>OZ018328.1:8721467-8876467 GCA_963969495.1 Ceratothoa steindachneri
GAAGTAAGTCCACTTGAAACTTGTTGAGAAAAGTAGGCAAGTCTACTTGTAGAGTGCATTGGAACGGAAGTCACCATCATTATGCAGTAGTGGCGAAGAGGGTTAAGTCGATTTGTAGAGTACGGAGGAAGGGAACACGTACACTTATAGGCTTTTGAGGTAGTGAGCAATGTCGACTTCTAGAGTGATGGAAACAGTAGGCAAGTGCACTTACCTATAGTGTCGGTGGAAGGGAGGTAAGTTCAATTTTAGGATGCTGGAGAAATAAATTCCCCATATACGGTGCTGTGGAAAGTAAGCAAGTCATTTATAATAGGCTGCGAAAGGGAGGCAAGGCCACATTTACGATGGTGGAGAAGTGAGGTAAGTTTACTAGTAAGATATTTTGAGAGGAAGGCAAGTCTAGTTATAGTGAGCTGGAGAAGGTAGGCAAGTCCATTTCTGGGGTTAGGTGAAATTGAAGCAAGACCAGTTATAAAGTGGTGGGTTGAGAAGCAACTTCTAGGTTATTGTGATAGGGAAGCATTTGCGCTTGTAGGTTTCTAGAGAACGGAGGCAAGACAATTTTTAAGCGTTTTTTTGATAGGGAGACCAGACCACTTCTAGGGTTATTGGAAGGAGGGAAAGTCAACCAGTAGGGTGCTATGGAAGATAGTTCAGTCGACTTTCAAGGGGCCTTGACTGGGGGACAAGTCCATATGTAGGGTGCTGTAAGAAAGAGACAATTCCGCTTAAAGAGAGAGAGAGAATTTAGGATTTTACTATGATGAGAGGCAGAGTGTTTTTTGCATATTGAGGTGAAGTGTAAATAAACTGAATGGACATCATCATCATCATCATCACTAACTCTATAATTTAAGAAGGGGATTTTTTTGAGTGTTTGAATAATAATTTCATCTTAGTTTCGTTATGACTTATGTTTTTATTATCAAAGTTATTTCTAATAATTCTTTTATAATATCAAAAAATAAAATGGTGAACTTAAAAAATAAATATAAGTATCGAAATTTTGTGAATTTTTTAAAACCCAAAGAATTACAAAGGGTGAAGTTCAGAAAATTTAACCATGGCTGCTTTTTTTCAGATTTTAAATTTTAATCTTAGTAGCGAAGTCATTGCCTGGTTTACTAATGAATTAAATTTTTGACATTTTTTTACGTTATTGCGGTATTTTAAAAATTATAGAGGAAACATTTTGAAGCGGTTTGGTTATTTAAAGTTTTTTTATACTGGTTTCAAAATCTTTCTTGGCATTAAATCAGAAGGCAACTTTCGCGTACTTGAAGATTAATGAGAAAATTTTAACTGCTTCTCTTTTTGGAACTCGAAATCATGAATGATGGCGACCTAACAGACCAAATCATTGCCAATTGCGGAGATTTGATTGATTGAGGAGGTAGAGTTTTGGTAGCGATGCATTGATATATGGTACTAGGCGATGAATAAATAATGGACAGAGAATTTAGCAAAAGGACAACATTGAATTATAAGTCTTGTAAAAATATAAAGGAGTTGACAAAACAAGAGGCGGGCTGATTAAAGTACCATGGGAGGGGGGCTTTGGAATCCTGGAACTAGTGCTCACAAGGTAAGATTTCAGTACTCTTCATGAAACAAGAGTTAAGTTGGATTAACATTGGAGCAAGTATGTAGAATCCACAACACTGAGTAAACCATGATAGGGCATTAGGTCTTGGTTATACATATCTCCGTGTCCTCTTATGCAGTGCCTCTTGAAGCTTCCACTACCTGGAAAAGAGGAGCTAATAAAAATGAGATTCGTAAATATAGAGTCTAATCTACGCACTACATGTGGTCAAATGCTTCGGGCATCATATTGACACCTACCATTCTAACTAGGTAATCTACCTTAGCGACACTCCTGCATCATAATTTTCACTTCATATATCCCTGCTTCAAGACAGTTATTAATCATAACTTATCTGTTCTATCTTTACCTCTATTGTAAAGATCGAAGTCCGTTGCGTCCTTTATACTCCGTAAATATTTTATGAATTTATGCCAATCGGCGAATGTACTCAGACTACCTAACTGCAATTCACATTATTTGATATGGTTTTAGCTTTATTAGGTTTCAATTCAAGTTTAAGAGATATTGTTAAGATCTAATTTAGTTTGTACTTAGACTTAGTAGAGTTTTCTTTTTAATTTATATGGATTCCTTAATATTATTCAGTAATAATTAATGGATTTCAGTCCTTATTCAGAGTTTTATTCAAAATAAAATTCTTAAAAAGAACTTTTACAATAGTCGACTTCCTCAAAAGTGACTCGCCTTATGTTCTTTCAATAGGGATTGCGAATCTGATGAATAGAAATAGCTGTAGCTCAGCTACATGGATCTGTGCAGGAATCTCTCCCAAAAAACACTTGAACGTCGTCACTATTTGTTTTGTTTTAGTTTTAAAGTGTTTCGTTTTCAGTGTTCAAATTTACTAATTATTTCGTGTGAGCATATATTTAATAAATACAATTTTGTGTGTGTCTATGATCGTGTAATTTCATCAAACTAGAAGTAGTGTGGGAAGTGAATTCATCACAAATCAAGTTTTTTTCCCTCATTTGTTTACCCAAGTCTACTTTTTCTACCTCTTTTTATCTTTATTTTTCTTTTTTTCCATATATATACACACATATGGGAAACTAATTATTAGTTGGATGTTAACGTGCTCTGGCTGCTTAAAAGCTCTTTTCTGTGTAAGGTGAAATAAACTCATAAATTTATCCTCATTTTAATGTTTGTTTTTAGTGGTTAATCGATAACTCCTTTTCAACGGCATTATTTTCTTTAGTTCTTAAGTTTTTATTTGCCTATTTTCCTCTTTTGCAAACTTTCATTGTTGGTATAGTTATTAAAGTTTCTAAATACAAACTAAACTCACCAAGGCCCCTTAATTGATTCCCAAGATAATCCCACTAAACTTGAACATGTTCCTTATCTGTACTTCAGCACCAACTGTGAAAGGTTTTTAAAGATTCACTAATACCTTCTTTCATTTCTGCTTAAAATATAGAAAAACTAACCCTTTTACTTGACATTTAAAACCTTATTATTTTGTAAGAATATTTCATATAAAGCTTTTTTACACTAGACAAGAAAGTAATTCATTTTCGTTTTTCTTGCTTCTAGATAATTACTGTTCACACCTCGGTAAGAATGGCTCTACCTAAAATAACTAGCTTTATCTGCAGTGCCCGGTTCCTGTTAATTACTTTGATAGATTGTCTAAAATCTGTAATGGGTGCGTAGTGTGGATAGAGAGATTAAGTTCTTTGCCCCAAACAGGAATTATAGATGCAGCATTTCGATGTGTGGGCTTTGAGAAAGAAATAAGGCACTAAGGTATCATACGCAATTGGGGCTGCCCGTGGGGACCATCAAGAACATTCACTCGGGTCCACAAATAAAGAAAACACCCGAGAGAAGAGAGAAATCAGTTGAAAGTTTCTCAAAAGTGATGACAATATAATTCGATTTAATTTACATATTCCTAAAATGCCCACGAGAGGTCTCATCTGATCCCAATCTTCAACTCTTTTAACTTTGAACTTCTTCTATCGTGCTTAATACTTTTAAATTGGGCTAAAATTGTATACGTAAAATAGTTAGATATTAATGGAAAAAAACAGATGCCGTAGATAAGTAATGATAGTAAAGTCCTTATAAGTTTACCGATTCTATAATATTTACAAAACCGTAAATCCATACTGATACCTTTATTATTGGTGGCTTGTCGGACAAAAAAAGAAAAAAACAAAATAACTATGAAAAAGAACTATCTTCGTTGTCAAATCAGTAGCTAACCCCAATTTAATAGATATGTGAAAAATATCAAAACAATTAGAGACTGCATCCGCTATTTCAGGAGGCCATGAGTGTACTTCTAATGAGTTCGAAGAAACCTTTGGCAAACCACCCTTACTTTGGCTGCTGGCAAACAGTTGGGGCCAAGTTTTTAGTATAGGCTGTGGAGCATCTCGAGGTAAATGATTTACTAAATGACACAACATGGCTTTCGAAGCAGTGGCTCATGTTTCACTAATTTACATCTTGTTTCACGACATGGTTACAACGTTTGAAGAGGATTAAACTGTAGATGTAGTTTATCTCGAACTCTTAAAATAATTATGACACTGATTCATATCGGGGACATCGTACACAAATGGATTGAAGACTGGATGGAAAACGATAGGCATATAATTGTTGTAAATTAAAATAGTACATCTTGAGCAACGGTCACTAGGATTTAATATACCAGGCGAGGCAGAATTAACCCGGTAGCTATTTCATTAGATTATCGAGAAAATTCGATTGAATTTTATAAACTATGTAATGGCTAATAGCTATACATTCGTGGTATGTAATTCAAACAAGACTGTCTACCTCCCCCTTACTGCATCGTTGCGCGTGATTGACTCTATAATCATTTCCCTCAGAGGTGGATTGGACGCCCTAGTTTCATAGAATATCCTCCTGTACTTACACCTTTCAAATATTGGATGGGGGATTACTAAGCAATTCATTCTCTGGATTTAATCAACGACCATTTGCAGCTCACGACAGGAATTGAGAATTCTTGCGCAGAAATCACTTAGGGTTTTTCTCGTATTGTGTCATATTCTGTGGTAGATAGAATTTATAAATACATTAAAGAACGTGATTAGGATATATCACACTCACTACAATCATGTATAGTTATTATTCTAGTATCATGTACATAAGAATTCACTAAAATGTGAATAGGATTTAAATAAACATTAATAATAAGCGCATATTGACTGCCCGGTTACTTTTGGCTCACCGGATATATAAGTGCATTTGACTTGAATTTATTGTGTGAAATTTCATATCATACTGACTGCGATAACCTGCAGTCGGAAAGATGGAAGATGCAATTGGTAATGAAGCCTGATGTAATTCGATTGAGTGATATTTAGTTAATAGTAAATGAATAAAAGTTTCGAGAATAAAGGAAGCATAATAAAAGGAAAATTAAGAGACTAAAAAGAAATGAAATAGGAAAAGCACCAAATAAAGACAGCTTCTTTTGTTTCTCTTTTGTCAGTCGAGTATTGAAGATTTCATCTTGACCTTTTGCTGGCTGGTCACTCCCGCGTTTTGGTCTTGTTTTCTAACGAAACTTGACCATAGATTAATGTGAGGGGTTTTATCTGGGGTTCCTCTTTAAGTAGGATCCTAATACAATTGACGATGTCCTGAATTTGAACGTACCTTGGGTGGGGGCTTTCAGAACGCTCATTTAACCCCTTTAAAAAGTCTATTTCCTCAATTTTAAGACAGATATTTCAACTTAATAAGCGGGGAACCGCTTGTGGAAGCTTTTCATGAGCAATAAAAGACCTGTCTTTTCTCTTTCACATTCGAATGACAGAAGAGACAGGCGGAGAATATTCCAAAATTGTGTTCTTGCGAATCCTTTTTGTTTAACTTTTACTTCGTTATTGAAGAATTTCGGGACTAAACAAAGTTTTTATGATAATCTTTTGAGTTAAAATCAAAAATCATACTCCACAATACACCAAATAGGTAGTTTCACTCTTCATGAAGATTATTTATATGTCCGAAGAAAAAGAACTATTAAGAACGATAATGGTACTTAAATGGTCGAGACGGCATCGTCATCAGTTGGGACCAAGGTGTGAATTAAAGGGTTTGTTAAAATCAGTCACCACATTGACTGATGGATTTCTTTATGAGCCAGAAAAAGGACATGTTTTTAATATTTAGGAGGAAAATCAAAGAGATGTAATTCAACAGAGAAATTAATTATGGAAGAATAAAAGAAAGAGAGAAGAACCAGTCAGAAAAAAATATAATGGGAGAGGAAAAGAGAAAATAACACAGCAAAGAAGAGGACCTTCATTAGCCCTCTTGTCTGTCCAAATGCTGGGGATAGTGGAGGGTAAAGTTCTTGAGAAGTTGAAGACAAACAAATGATATATTCAAAAGTAAATCATAGGCTTATCTTTAAACGAGTGAGAGAGAAAGAATAAAGGAGAGTTAGAGAGAGTAAGAATGCGAGTGCGTTAAAATGAGAGCGAGAGAGAAAGGGATGGAAGGGAGTTGAATCCATGTGCATCATCGACCGGGACCACTTGAAGGCTATCGACACAGTCAAAAGGTTCTTGGAAAAACCAACATTTGAAGTCACTTCAAACTCACTGGTTCATTACGGAATGGAGGCAATATTCTTAAAATTCTGAAAAGTGCAAAATACCCCCCCACCCTCACTATTGAGTTAAATTTTTATCCTTAAATTCGCCGTTGTTGTAGTGCACTCACATACTCTCCTCTACGCATATTCGCGCACATTTTAATCCCTTAATGCTGAATCCCTTCTCTCCGTAACGGCCTGAAATGGGGTCTCTTAAGTTTGGAAATGAGCTCCATTTAGCCGCCTCATACGATAAGCAGGTGTTAGCGAGATTATTTCTCCCAACGGTTCATGGTGTGCCAGATAGGGTTGCAATTATAACCAATTCCAAGAATTTTTTTACTTGTAGGTAAGACTATGTATTTAGTTCGGATTTGTTCCTTGTCAGAAGGAGTTAAAACGTTTGTAGGGGTGTGAAGATATATAAGAGAAAACTTCCTTCCAAAGCTAAAATATAAATAGCCTATTAAATTACCTTTTCTCCACGGAACTTCTTGAAAAAGATCTATTTTTGTACGGAGCTACGTATGGCTGACACAAGATATCGTACTGCGCACTGGGGAGTCTAACTTCCTGTTTACCATGGAGAAATACTGCAAAGGGGGAAGTTTATTTTCCTATTTACAAAAAACGTTATTAACAGCGGGAAGTTTATCTTCCTATTTACAAAAGAGGGCTATTAACAGCGTGAAGTTTATCTTTCTATTTACAAAAGAGAGCTATAAACAGAGGTTGTGTAGGGGTGCGAAAATGTATAAGAGAAAACTTCCTTCCAAAGCGAGAATATAAATAGCCCATTAAATTATCAACTCAAGACGGACTTCGCCGTAGCGTGACGGCAGAGTGCTGGCCTCTGGATTCAGAAGACCCGCGATCGTTCCCCAAGTCCACAATTTTTACGAAGAAAATTCTCGAAGAAAACGGATACCACGGAATATGCTTTAAGGACAACTCAAGAAGACTCAAGATAAATGGATCGCCTCCAGAAGAAAACAGAAATCAAGGAAACGATTTCAAGGGCTAACTCATCTCAACGCATAAAGAATTAAGAAAGAAATCATCACGTGATTAAGAATTTGGAAGGAATCATCACATCGAGATAAATGCGCCACAAATGTTTCAAGGGGCAACTTCAGATAGAGATGAAGAATATGGATAGATAAATAAAGCAAAGAATAAAGGAAGGTTCCCCCCCCATACGTTTACGTCCAGTTACAATACCCATGCCCCTAGTTCCAAGCCTAGGCTTCCTAGAATATACCGAAACATACAAGTATTACTAGAGATATTTTGTCAATATGACTGAGTAATATCTTGAAATTACAGAGAAATTTAATTTCTAGAGTTATTTTGTCCATATGACTGAATAATATCTAGCGTCCAGTAGATAGGAATCTTAGAATATCTTTTTCTACTACCAGTGGAAGGAGGAATCAATTCAAAGATGGATAATACCAATTATATTAGAAATTAGGCGACTGCTCATCCTCTCAGAGGGCTTCCTCCAGGTAGAGGATCCTTAAAAAGTATAAGCCTAGAAATTAAATAAGCTTTAGATTTACCAGAATGTTTTTTTTCTCAAGAGTAGTTTTGGATTTGTCTTCAAGAATTAATCTCCTTATAAATGTGCTTAATTAGGAGAGAAATATGACCATTAGCGAGATAAAAATAAATAATTTTCTCTTATAAGAAAATGGAAGCTCACTTTTCACTCACTGGATCCTTTTGGGTCTGAAGATAAGTCAGCCAGCCAGCGACATTTGGAGTCAACAAGCCGCAATTGAAAGGATGGCAGAATGGCGTATCAGCTATACTTGGAAAAAATTTCTTGTAGCGATAACGAACTGACTCACAAAGTTCTAAGTGAATGGATGAAGAGCTGTTGATAAATAATGACAATGTGCTTGGAATTTATCTTTCTTTACTCCATGTCCAGATTTTGTCATCACATGCATATTATGAAGTAAACAAGTTATAGACAGTAACGGTTTTGTTAGGCGTAGTTGACTTAGTGTGTTTCTTTTTATAAATACCTAAAAATATACGAGATAAACTTTAAAGGGTGACGATTTAGGTTAATTATTCCTTACTGAGCCGCCATGCCTCGTTGCTACTAAAGGCCATCACTGTAAATATTACGTAATGTATTCACTAAAGATATCTTCCAAAATATTCATAATTGAAATTATATTAATGTCAGATAAATTAATCAAACTGGTGATTAATATATCAAAATGATAATATACTCTAGAAATAAATACAAACATACGGCCCATGACGTCTCTCAGATTAAGAAGTTGTCGACTTCCATGAAGCAGCCCTCATTAAAGCACATACAAAAGGAAACCAACAGTTCAATGTGATTATACTGTGAAGATTTGAGAACGTGATCAAGAAGGTCGCGCGGGATCAAATTCTGAATAAGCGACGAAAATAAACGTGGTAACAGATTAGTCGAATTTGCTGAGTAGAAAATCTTTGCATTATGAACGACCTCTTGCAAAGGAGACAAAAAAGGAAAAAATACCTGATGAAAACACAATAAGCAAAAAGGAATTTGACAAAGTTATATTAATAAAAAAAGATGAATTAATCTAATAACCAAAGCAAATATCTTAAATTTTAAAAGCATTTTGCTTATTAACAATGAGAAAAAATACTCCAACATAAAAATAAGGGGAAGGATACAAAGGCCCTTGAAACAAAAGAAAAATACAAAGAAATGTTATGATAATTCGAAAAAAGAATGGAATATACTAAACTCAAAAGCTTATTGAAACAAATCAAGGTAGAATATAAAGTAGATAATAAAAATGTCTAAAATATTCTATTGCAAACAAATTAAAAAAATAAAATTTAACAGAAATAAAATGTCAATACCAAAGCATAAAAAGAAATAAAATGACGAACTATTTAATAGCGATGGATACCATACAGCACGCTCTTAGAGAAAGAAAAAAAATACCAAAGAACCTAGAGAGAATGTGACTATAATCAATATTAAGAAAAATGGTTACAGACATGAATTACAGAATTTCATGCCAATTTGTCTCGTATATGCCTCATATAAATTTTTTATATACGCCATAACCAATAGACTAACACAAAGAGTCGCCTGGATTCGGCTAACGAAACAGACAGAATTCAAACCTACATATAGAACCGATGATTATTACAATCCGCTGAAAAATCAATGCAGAGAACAACGAATATGAATAAATCTGTTCATAGAATGCGTCCACTAGATAAAAGCTCCTCTCTCAAATATCGCTGATTCATTTCTAAGGGCACTAACAAAACAAAGAATTAACACAACCTACCTCGGAATTCTTTCCTATATTAGAGACATGTAACAATCAGCATTTAGATTGAGGTCGTACTTACTAAAATAAAAAGGAAAAAGTTAGTGATACAATGCAATATCATCTCTCCGAAAATGTGGGCAATAAAGAGAGTTAGCATTAATTAGGAGATTATTAAGTCATCTTTGTTTTGATTTGCTGGTAAAATAATATTAATTTTCTTAAATCAAGAAGAATACTATAGCAAGTCGTTGATAACATAGTTATCATAAGCCAGTCTTACAGTTGGACTGTAAATTAACTTTTCTAAGATGAAAATAATGATCTATAATTTGCGGTAAGAGAAAATTACTTGTGACTAATGATTCGATAATTCAAAAGGCAATCATTAGAAGAACGAAATTGTGCTAAAGCGTAGAAAAGATTAAGTTCCTCTTCAGAAACGGAATACCATGGTTATAGTGCAGGGTACTTGACCAATGCATCACATATACTTTATATATAATGTGGTCTTAGATATAAATATACCCCCCCCCCTACCTTATTAAAGTTATTTTAAATGCTAGAAAAGATAACCAACCAACTTTACTTGTCATGTTTGGACGGTAAATGAATTTTTATTGAGAATAATCTGGTCGAGTGACTATATTTGAAATAGATTTCTATAACCAGTTGGAATTGAAGCTTATCTTTAACTTGGTTGAACCTAAAGCCAAAATATTTATAGTAATTTACATTTCACAAACATTTTTTCATTCAGTATCGAACTTTTAAGTTCAAAAGTTCAAGAAACAGGAAGCTTTACAGCTACCGTTTTTATTTATATGTAACTTTTTCACTTAAGTTTCGAAAGTGAATGGTTCGATTAACATTGCAAGAATAATTACAGAAAAGCATAAAGAGATTAATCTTCTATAGCGGCCAACTCAACAAACCTTCTATAGCAACCCTTAAAATCTTTTAGAGACAAATGAGGAAAAAGAATGTAAAAGAGAGGGCTTTGGGCCAGCCAAATTAAAGTTATTGACGAATCCAACAGTGGAAGAGATAGACAAAATAAATTCTAATTTATGGGAAATATGTTGAATAAACATATTTTGAACGAAGGAACTATGGCAGAACTTTCCTTCAGAATGGTTAAAATGATGAATTTCACAGATGCTACTTCAACAATTTATCTTTTTATCGTTGATTCACATCTGAAAAGCCGCCTTGACTTATCGAAGTTGATGCGATGGGTTAAGATTATAGTGTTTTTCAATGCTCTAGATGATCTTTTCCTGCCCATGGTCATCAATGTGTTAGAACTGGTGGGATAATATATACCCCTGGGTCGTTGATGGATGGAAGACGGGAATTGTGAAGAAAAAATTGGAACTCTTTTTATTCAAATTAAAAATAAAATCACCGAAAAAATTAATAAAACCCTGCCAGGTCACATTCTCTTCTATTTTCATTATTGGACGTTTTTTTAGACCAAACTCCAGAGAAAGCAGTCAAGATTGGCTTAAGTTTGGTTGGCTATGGAAACGCTAATTGATGTGAGATTAATCTTTCTTCATGCATTCAGGGCAGCGTGGTTAGTCCGTCGATCATGCTGAAACCATTCATTAGATAATATTTAAATGTGAAAACTGCATTTTCTGAAGTTTATAAATTTTATTTTTGCTTTTGTAACCTCTGCCGCAGACAGAGTGACAGACAGAATATGAGGGTCGGAGGAGATTGGAGAGAGTGGTAGGGAGAGGGAATCAAATAGAGATGGAAGAAGTGAATTATGTAAGCCGAGAATAAGCGAGAGAGAGGGCAGGGAGTTAGGGAAAATAAATT
Organism: Ceratothoa steindachneri; assembly: GCA_963969495.1. Classification (NCBI taxonomy): domain Eukaryota; kingdom Metazoa; phylum Arthropoda; class Malacostraca; order Isopoda; family Cymothoidae; genus Ceratothoa; species Ceratothoa steindachneri. The sequence goes on from OZ018328.1 coordinate 8,732,797, forward strand.
TGAGAGAGAGATAGAGAGAGAGAGAGAGATAGAGAGAGAGAGAGAGAGAGAGAGAGAGAGAGAGAGAGAGAGAGAGAGATAGATTAAATTTACTTTATGCTCTAATCCTAATAATTCTAGAAATAAGATACATTTAGTGAAAATATAGGTTCTACTTGCGCCTTCTAGTCGTCCTAGACCTCTCCCCTGCTTTCGACACCATCGACCACACTGTCCTCCTTGATCGTCTTCACACTTTCCTTGGTCTCTCGGGCATTGTACTTGATTGGTTTTGCTCATACCTCTCCTCCTGAACTCAATCGGTCGCGCTTGATAACCTCTCCTCCTAGCCCGCACCAATTTATTTTTGGATGCCTCAGGGATCAGTACTTAGTCCCCTCATCTTTCGCATCTCCTTACTTCCTCTTGGTACCCTTCTTCGCGATTTGGGCCTGTCCTTCTACCTCTATGCTGATGACACTCAAATATACCTTTCCTCCTCCCCTGTGTTCTTCTCTCAATCAATTACCAAGCTCCTTTCAGCATACACCTCCATAAACTAATGTATGTCTGCCAACTTTCTCAAACTTCACCGCGATAAAACTGAAGTTCTTCTGGTTGGTATCGTTTCGGTGGTGAAGAAAACTAAAGCTTTCTTCCCCTCCCTTAACCTTGGGTAAACCAATGTCGCCTTCTCTGTTACCATCAGTAATCTTGGTGTTATTATCGACGACCAACTCTCGTTTAAATCGCACATTCATTGTATCTGTAAGTCTTCCCTCACCTTCATCCGCAACTTTTCACTTGCTCGATCCCATTTTGATTAAACAAGCCTTGAGACTGCTATTCATGCCTTCGTCACCTCATGCTTAGACTACTACAATTCTCTTCTAGTCAATTTCCCTTCTTCGTCACTTCGCCCCCCTACAACTAGTTTAAAACTATGCTGCCTGGCTCATTCTTCGCCGCCCCCGATTCTCTCCTTTGATGCCTCTGTTACATGAGCTACACTGGTTACATATTCGCTTCCGTACCCACTATAAAAATTTTATCATCACCTACAAGGCCCAAACTTTGAGGCTCCACCTTACCTCTCGTTTGCCCTCTCCCGTCATCAAACTCCTTGGGCACTTCGGTCTAACCTCGCTCCCATCTTGAACACTCCTCGTTCTGTCCTCTTCTTGATACGTGACCGTTTCTTCTCAGTTTGTGTTTATAGAATCTGGAATGCTCTACCTTCAGAAGTCCGATCCTCTCCCTTCCTTGCTACTTTTAAAAATCTCCTGAAGACTCATCTCTTCAGAATTGCCTTCTCTCCCCCGTAAACTTTCTCTACACTCGCTACACGACCTGCGCTCTGGAAGGGCTAACAGCTTTGAAGGGCGCATTATAAATACCTATTATTATTATTAAAAAATAATGTAGAAATTCTCAAAATCTTTTCAGCAGAATTTGAAAAGCTTGTAGTAGAAAAAAGTGAGCTCGTCTGAGGTCTTCCGTTGCCGTTATTCACCTGACGAGACGAGAAAACTTAGCCAACACTGTTTTTTTCTTCTCCTCAACTTCTTGTTTAAATGTTCCAATTAATAAGATAGAAATTGTTAATCTAATTATTCAGATTTATCTTGACAAAATATACATTTAGAAAATTTATAGAAAATCATGCTGTATAAAAATATGAAATAGCTCATCTTCAAACTGTTGTTTTAATTACAAAGTAAGGCTCCACGAACATTTAAGCGAAAATATGGCCATTAAAAGTAACACCCTCCTCTTTGTAAATAATGGCGAAATGAATATACTTGCAGCTGATAGCTTTATGCGCTACGCAGGACGATGTAATTGTAAGAAGTGTTTGTTTTCAATTGCATCGACGAAAAATGACGGGACGAGAAAATGTAATTAAACCTTTCTTTCTTTGTGTAGGACGGGATCACTCAATATTAAAAGATCTATGCAAAACTTTATTAAATTATAAATGGGGTAACTATGAATTGCGATTAAAATAGCCATGGTTTTCCTTGTCTACAATAAAGCAAGCACGTCGCTAAAACGCTTCATCTCCACGCTTGGCATCGATGAAGCCTGGGGGACGCACTTCATCTAGACTTAGCATCGATGGTTTTGAAAACGCTTCAGGTAAGGTATGAAATCTTCGTAAACAATATTTAGAAAGAATAAATGCCTTCTTCAGAGATAATTTGAGCCCTAAATTCTCTTGTTAGCTGGTCGATACAAACAGAAAGGGATGAAAGCTGATTCTTTGTATATTAGAAGATAAAGTTGTTGAAAGTTTGATAAAGATAACTTTAGAAGTCTGCACGTTGCCTCGTTTGAAAGAGAGGTCGATTGTAGGTTGCATAGTCTCTCGATTGAGAGCACGAAATTAGAGGAAAAGGACATTGTTAACAAGTTGGTAAAAATAATTAATTTAAAAAGAGTCTGTAAGTTGCAGCCTGAATGGAATTTGTAGGACTTGAAAGTACGTACTAGAGAAACAAGTTTTCTTGCAATGTTAAAATATTTGAAGATAAATGTATTTCTCCGACAAAACTGAAACTAAACACTCATCTGACTCTTTTAATAAGCTTAAATTAACTTACTGTCATTACAAACATAATATTACAATATATATTTAAGAGATGGCAAGTCAAATATAAAGGTCATACCAGAAGGGTTAAGAAAATGAAATGTAAATAAAGGTGACGCTGATCCTTTCCCTTCTGTATGTAAGAATGTGCAGACCGAACATGACTGTGTGGCCCCCCTTTGAAAAGATGTAACATCGGTTAAAAGGCCACCCGTAGCACGGAGTATGGAGAAGTGGATTTTTAAACGCGTCCCACTACGAATCTACACAACCGCCCAACACATTTTCCAAATGTGCAATTACGTGCGGTCGTTAAAAAAAGTTTCAAGCAGTAAAAAATTCCTACCGCAGATCCAATCCAGGAGAGAGATATTCGACACGTAATAAATATCCAGACTAAAAGTGCACACACGGAGGAAGGGCAGAGTGACGAAGAAAGGCAGATGCACATAAGAGTAGATAGACGAATACAGGGTGAGGAAGAACCAGAAGAAGATAATATTTCTTACATCTTTTCCCTCGCAATAAAATTTAAATCATAAAAAACTTTTAAGCTTAAAGACCCCAAAATGTAATCTTTTTTATTTTAAACAAAATTGGACTTCAATTACCTTTATACCTATCATAATAATAGATTTTTCACTTTTGAATTATCACCACTGATTCTCAAAAATTTGAAGGATTCTCCTTGTTCAAAGTGAGAAAGGTAGACACCGGCCTGTTCCTGATCTCTGATACCAGGCGACTCTAAGGGGAACCCAGATTCAAGACGACCTTAAGAAGAACACATATTCGTGAACGAATTTTTAAAATTTAAATAGAATGAATTACACGTAGAACATTTTCAGGACAAAGCCATTGTTAAATTCGAATATTTCCTCTTCCTTAGGTTTCAACTTTGTACACTTTTCAGGTGGTTTGAGTTTACTCATATATTCTTACTTCAATTAAGCTTTTGGAACTTTAGAATTAGCTCCAATTGGATTACTTTTTGAGAGGAACCTTTTATGAACAAATACTGTGGAGTTTGATGTTTTTGGGAAGTAACGGGTGAAATGTTCCCGAGTTGCCTCTTTCCCATTGCTTTCTTAAAATGACAACTATTTTGTGCTGACTGGTTCTTCATGGTTACTTCCTGGTTTAAAGCACCCAAGGAGCGCAAAAAGATCCCACAATCAACCTTATTTGGGGGCCTAAATAGGCTCTGGTTTCCTTGAGGAAGCAAACCGAACCCAGCCGCCCAAAAGATCCTACATTATTCGTCTTTCTAATTATAATTACTCTCTGGTGTTCACTGAGACCAAATAGGGTATTTTCCCAATTCTATCTTTCGAAATAAACGTCTGGTAGAATGCCTTATCTGCGAGAAGAACCCAATCAGCACCTATAGCAGGTATTCTACCGTGATTTGATCGAACTAGAATTTTAGCCGATATTTTCTGAGCCCAAGAGAAGAGAATGGCCTCGATTTTTCGCAGTGATTTCTCTGATAACCGATGTAAGTTTTGTTTGTGCAAGTGGGGGAGGATTGCTTTCCTATGTTAATTCCTAACATAGGAATTAACATAGCCAATGATTCGGACATATAAGATTTTTGAGATGAGCCTTATCGTGTCCGAGCTCAATCACTAATCCAAGGTCATCAATAAAAGTAGGAAGCGGAGGATTTATATTGAATTTAGATGGGGTTTTAAAAGTCGCAAAAGTTTCAGTCACCAACCTCAATGACACCACTTTTACCTTATTTGTACTCGAAATTTTATTGTTAGATGGTAGTGAACAGAAGTATTCGCCGTCGCTTTGCAAAAGTTGCACCGGTAAGAAAAGCGGAAATGTTTTGTGAGATGAAGTTCCGCCGTAGATTGTAAGAGCTTAAAAAATTCCTTAAAAAGGGAATATAGATATGATATCTGGAATTCAAGAGCTCCTTCTTGTAAATTTAAAATGGTTATATTAAGAGTCTGAAAGGAATTTGAAGGATTAAAGAGTAATTACAGGAAGACCAAATTTTCCTGAAACGTAAAAAGATTTGACGATAAATGGATTCACCACGACCAAACAATGGAACTAAACATTCATTGGACTCAGGTAATGTGCTTAAATTTATTGACCATTAATACAAACAAAGTATTGAAATATGTACATACATAGGAGATAAATGGAAAGGTGGAGTAAAAACCAAGACACTTGGTTCCAATCTAAGGCTAGTCTTGAAGGACTAGGAGGTTGGGTGGAGGGTAGAAAATGAACTAATGAGATAAACAATAATCCAATTGTATAAATAATTAACTGATACCAAAAATATTTTCTTTCTTTATTTTTACCTTCCTTTACTTTGTTTTCTTTCTTTTATAAGCAACACGTGATTTGTGGTATCGGAGAATGTTTTTCATTCTTAGAGATAAAACATTTTTATAGAATCTATTTTTGCAAACATTTACAGAGCGCTTTTTTGAACAATCTCAAGCAGACAATTTCATTTGGAGGGAAAACTATAGATTAGAAAAATTGCTACTAATATTGACTGGAATCGCTTTAACCTAGGTTTTAATCCATATTTTTATTACAAATTAATATTGTTGAACACTTTGATAATATTAAATACTTTAACTAATTGCCCAAGCATCCGCCGGTCGTCTAGATAAAGCATTCATGTATTTATTATAAACCAAAACAAAAGAAAAATTTCATCAAATTACAAGGAGGAACTAATCTGTATCGTTGGTGTGAGAGCAACTGACTAACACTAGGAAGCTAATAAAGAAGAATGGTTAGTTGGTTTGTTAACAGGTTAATAGATTGATTGCTTATTCGGTGAGTAATTTAATTGAAGAGTTGTAATTATTTAAATTAGGGCTTATTATTTTGATAAAAAGACACTTAAGTATTTTCAACCTTAATGATGTTGAGGCAGATAACAAGATGCTAAACGGTTCTCGATTAATTGGATGTTGTTGATTTTCATTGTTGCGTAATGGGTTGAAAATGTAAATGCCAGTCGTGGGAGACAAACTCAAGTGCTTAGAGTTCCTGCACCTAGGTTGCAAGATAGTTTTGGGTCGTGCATGTAAAATTGTAAACTACACCGAATTGCAAGGCTATAGAAATTGACCTCTTATGGCGAAGAAAAATGTGAGGGAAAGAGTTAAAATAAATAAAGAAAGCTTAGCCTTAGGGATGTAGTTTGTGAGGGTAGAGTGAAATAGTTTATTGAACTTAGATGTTAAATGCCAGAGATAAGTCAATCTAAGGAATACCTTTTGCGTTGGCATCTTGGTTTTAGACACTAACCTATATGAAATCGGGATAATAATTGAAAGGAAAGAAATTTCTTAAATATATATATATATATATATATATATATATATATATATATATATTCTATACAGTGGACAAAAATCTAAGAAGAAAACAAAAAGGTTCTATAGTCAAATAATAACGAATAAAAATCAAGAAAAAGAAAGAGAATCAAACAATCTCATGCCAATGGTATCATTTCAAGGCACAATTTTCGTGTTGCTATTTCGATATTCCCATTTTATGCATCAATTTCCAGCCCTCTTTTCTCCTTTTAGTGCGTCCCTTTTAAGACCCTCTCCTCTTTCCCTGGTTCTCCACTCTCAAAAGCGCTCACTATCCTTTCTACCACAGTGCCCTTAATTCAGCCTCCATAACCTTTCGACCAACCAGCCCCAAACAGACTCAATAAGTGATTATAAATATTCAAAGTTATTTCTCGGTTATTTTTAGAGAACTCGGGTTTCAAATGCATTAATAAAAGCATTTTTCCTGAACCAATTTGTGTGGAGACGAAAGAAGCCAAAAACCCCCAGTATTTTTGCCTCTTTAAATGGTTGGATTGAGATAGAAGAAGAGAGGATTTGTTTACACCTCCGTCGCTGCTACAAGCAACATAGTGAGCGGACCTTCAGCCTTGATGCCATTTCGAACGTCTTCCACTCGCGGAAATGGTTAACTGGGACTCGAACCGCAAAATTATATCTTATTTCAAAACTCACCTTCTCTAGATTGCTCGTCCTAGATACCGAAAATGGATTACCCCTTCCTCTATTTGCGCTAATACTTTTTCCTACACTAGTTTTCATCGTGATTCCCTTGTTGTTTTTCCCTTTTACTTTTTAAGTAAACATAAAAAACGTAAGAAATGTTGCAGGTGATTTCTTTAGGACCTATAATTTTTTCTTAAAGTTCTTTGAATCGTTTTTGAATATTTGCTCTCCTCTCTCTTTCTCTCTTCTTCTCTCGTATATCTAAGCACAAGAAAAACATCCATGTTTTTCTTCGTCTTTTTATATTTATCTCTCCTCTAAATTAATTAATTATAACTCGTTCCAATTAGGATAAGACGGTTAAGATCACGAAAATAGCGCTATCGCAGAATGAATTTATGACATCAATTCCTCACCCAAGCTATCACCATTGAGCAGAATCCTTTTCCCGCTACTTCGCGTTTTCGCGACATTTTGAAAGAACGGAGAGGAAAGAGAAACTTGACACTTGATGGCGATGAGAAAGTCACAGCTTGAAAGTCGCGAGATACGACAGAGTCATTAGACTTAATAAGTTCAAGGAGATGAGAAACTGCATAAAACTGTGAGCGAAATTGAGAAAGACAAAGAAATCAGGCTAAGACCCCAAAACAAATTAGAAAGTTGGTTGTATTGACTGTCAAGGTATGCATGCAGTTCAAAGGATATATAAAGAACAAGACCCCAAAATATAATTTTAATATATATATATATATATATATATATATATATATATATATATATATATATATATATATATATACAAGCAAGGGGGAATAAATTACTCGATAAAGATAGTTAATTGGATTGTGGCAATTTATAATATGAAAGAATTAAGCGGGAGCTGCAAATATTAATTGCGATTGAGCGGGAAGTCAATTCAAAGGTGGATGCGGGTGACGATTGACGGGGTGTAATCAGGGGATTACAACACAAGATCGCTTTACCTTGAAGCGTGGTGGGGATCTGAGGATGGGGAAGGGGGAGACAAACGGCACAAGTCTTCGAGAAGATACTTCGGAGAGTACTAACGAGGAGGACTCGTAGATGGGGGTTTTTAGTACTTCTTGCTGAATAACGAGATTTTCTCTGCTCCAGAGAGATGGAATCTCAAACACGAGACTATTCTGCGGTTCGGCAGGGAGTCTCAGACACGAAGAAACGGGAGTTTTGAAGGGGATCAGAGAGAAGGGGGGCACAAAGTTCTCCGGGAAGAAGGTAGCTCGATAGCTTCCCTCTAAACAGGGGCCAAAGCTTCACTAAGGGAGATCTGCTGGTAAGATCTACACGCCAAGGTACGACTCAAACAGGGGTCGCAGGACTTTGCAGGAGAACAGACAAAACGGCCTAGACGGAAGAATTGGCAGACTCTCAATCACGTCAAGGAATAGCAGACTCAGGGGTAAACAGCCAGGTGGCTGGTACGATAGATAACTCCGGGGAATGGCCGTCCCGAGAGGATTCTCAACGTCAGTCTATGTAAACTTACTTCGAGATAACGAGTCAGATCGGACAGCGAAGTTTGCCTCATGATATAGGGGTAGGGTTAGTACGGGTGCTCTTGTGGAGGAATAGACATGCCTAGGAAGCATAGGGTGAGAACTCGGCCTTATCGCGGGGGAGCGGGGGGAGAGAGGAGCGCCCGAAAGCAAATACAGCTGTCAGGTGACTCAGCGTGGGACTGCTTCCTTCTCGAAGATTCAAAACTTCCCACGACAAGGAGCACGTGGTTTATGGCGAAGGGGCTGAAAGCGGTATTCCGAGGGGGGGTTCCTCTCACGACAGTCCTTCAAGGGCATCCCCTCACACGCCTCTATTTCCAAAGATGACATTTTCCTGATAAATAGAGAAGGGAAAATGGTATCCCCAAACATGGGAGGAATCGTTATGGGAGAAGTTTTGACCTGGGTCTACAGCTGTACAATGAGAGCAGGCATTTAAATTTCAGTCGACACAGCGGTCACCAAATGAAAGAATGACTTTTGTTTAATTCCTGACGCAGGACATATTTAAAAAGGTATCGTCGTTAACCAGAGAACAAAAAAAAACAAAATAAATAAATACAGGAAATAGTTAAATGAGAGTCACAAAAGGAATCAATTTTTATAAAGATTCATTCATGAAAATGATAGTGGACCCATTTTCAATCCCCTCAAAAAAGAAAAAATACAACGAAAAAAACACAAAAAAATACAAAGGACAAATATGTAAAAGACGGTACAAGGAATCCAAGGAACATAAACATACACAGTTAGGAGGTAGTTCTAGGATTATTAAAAGGGGCGAGTACACATACTCGATTATATACACGGGAGTACAAAGCTTAACACAATTTACTTTGCGAGAGGATGATCCTTGACCGGATTCCTACTTAGACAGTCTGCAACACATTTTTGTGTCCCTTTTATGTACACTATTTAGGACTGGTATTTAATTAGAAATAAACTACAACGCATAAGCCATCCGTTCAGGCTTTTACAATTTTTTAAATAGGCCATTGGGCGATGATCGGTTTCGATCACGAACTCTTTATCTAACAAATATGTTTTAAATTCCTCTACGCTCCACACTATTGTTAGAGCCTCAAGTTCTATTACCGCGTAGTTCCTTTCGCGTGACGAGAGCTTTCGTCTTGCATACGCAATGGGATAATTATTGCCATCTTCTTCATACTGGAGCAAAACGCAACCGATGCCTTCACTACAAGCATCCGTTCGTATTCCAAACGGTTTGTTCGTGTTCGGGAGTCACAGTAAGAAAGCTGACGTTAGTTTTTCCTTTAGCTGACGGAAGTATGCGGTCGCCTTGGAGTTCCATACGTGGGGGTCTGGGGAACGTTTCTTTATCAGAGAGCTAAGAGCGGCAAAATTATTCGGGACAAAGCGTCTGTAAAAGGATTTCGATCCAAGAAAAGAGTCCAATTGTTTTTTAGTAGGCGGATAGGGCATGTTGGCGATGGCCTTCAGCTCTTCTTGCTGGGGTGCCATTTGATTTAATCCAATGTGGAAACCAAGGTATTCAATGGTGCCGTAGGAAAAATGGCCCTTGCAGGGGCCTATAGTGAGGCTGTGTTCACGAAACCTATTGAAGGGGGAGCGTAGGGAGATTATGTGTTGGCCCCATGTGCGGTTGGCCACGTAAACGTTATCAGGGTAAAAGGAAATGTTATTCAGCACATCCATAGTCAGGCGCATCATTAGATTATAGTTACTACTGGCAGTAACTAAACCAAAAGGTAGGCGCTTAAACTGCATAAGGCGTTTTTCTATGGGAAAGGCTGTGTATTTCTGGGCACTAGCCTTAAGGGGGATTTGATAGTGGGCCTTACACAAGTCTATCTTTGAAATAAACTTGGTCTCTTCAAATAGATGTAGGCTCTGGTCTATCAAAGGGATAGGCTTAGCGTCGAAAACTGTTACGGCGTTCAGTTTTCTAAAGTCTATGCACATGCGAAAAGATTGATCCGGATTTCTGACAATAACAATGGGAAAGCAATAATTCGACGTGGAACGTTCAATGATCCCTAGTTTTAGCAATTTTTCTACTTTTGCGTTAAAAGTAGGACGTGTGTTAACGGGTAAGTGGTATGGTTTAGAGTAAATAAGCTCCTGGGTAGTTAGGGCTATATCCTGCTCAAAATTTAAAGAGCAACCAGGCTTCTCGAAAATTACATGGGGGAATTCAGTCAACAAAAGAGCCAATTGCGTCTTCTGAGGATGTTCCAGCTGGAAATTTAAATCGAGTTCCGGGACGGAGATTTCACGGGAACCGGGAAGCGAAGGGAAAGGGTAGTTGTTATCAGGTTCGACACATGTGGTTTGAACTAAATTAAGAGGCTTCTATTCCGGCCTCTTCGTCAAGGGCAATTATATTACTAATGCATGCGCGGCGGTGGTAGCGCTTAAGCATATTTACATGAAACACTTTGTTCCCTGAGATAGTCTGCATTACGTAATCCACAGAGCTGCGTTCTTCTAAGATTGAGAAGGGGCCTTTCCATTGGGGCAAAGCTTATTTGTCTCCGTGGACAAAAGGAGTAACACCTCCCACTGGGCTTTAATCGTCTTCCTTTTGACCTAACGTCAAGATAGGTACTATACTTTTCCAAGTTTGGGGGTTAGAAAAAAGGTTCATTCAATATGCTCATCGGGCCTCGAACTTTTCGGCTATAAAAAAGCTCGAAAGGGGGCAAATCCTAAAGTTCTGTGGGAGATTTCTCTGCAGGCAAACATAGAAACCGGCAGGTATCGATGCCATTCTCGAGGCTGAGCATGGCATAACTTTTTAAAAATGGTCTTTAGAGTACCATTTAACTCTTCACAGTCGCTGGAAAAGCTGAGGTGAATAGGGGCTTGATCATAAGTAGCTTACCGACCTATTCCATTAGTTCAGAGGTTAAATGTCTACCTCTGTCTAACAAGATACCCTTCGGAATGCCGACGCGGGAACATATAGAAATCAGGTCCTCAGCACAGGTCACGCAATCTATCTTTTATAGGGGGAATGTGTCGGGAAATCTCGTTGCAAAATCAACAAGAGTGAGGACGTGCAAAAATCCTTTGCTTGACGGAGGGGGGAGGGGGGAAATTGGGCCAATAAAATCTGTGAGGGGATGTCCTCGAAGGAATCCCGCGAAAGGAAGCCCCTTGGAAATTCCGCTCTACTTTCAAGGACACGTGAGCCAGCGTGAGAATTTTAGAAGTTCGAAGAAGAATCTTTCACTCGCTTAATCACCCGCCCCAGTTGTGTTTGCTTTTTGACGCCATTTGCAGCCCCCTCCTTGCAATAACGCCATGCATAGCCACATTAACCCTACCCATCGCGAGACAAGTTTCATCGTCTGAAACGAGGCGTTATCATGAAATTTGTTTGCTTAGACTGGCACCAATAATCCCCTAGGGACCGCAACGCCCTGAGGCGTTTATCGGATCAGCCCCCCAGGTATTTACCTGAAGCTCACCAATCTCTCGAGGAGATTGAAAGCCCGCCATCCACTCCTTCCAGACTGCCGTCTGTTTCCCGTGAACCCCTGTAACCCATTGTCGTACGTCGTCAAAGTTCTTGTCGGCAGATCTACCTTCGTTAAGCTTTAATCCCTGTTCAGAGGAATGCTATCGAGCCCCCTTCTTCCTGGAGAGTTATGCAGACCTGTCATCTTCATCACCCTTTCAAGATTCCCATTCTTTCGAGACTGAGACTCCCTGACAATCTGCAGAATCGTCTCGAATTGAGATTATGTCTCTTTAGGGCAAAGATAATCTCATTCTTCATCAAGAAGTAATCCAACCCAATCTTCGAGTCCTCTTCATCAGGACTCCCTGAAATATCTTCTTGAAAACCAGCACCGTTGTCTTCTAACCCCCATCCAATTCACCCGCACTTGAAGGTAAAAGCGATCTTGTATGGTCATCTCCAGATTACCTCGTTAATCTTCACTTAATTAATTCATTTAACTATCATAAGAAATTTGTTCCAAATTTGTGTATATATATATATATATACATAAATTGGTCCTTTTTTATTATATATATTAAAATTAAATTTGGCAGTATTGTCTTTATATATCCTTTGAACTGCAACTTGGCAAACCATTAATGTAAATCCGGTCAACCTTAATTCGATCTCTTTATTCATCTCCCCGAACTATTTCAAGCGGCCTGTGGTCAGCTATCGTCTGCCTATGCTTGTGTACAAGTCTGAGCGCCGAGCTATTCTACACAGATATACCTCGACATATATATATATATATATATATATATATATATATATATATATATATACACTATTATATTGATCTGGTGGCAGATAAAGTTGGATTATTTTTTGTTTGAAAGAACCCTTTTTCTTTTCAAGTTACCCCCCCAAATTTAAGTTGTTCAGTAACCAGTTTTCCAAGTTCTTTAAAGGGTATCCAAAGATTAGTGGAACAAATTCTTTTCTTTTTCCGTTTGATCATTTTTTTGTGTTGACTATTTTTTCGCAATTTTATTTAGGTTGTGTGTGTTTTTTTTTTCGGGGCCATTCTCCCCCTAAAACCCCTCTACTAATCCCCGTGAAGGAATAAAGGCCTATAATCATTGGTCGCATAGAGATCAAGTTTAGAATTATTTCTATGTGTTATTTTCTTTATTGCTTGAAATCTTTGTGTAACAAATCTCCGTTAGGATTTTTGATACGATCGTGAGAGCTTCAAAATCTTCACCATAATTTCCTTGGACGCGTTTTGAAATGGTCGATGTCCTTTCCTTTCTCTATTTCAAGCGTTTGCTCTTAGAAATATATCAGCCTAATTATCATTTAAGGAGACCTATGTCATATATGTCCGCAGAAGATTTATTTTATTGCAGTTAATTGAACGATTCTTGGTAATGTAACCATATTACTAGATACAAAAATATCCGAAATCTTAATTTATCATTATTAACTGTAGCACCGGTCTCTTTCTCTCCACTACGCTTCAAAAATAATAGTACAAAAGGTTGCACTATGTGAAGTTGGGATGTTAGATGTTCTGAGTGATGTGGGCAAAATTAGTTGTCTGAGAGCTAGGACTGCGTTCTCAAGGCCTTCTCCTGCATCCAGCAAAACCTCAACTTTCCCAGGCACTTGATGTAACCCTCAATATAGAGACTGAGGGCCCTTGGGAAGATAAAAAAGAGCATATCGTGGCTCTCACTACTGACCCCCCTCCCAATAACATAATGGGCGAACATAGTCTCCAGGACATTCGGTACATATTTGAGGGACACAGAAAGCCAGTAGTTGCTTTGCGAGTCTAACACCTGCTCCTGGCAGAAATTCTTCTCGTCTGAGAAGAAACAAAGAATGCCAAGCTTGAGGGGATGATTCACTTTGTTCACAGGCTTTGCAGAACGTTCCTTTCTTTTGATCTTCATATTCTGTGACAGAAACTGGACATTTCTCCTGTTGTATGAGTAGTACCGGATCTCATCATGTACTGAAGGTCTGATTAGAGATTCTGTCTGTCAGTCCCTTGTACCGTGCTATGAACGTTATTTTGTGCTGAGATCGTTCTCAATGATGGCCTGGATCTCGGCGACAAATTCTGTTGTTTTTTTTTGTATCAGAATTCTTGAAGTGAGGTTTTTTAGTCGCTATACCATCACATCCAACTTTTTTGTAACCATCTTCATCATCCTCAAATTGACTTCCAAGTACTCGAAGAACTTCGTATTAGATCCCTGGCCATGAATACCAAGCAGCACAAATAGCCTTTTCCCAATTATTGGAGGATTGAAGTCAGGTCTGTTAATTCTCTCTTCACCGATGATGCATACCTGGGTCTACTATGATAGCTATGATAGGATGAAGAGAGACGTAACATCAGACAACACTCATGTCCTATATTCAGTTTCTAACGGCGAAAAATTACCCACGCCACCCAATATGTAGAATCAGTAAATCATTTAGTCTGCCTTCATTGAAAGATTTAAGAATATTAGCCCCTTATTTTCGTACCAGCTTGAGTTATCCTCTAATTGTTTGAATTCAATAAATAACAGGTGGATAAGGAAATTAATCAATTATTGCTATCAGACAGCTTGCATTTTAGACCATAGTCGAGAGTAAAATGATGAGATAAACAGCTCAATACAAGTTATTGTCAATGATTTATCTACTTTTGCCGTAATATTGATAAAAGAAAATTACAGACACGGCCAAAATTTTCGGACACCTCGAAAATTTTACGATATTAGATAAATGCAAGGTCGTTTTTATCTGCATATCAATATGAATATAATAGAGAAATGAAGATGAGACCATATCAATAAGTTATAGATGCCTCAAACAGCAAATAATTAAAATTAAAAAAATTGACACGACATGTAAAACAGCAACAAATAGCAGAAAGCAGATGAAGCTCTAAAATTTTAAGTAACACCAAACTGATACAGGAAACTCATTAGTTTTTCGAAATTTCTTTAGCATTGGGAAGAGTATTTATTTTTCGAGGTAAGCTCTCCTTAAGAGTGCGACACATTAGGGATGTACTCCTAGCACACCTTCAGTTGCTCATTAGAGGCGGGCAGATAACAAATTGCGGCCTCTTTCAGGTCCTATGAGCGGTTTTACAGAGGTTTAATATCCGAAGAGTGATGTGGTTTTTCCATCGCCGTGATGTCGTGTTGCTGGAGCCACAATATGGTAGATGCAGAACTGTAGCATGGAAAATCTTCTGCTGGAAAATTATATTCCGGGAATTTCAGCAGAGGTTTCGGGCTTTGGGCTGCATGTGATCTCTAAGGACAGCTTGGTCCTTCACTGAATTAATGGTGCCATCACAAACGGTGAGACGTCCTACCCCTGAAGTTAACATGCATTCCTATACCATCACAGAGCGGCTACCATGCTTTGGTGTTGGCACTATGCACTTTTGATTCCACTACTTCTGTGGCCTCTCGCGGACTCTAACTCTGTCTGGAACCGAGAAAAACTTGAACGTGGACTCGTGGAATAAAAGACGTCCCCATTGACGTATGGTGGAGTTGCGGTGAGGAGGTGCTAGGGGCAGTGAAGGTCGCTTCTACGGAAGGTTAATCAGTTGCTTCTGGTTGGCTTTCTATGAGTTCAGGCCTTGTGCAAGCACTCTGCAACGGACTGTTCTAGCAGATACATTAACTTAGCTGCCGTATGACCATTCTAGTCGCAGCAGTTGTACGGTTTTCTTTAGATCCCGATGGTTCATGCGAGTAATAGAGCTGACTTCCCGTTGCGTACTGAACCTGTGTCATACTGAATGAGGTCGACCTAGGATGTTTCCACTTTCTTGGATCTTTATTAACTCTTGTGTAACAATAGAATGTGAGTTGTCGACAGCCGGGTGATTTTTATAAGCTACAGCCCTCCTCCTGCAGTTTGCGTAACAGACTTCTTTCCTCTATAATATAGTTACGTGTCTTTGCCATTATAATATCATTATCAGATCTTGTCGAGATGGAATATCAAATTAATCAACAAATATGAGGTATTATATGAAGGTATTTTGAATGTAACATACGACATAAAGATACCAAGATTTTGTACAATTCAAGAGAATCGCCATTTTAGATATTTAAAAGAAGCTATAAGGAAAAGCTGTATTATTATTTCGTTTTAAGTTATAATGAAGACATTCGTGGGAATCTAAACCAACATATACATAGACATGAAAAAATAATAAACAAGATTCCAGGTGTCAGAATACTTTTGGTTTCGTATGTAAATTTTAAGTTGATAATCCATAATTCCTATCCATTTGCGATGGTCTCATTTTCGTAGAGACAAACAAAATATTTCCATCTGAAATCAGCAAAGCTCTCAGGTTTAAACTCTAGCCATTAGCTTAGAGGGCTTTGATATTCTAACTATAAAAAATCGTTCTCAAATTAAAGCACAATAGGAAAGAGGTCGTATCGCGCAGGAACTTTGTTAGAAGAGATTTGTAAAGAAAGTATTGAAACGAGAGGAAGGGAAAATGTTTCGAAGGTATATAGCACAGAATCCTTTGCAGACATTTCAAACGCAGGGGTAAACTGAGGGAGTTGAAACAGGGAGGGTTGACATGCTTCCAGATATGAGCTGATATCCTCTCATGAGTGCTTCCAATTACTTTCATCTCAAAAACCATCAATCACTCTCAACTCAAATGTTTCAACTCATTCATATATCAAATTTATCCATTCTCGCATCACAAATTCTCAACCCGTCACTCATTTTCATCTCAAATGTTCTACACTCACTCTGATTTAAGATCAACCAATTGATCTTCTCTCAAATTCTGACACCGTCACCGATTTTTATCTTAAGGGCTCCACTTACTCCCATCTCAAATTCACACCAAGTCGCACACACTCATATCAAATAAAACCCTTACTCTTGGCTCTAAAGCCCCAACTCACTCTCATCTCAAATCTCCCTACTCACTCTCATCACAAATGCCCACACTAGCTCATCTCAAAAGCCTCCATTCACTCTCATCATACAGTAAATGCAGGCACTCACTTTCATTTCAAATGCATACAATTAACTCTCATCTCAAATTCTCACCCCGTCACTCACTCATATCTCATTTGAAACACCCCAACTCACTCTCATCTAAAATGCCCCACATAACTCTCATCTCTACATCTCAATACCTCACTCGCTCTCATCGCAAATGCTTCCCAATCACTTTAAGCTCAAATACCATCCAAGCACCCTCATCTCAAATGCCTCCCACTCACTCCTATCTTAAATGCCCCCACTGACACTCATCTCAAATTTCTCCCACTCTCTCTCTCTCATCTCAAACAGCCCAAATTACTCTCTGGTAAATGCCCCCACTTACTCTCGTCTCTTATTTTATATTTAAAAATATAGTCAGAAATCATAACGGAATCTCTGCCTCGCAGATTTTGAAGTGATGTTCATAAACTTTGACCATCCCCGAACCTATGAATTTCGGACTTGTATAAGTCTGTTCAAAGTATAAAACTGAAATAGAATATTTTGGCTGCTTGCCTCAGGATGATGCACAAATGTGCAAATCAGCATCAATTCCAAAGGTGCGCCCCATTGCGGATGTCTTTTCATCAAGTGTCACCCTTGATCATGTAAGCAAATGATTAGCCGTTTGGTGAAATTGGATACCGAGAAACTTCAATCAAATACTCACGCATGAGGGAAAATGGCATGATTACCACACTCCCTATCAGTCCCGATTTATTTTTAGAAAATTCTTTTTACAATTTGCTTTGTCATTGCTCTTTTTATTCTTTTTCTTCCCTCGAGGAAAATAACTCCCATGCTCACACTAATTAGTGTCGCACTTAATTATCCTCAAATGAAAACTCTGAAAGAAAATGTAATTTTTTGAAAATGCTCAAGGCGGATATGAGCTTTTAATGGGCACTTTCGTCTAAGGCTTGAAATAGGAGCGGAAATTTCTATTATACTAACGTTTGCTCAAATTAGTTATTGTCTTAGAGGCTTCTAACTCCGTCAGTGCCACTCAAACTATATATGTGTAATCCCTAAAGATTCTTTCTCTCTTTGTTGGCTAAATATAATGCTACATTTGTTAAACTTTTTTTTTATATTTAATATTCACATATAATATTGCCTCTTAACTAAACAGCAAGACGATTTTTATTTGTCTATCTGACATGGCTTAGGATAGAGCAAAAATGTATTTTTTTTCCTCGATTCTGAAGTAAATGGAGATGGCGTGAAAGGGGCTCTCACGAAAGAGACATTCACATTTCGGTGGAAAATAAGATTGAGGGCGTCATTTTATTCAATTTGTGACGAGATTTCCAGTGTCAGTAATACATTTGCTTGATTTTTTTATTCTCTGCGAAGATTTTTTGTTTTGAAGGCGAATCAGAAACGCAGGTTGTTGTGAGATATGTCTTACCTTGTTCTTCTTAAGAATGGCTATTTTAGTTTGTTTATAACTACGTGGTTTGCTTCTTAACAAGAATTTTCCCACATACAAGCATTTTGAAGGAGAGTCATGTCTGGACTAGCATTCAGCCGATTACCGACAGAGAGGAAGGCGGCGTTGGTAAGTAAATAACACACGCGTGGTGGAGCTTTCGACAAATATTTAGTTGGGTTGAGAATCCTTAAATTTATTTGGTTGGTGAGAATGAATTTATACTGGTGCAACCCAATTTTTATTCAGTACATAAAGAATGAAAAAGAAGAAAAAAAGGAGGAACAATAGGTGGAAGAGAGAACTGGAAGAGATTAAATAAAGGCCTAAGCAAACGTTCCAAGGTTTATTGAGGAAGCGGATTTAGACCCTTAAAGAGATATTTTACCCAAAGAACACAAATAATCAAATAAGCATCGTAGACAGATGGACCAATTTTTGTCTGGCCTGTTTTTTCAGCTGATATTATATAATTCTACGATTCCTAAGTCGAAAATGGCCTTGGTTCTCCTCAATAGTTTCAGGTTTGTCTTTATTAGCCATTTATTCTAAGCTCAAGTTTATCCCCTAAATATAACGATTTTTCTTAAACAAATTTAGATACCAGTATTATTATAAGAACACTCTTGAAAAGTAGAAAAAATGTGATTAAATAATTTTAACCATAAAATTATAATGATAAAAGTTTATGATGAAAGAAATAAATTATTTTAGCTCTCCCTCTTCACTTTCTTTGGAGACGTTTCGCTTTAGCATTGGTGGGAATCGTCCTCCAGCATATTATTATCCCATTTTACCTACTCCATCTCTTCCATAATTTAGGAAATTTGAAGAAATCATTATGTTTATTACTATAATCATCGTAATTTTTAGTAAAATATTCCTTCAACATTTTGTCCACGTAATTGTCTTCTGTACTTCTTTGGTTGCCAAGCAAATAAATGACAACTGATTTAAATGCCTGCCAGGCATTTTCTCAGCTAGTCATTAATTATACAGCTTCGAAAAAAATTTAATTCATAAATTCCTACTTATTTGAACTTTTTATTATATAATATCGATATTTATTAAAAAATAGTTATTTGTTTCTAAAGTTTTTGTAGTGGTTCAAAAGAGTACCAATGGTCAAACTCACTTTGAAAACTCTTGGACCCGCAAAACTTTGTTTTACATAAATTTATTCATTTATACAAGAAAAAGGTTTGGCACTAAATCAAATCAAAATGGTTATAATATATTTCCATTCCTAAAAAGTACAAAAGATTTCTTTATTATAATGTATTTTATCTAATATAAAGTAAATAAAACTTTTATTATAACAACAATGGCAATATGCTTTGGAGAAGTAAAGATTCTCACTCAAAAATAGAACATGAAAAGACATTTACATTTATCCAAGTTGTCGTCGATGAGGAAAGTCATAATAGCAATTTTTCTTTTTATTTTAGCACAGTGTAACATTACATTTGCCACAATATATGTTGGTCATTCCTTTGCAGTCAGGTAGTTTGCATCAAGGCCTTTCGCTATTTTCCATAACCATTGGCCAATGGCCAACTCCATCATTTAGGATTTCGGCTCCAGGAATCGGCTTTGTTGCATGCCCTTTCTTCTTCTCGGGCGCTTGTTCGTTTCCAGGACTGCTAGAGCGCGGTCTTCCTAGATTAGGTCTTTGCATCACTTCTTGGCGTTGGCGAAGCAGAGAATTTGCCACACACAACTTGAATGACTGAAACTTATGTGAATTTTGCGGTACTCCCAAATTATTAGCATCCCTCCTGTAGAGAGTCCATGCATTCACCAATGACACATCAAACAAATGGGAAATCAGTTTATAGTAATATTTATGAGATCTAATGTGAATTCTATATAAGGCAACCAGTTAGTCCATTAGATCAACTCTTCCCATTTTTTCATTGTATGTTTTCACTATTTGGGGACAAGAGATATCCACCATTTCTTTGTGTTTTTTATCGTATCTCTTACACGTTCCCACAAGATGTGGCGAGGAAAGATTTGAGAGTATAGTTACACAACGATTGTCAAATCATTTCACAGCACTCAATTCTATTCCATCATAAGTTGCACTCAGTTCTACATGCGATCTCCTTTGCCTCTTCATCATTTCCTTATCTGAAGGCAAAACATTTGATATTCCTTTTAGTCTATTTTGTCTCACACTACCAAGAGAGTAGATGTGTTTTGTTTCTAAATCACTCATTAGTTTAGGTGATGTAAACCGATTATCATGGTATAAAACATGGTTTGCCCCTACAAGAATTGTCCGTCCCAACTGCAGAACAATATTGGAAGATGCACCCAAGGCTGCTTCTCCTTGTACTTGCTTTAGGATCCGATGATAAACATGAAAGTCATACATGATCCACGAAGTATCGCACAGTGCAAAGATTTTGTATCGCCATTTATGTGGTTTGATCGAGATGTACTGCTTCATATTAGAGCATCACTTGAAAGGCACAATCATCTCATCTATGCAGCAAGTCTGAGCCATCGCGAAACTTTGATTTCAAGTGCTCAATCAGAGGACAAACCTTGAAAAGCTTGTCTAGATTAAGGTAATTCCTATCAGGCATTTGATTGTTATCATTGAAATGGAGAGAGCTCTTTATTTCTCCCATCGATTCCTACTAAAAACTCTTGATGTCGAATGGAATTCAAATATCCCACTCCAGTAAAGCCTCGTATTTGAACATTTTACCAAAGACGTAAGGAAAAAGGTCCCTAGAAATTGTTCTAATTCATTCTTTTCGAGTCGCAATGGCTTATTTACTTTTCGTTGAGCCGCTTAAAAATTACTCTGTGTAACTATTAAATCTAAAATGCTATCATCGATGAAGTCTTTGAAATATTCAATTGGTAGACAAAGTGATTCAGCTAGAGGAATATTACCAGCCCGCCGAGAAACATCCCAAGGCGCGTTCTCATCTGAGACAAGATGTTGCATCGTGCCTTCGTGTGTCCCGACTACTTCTTCCTTCAACAGGTTGTTCTTCAGAATCTAACAAATCATATCAGCAGAGATACTGGCATCATCATCATCACTTTCTGAAAATTATAATATAGATATAAATATACTAGCTACAACTGCCTGTATATATATATATATATATATATATATATATATATATATATATATATATATATATATATATATATATATATATATATATATATATATATAACAGGAATATGAAGACCCAGGTGATTATACTAATCATTTATTGGCCGGACGTTTCGGACCTTTACTAGGACCATATAGTCGCTGAAGATGGTCCTAGTAAAGGTCCGAAACGTCCGGCCAATAAATGATTAGTGTAACACCTGGGTCTTCATATTCTTGCTACATATCAGATTCCCAAGGAATAAATCAATTACCAGTATTATATATATATGTATATATATATATATATATATATATATATATATATATATATATATATATATATATATATATATATATATATATATATATATATACTTTGTTGCCAAGGGCTCACTTCATGCAATCCCGAAAGACCCAGTGTGAAACTGCCACACTGGCAGTACGGACTGGGTGTCCCTCACAAAGAGGGACAAAAGAACGTACACAGATGAAGGGTAAAGAGAAATAGAAAGGATGGATGGAAGATTGCTCAGCGTCCCTCTTGTGGGAGGTGAATCCCCCTTCCCCACCTGGATAATGAAATCAACCTAAAAGATCAGCATGGCAATCACTGGACCACTGCAAGGCCCCAGGGGCCGGTCATCAATTGACTAGGGAGGAAAACGAGTGTCTAGAACCAGATACATTAGAATATTCTGCGTTCCAGACTTAACCTTAAAACAATTAGGTAAGGTTAGGTTGGGTTAGATCAGGTTAAGTTAGCGCCAAACAGAGTTACAGCTATTTGATTCAGCTCCTGTACTATATGTATATATATATATATATATAAATATATATATATATATATATATATATATGTATATATATATTATATGGGATGAATCACACAGGAGTCATTCCTCCCCTCTGTTAGGCCTAAAAGGATATGCATATACTATTTCTATATTATTTGTACTATTCGCCCCCCCCCAAAATTACCGAAATTAATTACAACAACGAATATTTGCCATGTTAGAGACAAGAATCATACAATCGATTTCAATGGAAGTAAAATGGTATTCAAATCGGCTAACTATGTTAAGAAAAGAATCGTAGAATCGAGCTTGATATTGTCAGTTCCTAATTTAAATCTATCTGAGGGTCAATTTTCTTTTAATCCTGTAATAAGATCGCAAATAAACAAAATAGTAAAATGCCAGCCCTTCAATATGTTTAGGCCTATCTCCCCCTCCCCACTAGATTAGCCACAAGTAGGGGATTGGGGGAAAAAAGAGGGGATCTTGTGTTATGCTTATATGCATTTCTCTTATATTTTCTGCCCAGTGTCAGTTGAAAAAGGGTGTGAGATACACCGAAACTGTTCTGAATTAAATTGTCTTCAGAGAATGTGGTTTAATTCCTCATTTTTTCTTGCGATATTGCATTAATTTTCATCATATATATATATATATATATATATATATATATATATATATATATATATATATATATATATATATATATATATATATATATATATATATATATATATACAACAAAAAACAATTCCTCTCCGGATCAATTGACACGGGTATTCATCCAGTTGCCGCCATCATACTCTCGTCTCCTACAAGCTGACAAGTGCATATTTCCAAAATGTTTCGTGCGAACGATGCCTTTTGACTCGGTACGATATCATACCACTCGTTCGAGTGGACGTTATAGGGTTAAAATTAGATATCCTTCATCAAGCTTCCTAGTACCATGTGACACGTGTTTAACCGCAGAAGGAATAACACAGGCCTGCGTTTGAAAAAAAGAATTATGTTTCCTAGGATTTCTTTGTGGTTTCTTAATGAATCCAACCTCCTGAGCTCAAAAATGAATGTATATTTGTTCAATCAGGTCAGATTTTCTCAGTACAGCATACACCATTTTCATTGAGATTAACTCATTTTTTCTGAATTTTAAAAAAAAAAACCTTTCTCTATCTAATAATGCATTATTACTGTTATATCATATAAACAGGAATACACGTATGTAAACTATAATTCTTTTAATAAACAAAAAATAAAAGAATGCAACATAATAAAGAAAATAATTATAATTTCGAAGAACAGAGGCCCTGGACGATTTTCGTTTGTGCCTGTCATCTGGTGCATCACGCTTCAAACACCAACAGTAGTCAGCAAGCATGTTTCCCTTCCATTCACACTGGTACCTGGATTGCATTTTTTTATGTCCTGGTGGAATCTTTGCCCCTGTTATTTACTGGATTCCCCACAGTTGTCAAGAAAATAATCCAGATGGGACTGTAAAAAGTGTATCTTTATAGACATTCGAGCTCCCAAATGTTTGAGACTTGTTAAGAGCTGATTGACCAGGGCAACATATTCTTCTAGGCTTCTTTTATTGCCTAGAAAATTGTTAACTAGAGCTTTGAAAGCTTTCCAGGCATCTTTTTCTATGTCCTTCATTGATGCATCAAATTGCTGATCAAGTTCCTGATTTGAAGTCCATCAAAAATTCCCCCATTGAGCTTAGCGTCACTGATTTGTGGAAATTTTTGAAGAAGAAATTTAAAAGCTTGGCCTACTACTTTATTAAGGGTTTTGACATAATTTTTCATTATGCCAAGCTTTATATGCAGTGGAGGGAGGATTATTTTTTGAGGAGGCACTAAAGGTTCAGCTATCACATTGTTTGATCTAATTCTAAATGCTTCTCGTGGAGGCCAAACCTTCTTCTCATAGTGCATACTATCTGCACGACTGTCCCATAAACATAGGAAACAGGGATGATTCGTGTAGCCTGTTTGCATACCAAGCTTCAGAGACACTCCATGAAAAAAATTTAGCACGGTATGTAAATTCAGTGTAATATTTCTAAAAACAAATTCAAAGTAATATTTCTTAAAACAATAAGAATATAAATATGTACTGAAAAATCCTGTATGCCAATGCATTAAATCATCGTATTGGAACTAATTGGATATATGTACATCTTATTTTGAGTTTATTGAGTTGTGTTGTATACCTTCTCAATTAGGATAAGTTCCCCATTAACCCAATAGGATGCATTAACCTATAGGGACACACTTCAACAAAAAATATAACTAAAAAATGACTCATGATTTCCAGATTTGCATTCTTGTAAAATGTAAGTTGACCAAAAGGTGTATACAAGTATTAACAATTAAAAATGAAAATGTCAATATCAAAAAGCTTAGAAATACCAAGTGTAAAATGATCTTACCTTTAAGTCACCACATATCCTCCACTTATAGCTAGAGTAATTTATTGCATCCAGCAATTTTTTCATATTTTCATAACTTTCAGTAAGTTGGATTGAATGGCCTATAGGAACGGAAGCTATCTTGTTACCAATATTCAGTAACACAGCTTTTAAACTTCTAGTAGAGGAATCTATGAACAGTCTCCATTCTAATGGGTTGTAGGGAATTCCAAGGGCCTCAACAAGACCTTTAATATTGGCGCAGTATACTAAAGAACTGGAAGAATGCTGTAAAAAATAGCTTCGAAACTCTTGTTCTCTATTTCTGTACCCCCCTAAATGTTGTTTCTTAAGCGAGAAGATTACTTTCACGAAGTCGAGAGCCAAGAAGTTGTGTATTCGCCTTTGAAACCCCCAGATCCCTGGTCAGGTCATTTAACTGAACTTGAGTGAATGGTCTTGCGACCATATCATGTGTGGAAACCTGATAAGACTCAGATGTGTCATAATCTTGATCAACTTCCATATTAATCTCTTCATGTACCTCTATATGTTCAGGGGAAGAAGGTATAGGAGTTCCTGGGCCATGGGGCAGGGGTTTGATGGCAGAAGGAACATCCGGATATGCCACACTAAGTTTATTCTTCTTATTTATACCTGTGGAAAATATAATTGCATATTACATAAAGGAATTGATTTGGAGTTGCAGATAGTATATAAATGTTTAGTAAAGGATATGTTCATGCTGAAGTGAACTATGTTAGTTTTTAATTTTATGCTAAGTCTTTGCATAATAATGACATTTTCAGGAGCCAGTATAATACAGAAAGCTTAAATACTTGATACAATGCTCACCTTTAAGATTTGTCATGCAAAAATAGCAGTCCGTAGTGTGGTCCTTGCCATCTCTCCACACCATGGGAACACCAAAAGAGAGGGACTTCTGTTCGCCCTGACTCCAGCGTCTTAAACTTATGTAGCATCCCTTGCAGCAGATATGTGGTGCAAAACTTTTATCTTGATCTCTTAGCCTTACTCCAAAATATGCATGATACAAAGATTTAATTACAGGAGGGATTGTACTTTGCTGCTCGGGAAAAGTCACTTTGCCGCAAACATAGCAAAATCTGCCAGAGCTATTCTTACATTTTCTGTTCATTTTTAACTCAACCACTATTATTATTATTATTCTTATTATTATAATGCTAAGCAATTTTTAACCTGCAAAATATAAACCTATTTGCATAATTACTTAAAATGTACACAAAATTTACTGCGAATAGAGCAGTGCAAAAACTATTGAAATTTGATGTAATATAGGAGATGTATAAACTATAAAATTATTATCACCCCCTGTATCGCAAAAACTGGAGGTGATAGAGAAAAACGAATGACAGATCCGGATTTAGGAGGTCAATTTTATTAAGAAACACTATAGAAAACCTAAGGTACATTTTTGACGCAGACCAGTGTAATATATTATATAACAACGTGTTATTTTTTCCTGTTGACTCCTGAAAATACTAACATGGATATAATTAGAAAAAGAAATAGAAGAAACATTCATACAGTGGCGGCTCGTTAGGGTAGGTTCCTAGAGTAGGGCAAAGATTACATAAGTCGATGGAGCCTGGATTTTTAGTCGCCTAGGGTCTAGTCGCTGGCGACTCTATGTCTCACTATGTCGGTCAGTCGGTTGGTCCCCGTTTTGCTTTTTGTTGTTTTGGTAATAACATTATAACTATTTGGCCGATTCTAACGAAATATGAAACCATTTAGATGTTTTACATTTCCGTTCCATTGATATAATTGCCAAAGTCCTACTAGGGTTAACCGTGGAATTATTTGTCAATAACTTCAAAACTATTCGGCGATTCTAACGAAATTTGAAACCCTTATGTTGTTTTACATTCTCTTTAGATGATATAATTGCCATTTTCTCAAAAAGTTAGCCCGCTAATTATTTTGAAAGGTCAAATACGTCATAAGTATTTGGCCAATTTTAACGAAATTTGAAACCCTTATGTTGTTTTACATTCTATTTCGACTGTTATAATTGCCAAAGTCCTCCCAAGGTTAACCGGAGAATTATTTTGCAAAGACTTCATAACTATTTGGCTGATTCTAAAAAAAATTGAAACGTTTCTGTTGTTTTACCCTCTCTTTCGAATGATATAATTTCAAAAGTCCTTTCAAGGTTAGTTGGGGAATTATTTGGTAATAAAATAAGTATTCGGTGTATTCTAACTAAATGAGAACCCTTATCTTGTTTGACATTCTCTTTAATTACAAAGGTCCTCCTAAGGTTAGCCCGGGAATTATTGAATGTTCTGAAGGTCGTAAGGTCATAAATCAGAATAATTGAGACCTTGCTACTGTGGTCAGCAGACCTTGTTAGTCCCGGGCGACTCTACATCTCACTTTGTCGGTCGGTCCCCGTTTGGCTTTTTTCGGGGTAATAATATTGTAATTATTTGGATGATTCTAACGAAATTTGAAACCCTTATGTTGTTTTATATTCTCCTTCGAATGACATGATTGCCAAGGTCCTCCCAAAGTTAACCCCGGAATTATTTGGTTTTGGCAATAACATCATAACTATTCGGCTGATTCTAACAAAATTTGAAACCCTTATGTTGCTTTACATTCTCTTTCGAATGATATAATAACCAAGGTCCTCCCAAGTTCAGTTCGCGAATTATCGAAACTTTTGAAATTCTTAAGTTTATAAATCAGAATAAGGGAGAGCACGCAACTTTTGGCCAACAAAACCTTTTTCATTTTTTTCATTTATATTATCCCTCCAGGGACAATAGTAATATTAAATAAGAAAATAAAGTCTCCATAGACCTATGTAATATCTTCTAGACCGCATCCTTCCTTCACGAGACCCCTTTGCCTTCAATATGAATATTATATAAAATGGGAGTTGATCTGTGATCACTTAAGATCATAAAAAATGTTCCCTCCATTAAAATCAATTAAATCGGGAGAAACAGAAATGTAAATTATGTCTTTCAGCGTAAACGCCTCAGAAAATTGCCAATTTATGTAATACCTTCTCTGACGCTAATCTGTTTTCCTTATAGGAGATGAATGAGTGTGGCAGATATCAAGGGCTTGTAGGTAGTCAATCGGCAATCTTTAGTCTTTATTCTTAGCTTGGACCTACCAAAATGAAGCAAGCGGAGCAGTTTGGGCCATCGCAGTAATGTGTAAGTTTTCCGTTAATGATATATAGCCGAGTCGAAAGAGACACGATTCAAGGATAAGGAAACGGATAAGCTGCTGACCGACGACTCAACTGATTCACTCTCTCTATCTTAGGCTCTTTTTCTCTGTTTGTGATTAATATGTACATATATGCCTCTCGTTTCCAAGGGGCCTGACATTTTTCACTTGACCTGGGGGCGGAGCGGAGCCAAAGATCAAGCATATGTTCGTTAGTTTATTGGTTTGGCGGAGTTATGTGCATCTAATGAACCTACATATTTTTTCACGTTTGGGCCTATCCTGTATCAGAGAGACCATTTGCATTTTACATTCATCGCAAGTTTTAACCCGTTAAGGCACAGATTACCCTATATTTGTTCAGCTTTGGCCTGTTATCTATCATTGAGATTGTCTCCGTCTGTCAGGTGTTCTCTAGTTTGCGTATGTTTGTGTGTGGCCGCGTGAGAACTCTGGCTATCCGCTTTGCTCGATTCATACTTTCTTAATAAATATACCATTGTGATATAGCATTTATCTTTATTTTCAATTGGTTCACTACCTATTACATGGCATATTATTTAATTAATTAATGCGTGTACTCAATTTCAGGATTTCATAGATCCACCAGGCTCCCATTTGTGAAGGTTTCTCGCGGGGCCTACCTATCATGCAATTTGAGTGCCACAGGCCAACTCTCCTTGCAATTAGGGTGCCACTCCCTAGTCATTCTTAATTTGACATATATAACGCAGCGGTAATGATCATATTGATGACATTCAACCAGTTGACTTGACCCATTTTAGCAAGATTATCGAAATTTGACTTTCTTCAATTAGGAATATTCTTCGATGTTTGATTTAAAAAGATACTTTTATAACATCTAAAAATTGATTTTCTCCGTATCTAGAACTTTCATTATTAATATTTATATTTGGAAATTTGAATGAGTGTCGATCGCTACTTGCCAACTTGACCCCAGAAACTCAAATAATTTTTCGTTATTTTGTTGGTTGGGTGCGAGGGGTTCTGTATAATATAGTAAAGTTAAAATTATTTTTTTCATAAATTATTGCATTTAAATTTTCTTCACTAAATTAGGCCCAGCTGGTTCTAATTTTATGTTTATCTTTATTAAAATGTTTATAACTCTCTAAATTAAATTAAGCTATCGAGTCGTTACCATCTACTTTCAGCCAAGATCCAATTTTAAAATAACGTCAAACGTCTCAATAGAAACGAGGCTCGGAAGATCATTAAATTTAGTTCTAATGTTCATTAAGATATTTTATAAGGAGTTCTAAAGGGGATTTATTACGAAAGAGAAGAAAGCAATTATTCACATATATTCTATAGGAAAAGGCCAAATTGATTCATGATCACACAAAAATGAGTTGGGTATCCCATCGCCAGTCCTTCATTTTTTTTTTTATAGATTTTTTTGGTAAATAAAAATATTGTATCTTTAATACAAGTTTTAAAATTACAAAAACAAGGACTTATTTAAACAAGAAATTACTGAGTTAATGCTAACATTATTATTACAAATTATTTGATATGGTTAGGAAACGTACATTTAAAAGTGATTCAACATCGAAGGAAAATGTATAATAATTTATATTGGGTAAAGTGCTAATGAAACCATAAATTTAAAAGAATTATTTTCAGTATAATCATTACTAATGAATGGTTCTAAAATCTGGAGCAGAAATTTAGCAAGATTATAACTATGTGTGTGAATCGCAGATAAGATGGGAACGTTATATTGGCCTTATTATGTAAGGGCGTTCCAGGTAAATCGATACAAATTGTACGGGTAAAGAAAACAAGTTGTGCACCAAACGAAAAAACTATTATCTTGAAATTTTACCCTCAAATAGAAAAGCCAAAAATTTGAAAGGCAAAACATCCGCGCTCACTACCTTCTCCAGGGATACCCGAAATGGTAGCACAGCCTGGTTTGGTAGTCCTTGTCATTGGATCGCATTACTTCCACAATGGAGGCCATCACTGAACCTAAAGTATTGTAAGCATCCCTATTGACATCATTATAAATAACGCCCAGCAGTACGGGACGTAGCTGCTAAAACACCCCTCTGCCTTTCCTGCCCTGTTCGCGGAAGCAGAGTCTTGCTGGAAAACCTAAGGACTTATCTCTACTTCTTGGTCCGATAAAGGATTGAATTCATCCTACATCATCTCGGTGTAAGCATGCGCATTGTCCTTGAGGCACTGGGGGGGAGATTTGAGCAGGCATGACGTTGTCATTGCTGCTATCTTTCCCAGAATCATCAGAGACGGCAAACTTGCGATGCGTGACAGTAAGCACCTTCTCCCTAATATCAGCCGTGTCATAATGCCGTTACAATTTCTAAACGAGGTTTTTATGGTAGGTAAACAAATTCAAAAACTTTTTCACGCTCCTCATAGCGCGAAATCTGAGAACATGACGTACTATCTTTCAATTTCAGCTGGCATTCTCAGAAGAAGCCATGTATGCTGATAGCCTCATGAAAGTTAAACTCTTAATGGGAGTGTTCAAGATAAAGTATCCTACATTGGTGCGGTCATTATCCATTAGGCATGCTTTAATTTTAATAGAGATTTAGCCGAAACACACTGTACGTATCTTGTGAGACCATTTGGGGCTATCGGTCTAGACCTTGAAACAAACTGTCAGAAAATTATGTAAGAATGTTACGGGAATTTAGACACTTAAGAACCTTATTTACCCTATCTGATTATTTAAATATCTATTTATATAAAGATCTGTAGCAAGAGGTATAAACTTGAATCTATCAGAATCATTTGCGTTAATTAGTAATTAGTAATCTCATTTAATTATTACAACTACGCATTGACCTTTGTCAAGTTTGCTAATAATTATAGGCTTCCCTTTTAGATTATGTAAAAACCTTTAAATCGTTCGAAGAAAATAACGGATATAAAAACTTTCTGCTATTAAATTTGTAAAAAACTTTTTATTCAAATATTTAATCTCTAACAGGTACCAATTTTTGAGAGACGAAATACATCCAAAATTTCTAGCGTATGGAGAAATGTCTCGAAAAAGATAAGGTAGGAATTGAATTTTTAAAGTGGAAATATGAAATTGAGGCGCAAAAGATAAGATTTTCTTCTCTTCAGGCGATAGAAATTTAGTGAAGAATTTAGGAATGGTTTCATTTGGATTATACCAAGAGGAGGCGTCTGGCCTGACTTGATCTAACCTCGGGTTTTGGCGTTTCAAAGCGAGACGATGGAATCCCCAAATGGTTCGACCAATATGACACAACAGAATACTAAAATATATTATTCATACCCGAATTCAGGCCGGAAGGGCGAAGTGCGAGTGTTGAGGCTGAGGGGGTACACAACCCCCCAAACTGGAGCCAAGAGTGTGGGGCGAACAAGCCCTTCTCCCCACCCACACATTCCGCCTATTACCAGAGATAAATGGATGAAAGCGGATTAGCGACTAACCTGCGTGATTTGCCGCTAGCCAAGAGAGACTTGAGAAGAAGCTGGTAAAGAGGCGTTGGACTGGAGTAAAATGGAAATGACGAGATGGAATAGAGAACAGGTAGACTAAAAAAATAAATATAGCCAAGGTCACTGGGGTCAGGAAGTCATGCCGCTCCTCGAGCTGTCACCCGCCGGCTGAGAATAAGTCACAAAGAAACTTAGTATTTGTGGCAGAGACCGAATTATTCTTTAATTTATTTACTATAATTTAGTTTAGGTTTTTCGATACTTTTAAAACACAGTTGCGAGCTGTAAATTTATTTTGGCTCCTTGGATCTGAAGTACCGTCCAAAAAGATCAGAATAACTCTAATGCTATCACAACATCTTCCATAACATTGACAAGTAAAATTCAAGGTTTCTAAAATTGGTGTACGATAACCAACAGTTATAAAGCACTGATGAGTAAAAGATAGACAAACTTGGGTGAATAAAACGGAAGTTATCATCAGAGAAGCAATTTATTAAACAAAATAATGTGTCCAAATTATTCTTAACGACAGTGGAAACAAAGTTATAGTGGAATATAAGGATTGAATTATCAGTGCAACACATTTGTATAAGTTACAAGTGATTAGTATTTAGTGTGGAAGCCTTTATTCTCGATGATGCTTTGTCATCTTCTACTACAGGAACGAAACCACTACTCACCCTTTGTGAGGTAATCTTGTTCAATTTATCCTGAAGAATTTTCTAGATTTCCTGAACTGTTTTCGGATTCATCGCTTGAGATTTTATTCCGAATGTGGTCTAAACATTTTTAATGAGATTCAGATCCGGATTCGGTGCAGGCCAGTTCACGATAGCAATATGCTCGCCATCCAGAAAGGCCCTCACCGACTTGGCCGTGTAGGATGGCCAGTTATCTTTCAGAAAATTTGCATTTTAGGCTTCGAAGACTCGCCGGTAGAAAAAAAAACATAGTATCGCAGCAATTCTTTGTACATTTTTGCATTCACTGCACCTCGTAAGCCCACAAGTGGCCAGTGCCCTTCTACCAAAATCGAACTACAGATCAAGACACTTCCTCCATCAAAATTCCCTCATTTTGGTTCAATGCACAGATATTCTTTCCGTCTGTTATGCGACTAACGTACATCCTCTCATTATGCTTTGGAAGTCGATCGAGTTCGATGATGACGGATGCCCTCATGATGAGGGCATCAAGCATGCACTAGGTTTAAAAGGGTGGGAATGTGTGGAGTCTTCGTAACGTGGTAGCAGGAAAGGCTCGAAACGACCAGGCTTCATCACTCGCTATCCTGCTTATCATCGAGGAATCCTTCTTCTAGCCCTTTGCCTAAAAATGCAGAACCCACAAAACAGTGGGGAAAGGGGACAGTTCTTGTTGGCACAAGGGCGTGCCCACACACCGGTAGGCCTGCACTCTCGCCATACCGTTGGGGCACACTGCTGCTTCGATATCCCCAGCTGGTATATACACCACGTATTATCACACTGCATGTTGATTTGCATAAGGAAAGGTTTAGCAATTGTAGCCCTTCCAAAAACCGAAGGCTTGGTGGAAATATGACTTTTAGATACTGATTAAATTCTGTAGTCATATTTGAAGTTGTTGCTCTTCGATTCAAATCAATTAAATTCAACATTGAAGTGGACCGGGATCCATTGGTTCTCTGGCAAATGTAACGTGCCAGTAGCGAATACAAAGAGCGCCTTGATCGCGGTTGTTCATTAGCAAAGATTGGTAACCTTTAACCGAAATGACATAGTCTGAATGAAAACATTAATATTGAAAATCTCCATAATCTCTAGAGAAAGTTTGAACCGTCTTACAAAGGTCCTGCTTTACAATGTTAGTAATTACTCAGATTTTTTTTTATAAGGGATTCCTTGGCCTACCGATTGATTTTACAACCTTACATAAACCTTTTTGTGTCAAAAGCTGACAGAATATTATAGAAGAGTTTTTAGAAGCACTTGACAGCCTCTGCAATAGCTCCAATTGAAAGACCATTTTGTTAGCGTAGCCTGATGATCAGCTCGCTGATATAGAGATAAGTGAAAGATTTATTCGTCATGTTACCTGTATGACAGCTCTTAATATAATTACCTAACGTATACTAGCTTGAACCTGTTAGTTGTTATGCAAACAATGCCGGTTCTCTCTACATGTAGAGGAATATATATATATATAATATATATATATATATATATATATATATATATATATATATATATATATATATATATATATATATATATTATATATATATATATATATATATATATATATATATATATATATATATATATATATATATATATATATAACCTATTATCTTAAATGCGGAGGGGTCGTCGTACTACTCCTTAAACTTCGTTCGGCCCCTGCGCTGAATGGGCAACCTCCGTAGAGCTTGTCTCCGGAGGGATTGGAATGAACTTTGCCAGCAAGCGACCCAAAGGATGTTAGATACAAAACAATATGAAAATAAAGTTTTAAGGAACACAAAACAAGAAAATATATATATATATATATATATATATATATATATTTATATATATATATATATATATATATATATATATTTATATATATAAATATATATATATATTTATATATATATATATATATATATATATATATATATATATATATATTTACAAATAATGTGCTTTGAGAGATAAATCAATAAGTGAATCTGGGATATCTCAATTGGCTTGGAAATAACTATTCACTTTGTAAATCCCTATACACTTGTAATGTTGGTAAGCTTCGCGGTGAAGTTGGGGGATGTGAAAGGGAAGGGTTACCTTGGAACCTGATTTCGAGTGGCGCTGGTGAGTGAAGGTGCTGAGATAAGGGGTGGAGACGATGAGGTAGGTTCTCCAAGGGCCGAGCCGATCCCACAATTCCGTCACGATTCTGCTGGAAGAAGGTGGTGACGGGAGCTTCTTGTTAAAGAGGGCCCCACGCTCGTGCACTCCGAGGAATCTTGGCTGCCTCTGTGAGGGGGGCGAAGTGACCTATCGACGCGTAGGGTCACGGAGAAAAGCCGAGATGTAGTTTTCTCACTTAGAGAACCAGAGTGAGGCCGTTTGTAGCTTCGGCTCTGAAAACGTGAATACGTGCCTGGGTCCGCACTGACTTGCAGACCAACGAGGTAAGGAGCTTCCCTAACTGGGACCGATCTCCTTTCTGAAGACTTGGTGATTCGACGATTTACCACTACACCGAGATAGATGGCAATTTCTGCCCCGCCAGAAGCTGTGCAAGCTCTACTATCGAGGGTTAGAAGAATTCATCTTTTATACTCGAAACTCAGGAGAGGTTCACATGGCTCCGGAAGTAGATTTGATATCAAACGCCCTTCTTCGGGTGAGAGAGGCTTGATTATCTCCTCCATTTCGTCCTTTGCAAACTTCCGGGAACCACCGGAAGCCAAGATGGGCTCTCATCTATCGATAACCAGTCCAGGACGTAATTCGGTAGTTAGCTGAAATGGTCGGCGGGTTCTTCCGGCGGGAGACCATCAGATATCGGGCCGGAAGGGGAATGTTTGATAACCGGCCCGCCCGGAAGCAAGGGGGGAAAATGTGGGTGCATTATGCTATTCTCTTTCATTCCTACCCATCCCAAGGGGACATTATTCTGAAGTGTAACGAGGGATAATGTCACAAGATATAACCTACTAGGAGTTACAATCTATAGCCAAAATGAGATCCCAGAAAACATACATACGCGAAACACACAAAAAAATTAACATAATGAAATGGCACTATTTCTTGACAAGGTTTAGAAATTACAGTTATAACTAGACATACATAAAAAAATAGAACATACATATATAGAAAAGAAAAAAAAAATGGCCAGACAGTTCTGGTTAGTCGCCACAATTAGGGCCTTCGTCTATCGGATTGCTTGATAAATTATCAGCAATGACGTTATCCGTTCCTTTTACGTAAGATACATTGTATTGATATTCTGACAATAAAAGGGACCATCTCATAAGTCTGCCTTTCTGACTTTTACAATTTTTTAAATAGGCTAGTGGCCTACGGTCCGTTTCGATGGTAAAAGCTCTACCAATCAAGTACATCCTAAATTTTTGAATGCCATAAATGATTGCTAAAGCTTTAAGTTCTATAGTAGCGTATGCTCTTTCGTGAACCAACAGCTTCCGGCTTGCGTATGTCACTGGAAATGGGGTTCCTTCTTCCACATATTATAATAAAACGCACCCAATGCCGAGATTAGAGGCATCAGTTCAGATGGCAAAATTTTCTGGGGATTGGGCAAACAGAGGATAGGAGCAGAGACCAATTTTTTATTTAGCTCTCCGAAACTCGCAGTCACGGCGGGATTCCATAGGATGGGGTTTGGTGCGACATTTTTAAGAAGGTCATTGACGGGTGACGCTATGGAAGCGAATTGGGGGAAGAACCGGCGATAGAATGAGACAGGGCCAAGAAACGAACGAAGCTGTTTCTTGGTTTTAGGGAGTGGCATGCTTTCTATTGCATTAGCTTTGTCCTCTTGGGGGGTGAATTGTCCCTCTCTTACTTAGAACCCTAAGTAAGAGATAGTGCTATATGCAAAGTGGCACTTGGACGGCTTGATTGTTAATTCGTGGATCATAGGCCGACTTAGTTGTGGGCGGAGAGATTGAAGGTGCTCCTCCCAAGGGCGTGTGGCAACGTATACGTTGTAAAAGTAGAAAAAGACATTGCTCAACCCATCTACAATTTTTTCCATCAATCCGGTTATAGTTACTGCAGGCAGTGACTAAACCAAAAGGGAGACGCGTGAATTCCATTATCCCCTTTTTGGTGGGAAATGCGGTAAACTTCCTCACGGATTTTCGAAGCGCGATTTGATAGTAGGCTTTGCACAAGTCTGTTTCAGAAATGTACTTGGCCTTCTCAAATAAGTTCAGGTTCTGGTCGATAAAAGGGATGGGTTCGGCATCAAATACCGTGACAGCATTCAACTTTGTTAAATCTACGCACATACGAAAAGATTAATCTGGCTTACGTACCATCACTATCGGGGAACAATAATACGATGAGGAGGGTTCAATTATTCCTAATTTGAGGAAGTTCTTGACTTCTTCGTTGATGGCCGTGCGAAGTTGGATTGGAAGAGGCTAGGGTTTACTCCTAATTGGCTTCGTCGTAGTGAGAGAGATGTCATGCTCATATTGTGTAGAGCATCATGGAGACTCAGAGATTACGTCTGGGTATTCCTTCAGCAGCGAGACAATCTTAGACGTCTCCATGGAACCAACGTGAGGATTCACATCGACTGCGGTCGCCAGGTCTTCTTGGGGAAAAGGGGAGCAATGCATATTAGGCAAAGGATAATCTTTGTCCTCCTCGACGCATATTGTCTGAACAATATTAAATGGGTCTCAAGGCAAGGATGCTTCCATTGTCCCTTCCTCGTCGAAGACAACAATATTGTTAACACAAGCTCGCCGGTGATATCCTTTTAACATGTTGATGTGGAATAACTTATTGCCAGATGACGACTGAATGACATAATCCACGGGTCTTCTAGCTTCTATGACCAGGAACGGTCCTTTCCATTGGGATAGGAGTTTGTTTTTGTCCGTAGGGAGTAAAAGCAGAACTTTATCGCCTGGTTTCAATTTTCGGGCCTTAGATTTAATATCAAAATATGTTCGATACTTCTCTAGATTGATCTCGAAATTTTGCACGGCAACTTCCGAGTATTTCTTTAGCCTGTCACGCAAGACCAGAACATACGAGTAGGAGGTCTTTAGCTCCTCATTCATTCGAGAGTTCGTGAGAAGCTCTTTGAGAATGCTCACTGGACCTCGGACATTTTGACCATAGATAAGCTCGAATGGGAACAATCCCAGATTTCGGTGGGGAATCTCCCTACACGCAAATAAAGCTACTGGCATGTACCAGTGCTATTCCTGGGGCTGGTCGCGGCACAGCTTTTTAAGCACGCTTTTCAAGGTAGCATTTAACTTCTCGTACATACCGTTTGCAGAGGGGTAAAAGGGCGTGGTGAAAATGGGCCTAATTTGGAGCAACTTACTCACATGCTCCATCAATTCGGACGTAAATTGGCCGCCCGAGATGCTATAAACTTTTTGGAGAGCGAATGCTTCGGGGAACTGGGTGGCCCAATCGACGACGGTGAGAACGTATAAGTGTCCCTCAGTGGAAGGAGGGGTGTATCGGTCTAATAAGATCAATGGCAACCTTAGAAAATGGTTCTGATATAACTGGAGTCTTCTAAAGGATGGCCGGTTGTACTTGTCCTTTGGCGATGACCTTTTGACATATATCACAGGTCCTGCAAAACTCTGCGATTTCCTTGGCTGCCCCAGGCTCTCCAAAATACTTAAATACGCGTTGCGAGGTCTTATTATGACTGAAGTGTCCTTTAAACACGCCTTCGTGTGCTATTTGTAAAATCTTCACAACGTAGGCCCTATGCACGCAAATGGCCTTGAACGGGGAGCCTACTGGATCTGGGGAAGTACGAAATAGCAAAGCGTCTTCTATCACATATCTCACTTTTCGGTCTCCACGAACCGATTCTGTCTCTCCTCGTTTGGCCTTTTCTCATAAGAGTTAGAAGGAAAGGCAGTCCTTTTGGGCACTGATGAATTCGGCGTTATTCAGTCCATTGTAATGGAGGATGCATGATGGCTGGAGAGACGCGGGGGGGGGGAGGAAGGAGTTTCTTTCAGCCTGATCTCAGGTGACGGCAGCTTGCGACACAGCAGTTAGGAAATGTTTATCTTTTTACGCTTGACTTTACTTCCTTTGTCGAGAGTACACATTCAGTATCGTGTGCTGGATCCGAGCTCTGATTGAATGCTAAAAAAATCGGAAAAATGATTGATTGATTGATATAACAAGTGGTGAAATGTGTTGTAGGTGTAGATAGTGGTAAGGAATATTTGTATTTGCCATGGTGTAGAGGGTATCCCAAGCATCTTACTTTTTTTCGAATTATTTTTTAATTCTCCACTTTCGTTAGTGTCCGTGTTTAGCTGACATTTTTGTAGTTGTTTATATTCTTGCTTTTTTTTGTTTGTTTATTTATTTATTGTTAACTTTTTCTATAAAATCTTTTTCCTCTGTCATTAGGCATTCAAGCCTTTCAATTATGTTTTCGCTAACTCGTTAGCTTTATTTTTACTTTTTTTATTCATTTTTGTTTATTTTCGCTTTTTGTGAGCACTTCGCCTCTTTTAGTTATAACCATTGGTTAATTTCTTGTTTAATTATTTTATTTATTTTTCTTTTATTTGTGTTGGGCACTATGCCTCTTTTTATTTATTTATTTATTTGACTTGCATTTATTAATTTGTATTATTTGGGCACTTCTCCTCTTTTTCCTCTATCTATTGGTATTATCGCTCTTTAACATTTTGGCACTTCGACCCTTTTAGTTTAATTTCTGGTCTTTTATTTGTCGTTTAATTATTTGGGCATTTCGCCTCTTTTGATTTATTCTTTTCGTGTAGTCTTTTTTCTGGAGTCTCTTTTCGTGGAGTTCTTATTTGTGGAGTCTTTTTCGTGTAGTCCTTTTCGTGCGTAGGATAGGATAGTTTGAGTCTTTGTTATTTATACATGGCTTCTTGATTTTCCCTAGGGGGCACAGTCTTCCACTCAGGAATAGTGCTCTCCTGGTAGCTCGTCCAATTATTTTTTGTGGTATTTCTAAGTCTGCTTCTATCTGCGGGAGAATTTCATTCTCAACTTTTCCCCAGGTCTTTTTCCCTAGCCTTTGGAGGACCATATTCAGTGGCTTGAGTCCTGCCCTTGCGTGCAGTTCCGTCTGCCGAATATAGTCCATTCTGCTCGCGCCAGCTATATGCAGGGTAGCATTGTTCTGGACTCTCTGCATAAATGTGAGAGAGGTAGAACTAGCTCTTTGCATTACCACTGCTGGGTACACTGGTATTGGTCGCACCGGGATATTGTATATCTTCTTGATGTTTTTGGCGCTGGGATTTCTGAACCTGTATAGTTTTCCAAGTTCTATTTTGGCTAGTGAGATTCGGTTGTTGATGCGCGTCTTATACCCTGTTAAGGTGATGCGCAGACCCATGACTTTACTTTGGTTGAAATGCAGGTAAATTTCATCCCTGACTATCACTTCGTCTCTTTTCCGGCGGTTGGTTTTAATTTTCCACTTTCTTTCAAAACGGTTGATATCATCGATTTCGGTAGCTGTCCCCCATGCTTGAACTTCAGCGTTCCTATAGGAA
This sequence comes from Ceratothoa steindachneri, assembly GCA_963969495.1. Classification (NCBI taxonomy): domain Eukaryota; kingdom Metazoa; phylum Arthropoda; class Malacostraca; order Isopoda; family Cymothoidae; genus Ceratothoa; species Ceratothoa steindachneri. The sequence goes on from OZ018328.1 coordinate 8,772,127, forward strand.
CTAGGGATGATCTGAGTGACGTCGTCTGCGAATTGCAGGTACATCACATCCTCCCCAACTGGAGCAGTAATTCGAACGTATACACAAAGTACAACAGCGGACTCAGACAGCTACCTTGTGGAATACCCGCCTCTAGTTCGAATTCGGGTCCTCTGTAACCCTGAATCAAAATTCGGGCTTTTTGTTCCATGAATTAATCGCCAAGGACCCTTTCCACTATAGGGTTTAGCTGAAGGTCCAAGATCTTGTATAATAGACCTCTCACCAAACTTTATCGAAGGCTTTCTGTACATCTCGCATCACTACGTCTACGTACTTCCCCTCAGCTTTGCAGTGGTCAAGCTTTTCGGTAAGAAGGGCAAGGGCTGTATCAGTCCCCCTTCTCTTGAGGAACCCGTGCTGCGGAGGGTTGTGAGCTTCCAGTTAGGTCAGCTGATCTTGTAGCCTGCTGGCAAGAAGCTTCTCGTAGACTTTGCCTACAAACTCAAGGAGGGATATTGGCATGTAGCCTACCAGTTGATTGGGGGGACTTATTTTCTTTGGGGATAAAAATGATTTTAGTCATTTTTAACCTATTGGGGAAGTAGCCCGTATTCAGGAAAGCGTTATGGATGCTAATGATTCCCTGAATGATCTGCCGGGGGGGGCATGCACCAAATTATTTTTAATGATGCCCGTCCAGCCTGGTGCCTTTTGTTTAAAGGTTTTTATGACTTTCATGACCTCTTACGTTGTAATTGGTCGGCCATGGTTAGCCACCTCCCTTTCTTCGTCGGCGTAGGCTCGTAGGTGCGTTCGATGTATGATCTGATTAATTTCTTCAATCAGATGGATTTGAATTCCTAGTCGAATTCCGCATCGTCTTCAGGTGTTATTGAGAATATTTCCTTCCAGAACGTGCAAAACCTTTCATCCAGTACAACCGAATCCTCTAAGTATCATTGCCCTCCTTGATGTAGTCTTTCCTCTTAGTTTCTTTACTAGGCGCCAGAATTTATCGGGGGTCACTTCGCTGTCTACCCTGGCTATTAGGCTGTTCCAGATCTCAGCCTGTTGTTGGTTAATAGCCAGCTTTAGCTCATTACGCAATCGTCATAGCAGCGAGATTCGTTCCCGATTCGTACCCACTCCTCTGATCTCTTCATAAACCTTCCTGTGCTCCGTAGCGATCTCTTTCATCTCCTTGGTCCACCTGGTTTGTGGAGAAGTCTTGTACCCTGTCATGGGTACACACTCGCAGTCAGCCTCGGTGATGAGGGCTGTTATCCTCTCTAGCTTCCCGTCAATCTCCTCTAAAGTTGCTTCAGTTAGGGCGGCTGGTTTGAATGCGCCTAGGATTTCTCCGTAGCCTTCATAGTCGGCTGAGGCGTAGCTTTTGCGGAGAGGGACCGGAATCTGGATTGGAGCGAGTTAAATGGTGGTCAAGATTGTTATATGGTCGCTGGGAATTGCTGGTCCTGGCTCGCTATGGTAGTTGAATGGGAAACCGTCACTTGTCATGATTATGTCGGTCTTTGTTGCTACTCGAGAGGTGATATAGGTCGGAAAATCCGGTCCTATCCTCTGGATGTTTTTCGTCGCATAATCATTTCCAAGTTATCGCCTCTGTTATTCGTGTTACCATAGCCAGCCTTTCGGCATCTGGTGTTGAGGTCGCCCCCAAGGAATACCATTCTGCCGTGACCGAAAAGGGTGTAAAAGTTATTGAGGGGCAGATACGCTTATCGAGGGGGTTGATATGCCGCCGCAATCACGAGGTTGCCTACTAATGTAGGCATCTCTATCGACTCGAATGACCCGTACAGTTCTGCAAGGGGCCTGAACGAGAGATTCCTTTTGATTGCAACCGCGGCGGCGTCAAACCTCTCCTGAGAATGGTTCTTTGCAACCACCCTGTAGCCCAGTATCTTTATTTGGTAAGATGTCGTAACAATACCGTGCTCTAAAATAATATAATGTCGGGGTTGAGCACACGAAATATGTTCCTATACACCGTTGCTTTTCCCTCCCATCCATTTACGTTGATTATTACAATTTTCAACCTGTTATTCAGGTTTTCCATTCTCTTTTACTGGTTCCTAGTGTTTTCTAGGGAGAGGGGGACTCTTTTTCCCGTTCTTTTCATTTTTGAAGTCTGTCGTGGTGAACTCTTCCAGTGTCTCCTTGTAGAGAGTGACATTTTTTGTTGAAGAGGGCCTCCTCGACTACTTCTTCTTCGCACTGGGCATCATAGTCCCACTTGTAGTACTTTTTTCTGATGCCTACGAGTATCTTATTGGTGTCCTTGTCTTATGAGAAGGTCATCTCTTCAGATGCGTAGATTGTGAGGTATAACTCATCCGCATCGAGAGGTCTTTTGGTCACAAGTTTTTTCTTTTCTCGTTGCCCAGCTTTAGACTGGACCTCTGCTTCCGAGGAATCCGTGGTTTCAGAGTCCTCCGTATCCGCATTTTTCTGTGTTTTCATGATTAGGTTTGGTAGTTTTCGTAGATCTGGAACCACCCTACCTTTCTTTCCTTGCTTCGATTCTTGGGTCTGGTCTTTTGCTCTTTTCTTTGGGCGTCTCTTTTTACTTGTTTTCTTCTTGAGTCGCTTTTGGTACCATTTGCAGTTGTAGGACATTCCCTGATGGGGAATTGTCCGGGAACCACATCTGGTTTAAGCCATTTTTGGCGAGCATCTGGTTAAGTTCCTTAGCAAAACACCCAAGCTGCATTAGGTTTCTGACATGGGCATACAGGATGCATGTCAGAATTTTAGTCGACTCTTCATTTTGTATTTTTAGGTACGTCTTTTTATTTTCAGCTTCAGAATAAGCGGCTTTTGCGACTTGAGCGTACGTTGTATTCGCCTTTCTGGTCACCTCTTCTTTACTCTGCTGCTGTTTCCTCTTGATAAGTTCTTTTTTAATGTGACAGGCCATAGCCATTGATAGATGGCCCTGTCCGCAGTTCACACATTTCTCGCGAGGGTTCTGGCATTTTTCCAGTGGTGGCTGGATTCACTGCACCTGGAGCATATTTCTTCGGGCGCCTGGCATTCGCGGGTAGTGTGGGCTTCTCTTTTATAGCAGCGGAAGCCGAACTGGATTGGATGGAATTCCTCCCTTTCGATCTGCTCCCCGCTGATCCTGACGTTAAAAAGCAGGATCCCAGATTCCTTCGCTTTTCTGGCCATGGAAGTTTCTCCAAAATTTATTAAGACATGGGCGTAGTCAGTGTTTTCCCTTTTATTTCTGAATTTAACAATTTCAGAGACTTTTGCCCATAAATGTTTTTTGGTTATTTCTTCCCTTATTTCTTCTTTGGAGTGTTCTCCAATCCAGGGGTCTAGTCTCCTACAGATCACGCTCATATGCGATTGGATTTGTGAAGAGATTGCTGGTTGTAGGCCGAGCTCACGATGGACCTCGACCGCAACTTCTTTCGTCATGGCTTCTACGTCCTTTTATGTCTCGCAAACAGCATCGTATCCCACGGGGATCTCTAGAAGCTTTATCATGGCTATCTTGAGTTGCCTATATACGGCTTCAAAGACCTTCACTTTGGTTGGCCTGGTGTGACCGGTTATGTTGCGTAGCAAGACCCGGAGAGTCCCAGCCTGAGCCATCTTGCTTGATGGAGGACCGGAGGGGTGGTAAACCACCGAGGGGTCGCTCCTACTTCCTGGTTATTCGATTGCTTGCCAAATCCTTATCTTTTTCTGCGTGTCCAAAAGATAAAAAGTTTCTTTTCGTAACTAGAGCGCTTGATAAGAGCAACCTTCCCCAACCCCCTCCGTTTCAAGCGAGCTTCCATGAAAGTGAACTGCCGGATGTAGGGATGAAATGATGGTGGGTGAACCCGGAAAGGCCGTTCAGACGGGTGATATGTGGCTGACTTAATGATGGGTGGTGATTGAATCACCACCCGGGGAGGCCGCCCCGTCTGGGGTTTGGCTATCGATGCTGCTTCCAACTTACACAGGGAAGGTTGTGTGTCCCCCTGTGGTGCTGGCAGAAAACTACCCTCAGGGACTATAGCGAACTCTTCCCTAAAGCTTTCAGCATCGCCTCTTAACCTGGTTGCCTCTCACGCCGAGTTCTAAAGTGGGCTAATCCTTAAACCTACTTTCCTCGGCGCCCCTAATTATGCATATCACACGAACGGCATAGGTGGGACGTGGCTAGATGAATGGCAGTTCAGTTCATTTCAACTTCCTTGCCACGGCTGGGGTGGGTGGGAATGCAAGGGCGGATTAGCTTGAAATTCGTCGAATAATCAGTGCTCTATAAAATGTCTCTTCTTTGATTCCCCGTAGAGAAACGAATAAAAGATTGACGTTTAAAGGCAAATTGATATTTCGGCGAAAAACGTCATCTGAGTAAGCTTGATTTGTCCAATTTTTCTGTCCAGTCATTTGGAAAATGAATTTCAGCCGTGTTTATGTGCAAACGGTTTGAGCGTTAGTAACCTTTCAAATCTATCATGGTGCTGATTGAACAATTATTACAGTGCTTATGTCTAAAATCTGATTGGTCAATATGTTAACGTAAGAATGACGATTAAATATATATCAATCCTGATTGGTTGAATTTTTGTAGTGTTATGAGTAGATGAAATAACTCTTTATATAGGTGTGCTTTTGTGTAAAAACTTCGACTAAAAACTGAGTATATCATCGAAGAGGAGTCAGAAAAGTTATTATTATTCAAGAAGAAAAGTTGTCGTTACAGTTCTCTATTTCGAAGCTTATTCCAGCTATATACCTAGGAATAAATAATCCATATATATAAAGGGGTTTCCAATAACTTGGACCAATTTTAAATGTGAGTTAAGTTTAAGCGTCTAATGATTTTTTCCTTTTCTTTTAGATTTAACAACTTCAGTCTTTGGAAATTTTAATCATGGAAAGATTAATAATCGACAACCTGTTAAAGTTATCGAAACCTATTACGAATATGGCCATTCAAACAGAAACGAATTTAGGGCACTTCGCGAAAAATTATCTTTATTGATGAAGCCCATTTTCATCTTGGTGGATTCGTTAATAAGCAGAATTGTCGCATTTGGGCTGATGAAAATCCCAGGAAGATTGTTGAAAAGCCACTGCATCCACAAAAGTTCACTGTTTGGTGTGCATTTTTTGCTAGCGGAATCATTGGGCCGTACTTCGAAAATGATACCGGGAATTCTGTTACGGTGACAGGCGAACGATACTTTGCCATGATAACTAACTTATTATGGCCTGACATGAATTTTATGGATGTCGAAGATTATTGGTTTCAACAGGACGGCGCCACATACCACACAGCCAATGCAACAATGGCTTTATTGAATGAGAAGTTCACAGGTCGCATCATCTCTCGAAACAGCGAGGTCAATTGGCCACCACGATCGTGTGACTTGACAACTTTAGATTTCTTCCTTTGGGGTCATCGCAAAAGTAAGGTCTATGACAACAAGCCAACAACAGTTCAACAGCTGAAGGATGAGATAACAAGGCATATTGGTGAGATCGAGGAGCAACTATGCAGAGACGTCATCAAAGATTTTGAACATCGAGTGGAGGTATGCCGCCGAAGCGATATTATTTTTTACACATAATTGCCATGACTCTAATAATATGACCAATAAAGAAATCAATAGATTTTCACCAATAACACTGTTTTATTGACTGCTAACTTCGATTCATCTTAATGGAACACCCTTTTATATATATATATATATATATATATATATATATATATATATATATATATATATATAAGAGAACCAGGGCAGCAGAAAAGAAATGCATTTTTCTTTCTTCATTTAATTTCAACCAACGTTTCGAGGGCCAGCCTCATCTTCTGGGTACTGGAATTATATTTACTATAAATACAAAGTAATTCTAATTGACATTGGATAGGTAACATAAGGGGAATGGTCTTACAAGTCACTTTTTTGTATAAGTCATGATACCACAACGATAATTGATGGAATTGCATTGGTAATAGCAACATTACACAAATTAACATGGAAGAGAACGAAATTGTGCTTGACCAAGCACAATTTCGTTCTCCTCTTGATTTATCCGTTTCCAGTTCCTATTTTCTTTTTAACAGCTGTACGAAAGGGCATCAAGTACAGGGAAATAGCAGATCTGAAAGAATCATATTTGGCCATATAAATCAAAACAACCATCGACGACCTTGTCATAGCTGTGGGCTACCAACCCTCAAGACGACCATATCTCCCCATCTCGAACTTCATCCGACTATTCAGAAGGAACACCTCAACCATCCTGATCGGGACCTCAATGCCCGATGCAGAGAAGCGAGTTACACAACTGGGTTCAACGGATCGGGAACCTTCCTGAGCCTGCTTATTTATCGAGCGAGATCTGGTGCGAAGAGTCAGCCCGGAATTTCCAACGTACCTGACAAGAAGATCCTCAACGACCCCTGATATCATTCTCGTAAACTCCAACTTTGCCCTGAATCAAGCGACAGTTCTTGGCCCAAGAGTACAGAAGACTACTACAGGACTACCGACAGAACCAACTGGACAGGTCGACACTAGAAGAACTCGAAAGTCACCTAGAGGACATTATGACGAGAATAAAGGAGGCAGACACGGTAACCATTGCTAAGATCGAATACGAGACTCTTCCAGCACCACGATGAGACGAAAATATAATAGAAAAGAAGATCAGGCTAGACGAAGTGGTCTTGGAGATAAGTCGGCTTGGGTACACGGCAGACCGCTATCGGGAGCTCCGCAACCTCCGTTTGGAACTGAATCTCCTGATAGCGGAGAAGTAAAAAAGGATCTGGGATAGAATGATAGAAGGGATAGACGCAGAAGGTGATCCCAGGAAGTTTTGGGGTCAACTTAAAAGGCTAAGTGGCCCCCTTTCTGCCAAAACTGACATCAACATCATAGTGGACGGGAGAAAAATCTCAGAAGACTAAGAAATAGAGCACTATTTCAGGAAACATTGGGGCATAAAGTTTACTATCACAGATGAGGAGAACTAGGACTTCGATATGGAGTACGAGGAGGAGATCTTGGCGGACCTGGGGGCTCAAGGGCCAGTCTTAACTCCCTTCCATTTCGTCGATGCTACCAGACAAATAGAGGAGGGTAGATTATTTACCCAAGATGAGTTTGAGGCTGCTCTCAAAAGTTTTAAGCAAAAAACCGCAGGCATTTCAGGTATTACTAAGGCTCACTTGACTAATGCTCGCGAAAACATCAACATGGCGATTTTAAGCCTGTTCAATGCCTGTCTTAACACTGGTTATTTCCCAGATCAACTCAAGAAGGCTGGAACGACCTTTCTTTTAAAGCCGGGAAAACCCAAATGGGAAGTGAAAAGCTACAGGCCCATATCACTCCTAAAGTTCATAGGGTAGCTCCTTGAAAAATTGGTTAATGGTAGGCTGAGGGACTTTCTTGAAGAAAATGGTTGTTACAATGAGCAACAACCTGGATTCCGGAGACACCTGGGAACTGAGACAGCCCTTGCCCTGTTGAGTTAGAACATTGCTGTTGCAAAGGTTGAGAAAAAAGAGGAGATTTAGTACTCAGGGATGTTTCATCTGCCTTTGATAAGGTATGGATCCCCGAATTTAAGAAGAAACTCTGCGACCTACGCATGGGTACAAACATCACTAGACTTCTTTGTGACTACCTTGAGGACCGCGAGGCGACCATAAAAATCAACAGCATCGAAGGAAATCTATTCCACATGAAGACCGGAGTACCACAAGGAGGCTGTCTAAGTAAGACCCTGTATACGATCTACACAAGCGACCTTTCCTGCCCACCCATGATTACGCAAACTACATCCATCTGGCCGACGATATTTCGCAATTGATCACCAGCGATTATCTTAATCCTATCGACATCGCGAATAGAACAGCAGGGGAAATAAGCAACCTCAATAACTACGAGGCTCATAATAAGATCCGCACCAATGTGGAAAATTTTAAAGTCCTCCCCATCGGACGTAAGAAAACGGCCGACGTTCTAGTGCCAGACGAATTTTATCCATACACTCGCAAAGCCCTAGTACTAGAATTAAATATAACATCATCAGGATACGGCGCACATATCAATGTAAAAGTCGCACAAGCCAAGCAACTATTACGCCAACTCTACAGATTAGAGGGGCTCTTTCCCCCGGAACAAAAGGAAATTTTACCTGGCCTTGGTGAGGCCAATCCCGCTATGTTATAACTTCACTTCCTTCTATTAGTTTTTTAAAATTACACTGGATAGTATTAATTAATTCTATATATTTTTCTTTTTCTTTTTACTTTAATCTCAATCATTGTCAATTTTATTATTTTAACTTTTCTTCATCCGCTTTTTTAGCCATTATTTAATGCATTCTTTTAACTGTTATCGTTAATATTCCTTCCCCTTGTCATTAGTAGACACAGTCGCCTTTAGATGGTCCTAATGAAGGATCGGATCGTCCGGCCAATAAACATTTAGTGTAATCACCTGGGTCTTCATATTCCTAATATATATATATATATATATATATATATATATATATATATATATATATATATATATACATACATATATGTGTGTGTGTGTGTGTGTATATGTAAAAAATCTCTCATGTTATCTACTCTACTCCCCTGCTTCTCTCACCTATTTTCCGAAGTTTTACACTTGGAAGAAATCTATAAGGAAATTAAGCTCACCGAAAAGTTCACAGCCGGCAAAGGAGGAAAAGACGAGGGTAGGTCAACTCAAGAAAACCCCATCGATTTTTACCTTTTCCTCACGGGGCCTTCAAGAACAACATCTATTTTTTACGGAGCCATGTATAGCCGACCCATGATATCGTACTGCATATTGGGGAGTTTAACTTCCGATTTACGAAAGAGAAATACCACAAAGCGAGAAGTTTATCTTTCTATTTACGAAAGAGAAATACCGCAAACGAGAAGTTTGTCTTTCCACTTGTAAGGTTCGATGTGTGAACCGTTTAAACAAAAAAAAAGCTTCCGAGACCACAGTAGCGATTTCCATCTATTCTTAGCTCACTTATATTGAATATCATGGCTAAAATTGTTTGTTAGATCTACTTTTCAAGATACACCTACGTGTCACAATAGGTTCCAACAGGCTTCCGTCAATGTGCTTTTACCACACTCACAGTCTTACTACCCCTTATTATTGTTACAGCACTCATAAAAGGTGGTTTTGCTGTGTAGGTTTACATTTTGAGGTGAAAGGTTGATGATTTTCCTAGTCAAACACTTTTTAAAACTATAATAAATATTCATTGAGCAAACAATTTATATGTATGTGAGGCCTTTTCTATTAATTATATTTTCCTATTGAATGATATATGTAAATTCTTCTACTAAGCTGTAATGCTCTGTATTAAAATGATAAATTTATGAATACATTTTCTGTTTATCTTCTAATTGTTTGTTGTTTTGTTCTTTCAGATGCCTCGTACCTGTTTGAATAAGTCAGGCAACCTCTGCTACATGTGTGGTAGGGTGACCTTTACATCACAGAAGCGCCGTATAACTGCTAGGGTTAGAAAGGCATATCACCTTTATTTTGGATGCAAGATTGTTGACCAGGATAAGTACTGGGCTCCTCACATATGCACAAACCCTTATGCTAATAACCTTCGCCATTGGTTAAATAGGAAGAGGAAAGAAATGCTAATTGCTCTGCTAATGACGTGGCGAGAGCCAACATACCATACCAGCAATTGTTATTTTTGCATGGTACCTCCAGTCCCAAAGGGCTACTCAAAAAAGAAAAAGGAGTTCATTGAATATCCAAACATTTCATCAGCTATTCGCTCAATTTCACTTGGGGAAGGTCTATCTGTTCCTGATATACCAACTTCGGTATCCTTCGAGTCAGAGGAGAAAAGTGGTGAGGAAGAAGCAGAGAAGGATTATAATGCTGGATTAGAGAGTAACCAAAATTTGATCAAGCACAATACTCTAGGCCACATCTCATAACACAAGGGGGAACTCCATGACCTTGTCAGAGATCTCAAACTACCCAATAATAAGGCAGAGCTGCTAGGCTCTCGTCTTCAACAGTGGAATCTTCCAGCAGCTAATGTAAAAATTTCAAAAGTTCGTGACCATCAGCAGCATTTCAACAATTACTTCGTTATGGAAAGTAATTTATTGGCCTGCAACAATATCAATTGTCTGACGGAGAAGGACTTGGCATTAGATACGAACTCAGACACCGGAGGTTGTTCATCGATTCTTTAAAAACGAGTCTGAGAGGTGTCTTGCTGCTTAACGGCAATAGTAAACCATCAATTTCTGCGAGTTATGATCCCATGCGCCACATATGAAAGGAATTTATGAGAATATTAAGCATATGCTGCAATGGATAAAATATAATGAACATCATCTGCAGCTCTGTGGTGACTTAAAGGTTGTTGCTTTTGTGATGGCCAGCAGGGCGGATACATCAAGTACTGCTGCTTTTGGGGTGAATGGGACAGCCGCGCTATAGGTTTCCACTATATCAGGAAAGACTGGCCACCTGGTCATTTATTCGAGCCTGAGATGACAAATGTTCAATTATCACCTCTCATTGAACCAAACAAAATTTGGCTACCACCACTACACATAAAACTGGTGCTCATGAAAAACTTTGTTAAAACTGATAAGGGATTCAAGTATTTAACATCAAAATTTCCCCCACTGAGGGACGCTAAGATAAAAGGAGTTTTCATTGGTCATCAGATTCGAGAACTTCTTAAAGATGCTGACTTTAAATTAGCCCTTGATGGAGAGGAGAAAGCTGCTTGGGAAGCATTCAAGTTAGTGGCGAAGGAATTTCTCGGAAACAGAAGGGAAGGAAACTACGAAGAATTGGTGGAAACCTCATCAAGGCTTACAAGAACATGGCCTGTAAAATATCACTTAATATCCACTTTTTAGACTCACATTTAGACATTTTTCCCAGCGAACTGTGGGGCAGTTAGTGATGAACATGGTAAAAGGTTTCACAAATATACTTCAACCATGGATAAGCAGTACCAGGGTAAATTAAGCGCTAAAATACTTGTAGACTATTGCTGAACATTGGCAAAAAGATGATTCTTCAGCCCATTATAAGCGTCAAGCAAAAAGGCAGAGATTAGATATGGATTAGAGTTTAAAACATAATGAAACATACTGTAGGGAATGATAAAATAATCAAATATTACATGCCGCCTATCTTTAAACCTATATCCAATATGCATTTTGAAGGTAATATTTGGATTCAGTTCCTGAAAATACAAGCATTAACTAATCTCATTTAAGAAGCACACAACATTTCAAAAATTGTTTACCAGCAATAATTAAAAAACATTGCGAGTATTGTGGAATCAACTGCAAATTTTCAAGAGCTGGTGCTTCTTACCTGATTAACGAACGATCTCGACGCTACATTATTCGAAAACTAAATAATGATCCAATTATTGCTATAAAAGATCTAAAAAGCGATATGGAATTGTTTGGAACAAGAGTGAGTAAAATATCTATTAGTAGACAGCTCTATCGTTACAATTGGCATCCTTCCACTCTTCCCAAAGCTACAATTATTAATAAAAACCATGTAACGAACCGTTTATATGGGATAAGAATAAACTAGAAATTTTCGGTCAAAATGATGCTCGTAAGGTTGGGAGGGCAGAAGAAAAGGCTCAAAATCCTAACAATATCCCAACCATTAAGCACAGCAAGGGTTGTCTCATGGTTTGAGGCAACTTTACTGTACATGGAACAGGAGCACTCCACGTCATTGAGTGGAGAATTTCTGGTATCATCTATTGAAAGATACTGGATTAAAGCTACTACCAACTGCGAAATATTTCTATTGCCGACATCAATGGATATTTCAATGGGGAAGCAATCATAAGAAACATGACTAAATTAGGTAACTCAAGATTTTTTTAAGAATAAAAAATAAACTTGTTCCGTAGTGAAGTCCATCGACAAACATCACCACTATTGAGCCTTTGAGCGAACACTGATCTGCAATGCGAAAGTAAAACTGATAGAGCCCTGCTTCTATGAATGAGATTTGCTTATAAAATTGGAAAACTATCAAGAAAAGATTGCGTAAAGCTAATATTAACCTATTAATATCGTATTTGTGTTGTTATTACAAACGAATGTTATACAATGAAATATTAAATGTCTGAAATTATTATTGGTTGAATACATTTGTCACCTGGTAAATTTTGTTCAATAGCAGACGTTAAATATATGTTTACTGAGATTTCTAATAGGTTTTTAACCATAAAACGCTCGAAATATTTGCAAATTATTTTGCTTAGAGTTCTCCTATATACCAAATCAAGTGGGCGTCATGCGAACTAAACAATATGTCTTCAACGAGTCGAACCCTTCAGTCAAGAGTTAAACAGCGCGTTGGTACGTCATGTAACATAGGTTCCCCGCTAGCCAAACTCGACAACTCTACGATACGACTAGATACTGTAACTAACAATTACCAGGTAAAGATTGAAAATTCTCATTTCACTACTCAGCAAACATCTTACCGACCTATGCACTCTTTAATCCTTATATATTTTGAAAGATAAACATTCTCTCAATTACCAACTTTCATCTGTTTTGTTGCTTGTTCTCTTTAAATGTCACTCCCTTTATAATTACTTTTAGAATTAAAAGAGTTGAAATATCTGAGTAAAAAATCTAGTTTCATTGTAATTTTTTTATTATAAAAAGTGGCAACATGATCAAAAATAAAGTTATTAACCCTAACTTGGTGAAGAGCTGTTGGGAAATGGTGCTGATGAATCATGTTTTGGTACCATTTTTAGTTCATGTGAATGTTTTTTCGTAAATATGTAGGTATCCCAGTTTTCTTATAATGTTTATCTTTAAAAATGTACATATAAGGATTAAAGAATGTATAGGTTGGTAAGGATGTTTCCCAAGGAGAGTGATGAGAAGTGTCAATCTTTACCGGAGAATTACAAGTTTCAATATCTAGTCTTTTTGTAGAGTTGTCGGTTTTGACCAGCGTGGGACCTGCCTACATGACCTACATGACATGGTAAACTTGCTAGAACGATTTGTGATAAACAATAGACTATCCTTAGAGAGCTGCAAGAAGATCTGGAAACAGGTAGAGGGAATTAGCAAGGATACAATAACTAGAACTCTGCGTCGTTATGATCTCTTTTCTCGTACTGCTTAAGAAAACTCACTGTAAATTTCGCTTTGTGTTTGCAAAGGATCATTCAAATTAACCTGTAACGTTATGAACAAATCCTTTGGTGAAATCAAACGAAAATAGAACTTTTTCGTCGAGATTCAATCAGCAGTGTTCGGGGGAAAAAAGGGTGTTAATCTTACACTACAAAGAATGCGATCCATATTATCAAATTTATTGGTGAATACATCATTGTATGGGATTATTTATGCTCTTTACATTTTTGAAGAAACGAGTAGTCAAAGGAAGAATGAACAACGAAATGTACAGGGAAATTTTGGAAATAAATTTGTTATCTAAATTTAGCTATCTGGACTTGAACCTAGGATTAGCATTTGAATAAGACAATCACCCCAAACATAAAGCATAACTAACTAAGAATTAGCTGGTAGTGGTATAATTAATGCTTTGGAATGTCCAAATCACTCTCCTTACCTGAATTTGCGTAACATATCTGATTCGAAGTAAATATGTTTGTAATAATGAAGAAAAGAAATTGCCCAAGCACGTGTAGAATCATTATAGGAAACTACTCGAAGTTCCTGCAAACTGAAATTAACAAAAAAAACTGAAATTAACAACAAGGGTTATTTATCCAACTAAGTACTAAACCATATATATATGGTGTGTTGAAAGTTTTTGCTTTTTCAAATTTCAGTCTTGTCCTTATATACTTTTTCCTGTTCGCCATGTTGTGTTTTTGATTAGTACATAGTATATAGTAATCATTATAAAGTTCTCTGTGCATGGTAAATTTCATTAACCTGCGTTAAAAAAGTATATAAATTTGCATTTTTACCTGTATTTCGTAAATCTTTGCGGACCACTGTATATATATATATATATATATATATATCTATATATATATATTTATATATATATAAATATATATATATATATATATATATATATATATATATATATATATATATATATATATATATATATTAAAAGTAAGCGAGGCTCCGTTTACTCATGCCAAAACGAAAAGCTTAAAACACAGAGGGCGTGGATAAGGAGAAATATACACTTAAAGACAAAAAATATAAAAAAGTGGTATTAATAATTGCTACAAGAAAGAAAAATTATATAAATAAAATCTCCAATAGAACACCAGAGAGGGAAAAAGAGAAGAGAAGATAAATTTAATTGGAGACGTCAGAGGAATATGAATAAAAATATGCACAAATATGCCTAGGTCAATAAGCTCAAAATAAGGAAAGTAAACAAAGAACTATGGGTAAAAAGCAGAATTTAATTTAAAATAAGCTTTTTAATGTTATGATATAGTTTAAAGCGACTTTGAGAAATATTATACTCAGGAGAATTAGTAATGAAAGAGCAACAACAATATTGCAGTTAACATAGTCTTCTGAATGGTTAATAACTTTACCACATTTCCAAATGATAGGATGACCATTTTCAGATAAATAAACAAAGAATGCACAATTGCGTTCACTTCTTCTTAAATTGTATTTGTGTTGGTTAAAACGGACAGTAACAGATTGTCTATTATTTCCAAAGTATATTTTACCAAGATTTCATGTTAAAAACTCCGTCGGCCTCAACCACTGCTTTCAGGCGACGGCAGAACCTGCTGCAGGCCTTCTCGACGGTTCTCTTGTTTAACTGGGTGAAAACTGTTGTGATTCTTATCTGGACCTAAGCTTTACTTTAGTTGTGCACTGGACTTGTTGCTCTCTCTCTCTCTCTTTCTCTCTCAACGATATCCCACACATAATAGATAGTACAGGGGGTTGTATTCTAAGGAGTTGGGAGCCCAGATATTCAGATTGATATGGTGCAGAGTTTCGCTGCCATACGTACGGTCTTCCAAAGGCCACCTACTGTATCCAGGGAATCATCCAGCCATCCAGGCTCTTAGTATATCCCACCATATGGAGTGTGAGGCCCTTTGAGAAGATTAACTGGTGCATAAAGTGGTCCTTGCTAGTGATCACTCCAAAACCATGATATGGAGTGGTAACTTGGTCTTTATAACTCTCGGTCCATCTCTGGGTGAAACTGCAACCCAGCGGTTGTGTTCCGAGTTCACCACCTCGCCTTGGCAGAAAGCCTCTTCGGATGAGGAGAACCAACGAATGCCAGGCCTGAAAGTGATGTTTTAGTTTATTCTGAAGCTTCACGTCACGTTCCTTCTAGTTGTCAGTCATCGCCTTCCACAAAAGCTGGTACTTTCTCATCTTCTTTAAGGCGTAGCGGATGTCTTCATGCCCTAACTGCATGATGGCTATGGACCTAATTGACTCATTGGGATCGTTGTCAATAATGCCCTTGACAATGATGCCCGCGACAAATGCAGAGGTACTTTTGTATTAGAACGATTAGAGTGAGGTTTAGGAGCCACGCCATGGGCTTGTAATCACAGTATACCTCACCAAAGCTCACAAAGTAAACGTGAGGCAAAGTTATGCAGATACACCCACAAAGGAAAGGTGATAAACAATTCCGAGCGCTTTCATCTGTATTCTTAAAGACCTTTTCTCTGAGACCTTTGCATTTCTGCTCCCAGCGTAAATAGCACACATCTTAGCTTGCTATTTACAAAATTTTGGAAGAATCAATTCAGTCACAGTGAGGCTTGCTTCACTGACGATGCACAAATGAGTTTACCTTGATAGAAAGAAGAGAGAACCGACACTATAACTTCCTGCGGGCATTAGAGCCAGAAAGGCCTGTATAGATATAGATAATTAAGGCTAATTTTCGTAAACTAATATTTTGGGATTAGCATTTTTAAAGTAATCCCAGTAGCAGTCTTATAAGGATGGCATCTTCTCGGAAATTTCTGTCTCAGGTCACATTTTAAATTGTGGGTGATGCCTCATGTAAATGAATTAAATCTCACGCAAGAATATTCATGCAACTGTAAAGCCAAGTCATTCAGTTTAATCCGTCTCTCTTAGCATCTCGCACACACAGAGAATGGTAGTTTAGGTGCTATTATTTAATAAAATAAGGCAATAAAACACAAGAACATCCTGCGAACATTTACGCGAATGGGATGACGTTAGACGGATTGAAAGTTAATAAAGTTACCTAACGCAACTAGAATACTTGAAATAGTAGCATGGCTTCATTCCTTTTTCTAAAGAGGTAGCTCTTTTGGAAGCCTTGGGTTGTTAAGCCTTGATAATTCTGCAATTAAATCAGATCCCTATGTAGGCTTCGACATGATAAGCCTAGCCTTATTCTACAATTATTATATCCTTATTCAGACTTCGAGTTTTAAAATCTAGCCTCATTCTACAATTAAAGATAATCTCTATCCAGGCTTCGAGATGGTAAAACTTGCTACATTCTTCAATAAAATCAGATGAATCTGTCTGCAGGTTTCGATATGTTAAACTCAAACTCAATCTACTATTGAATTAGCTCCCTATCCATCCATGGTTTGAGATGTTAAATAGCGTCACTCTAAAATTACATCGGATCTCTTTGCAGGCTTAGAGATTTTCAACCTAGCTTCATTGAACAATTAAAGCAGATCACTCTACATGGTTTGATTTGTTAAATTTAGCGTCATTTCATTATAAAAAATATCCCTATTCATGCTTGGAGATTTTAAACCTTGCCTAATTATTGAATTAGAGCAGATTCATATGCAAGTTTTGAGTTTTTAAACTTAGCCTCATTCTGCGATTAAAGCAGATCAAAATGCAGGTTTAGAGATGTTAAACCTAGCCTACTTTAACAGTTAAAGCGAATCACTTTACACGCTTAAGCTGATGAACCTATTCTCAGTATATGATCAAATCAGATCCATATAGACGCTTCGATGTGTAACTCCTAGCCTCATTCTACAATTAAATCTGATTTTTTTTAGGATTCGAGATGTTAAACGTAGCGTGAGACTACAATTAAATCAAATACCTTTGCGGGCTTTGAGGAATTAAACCTAGCCACATTCTACATTTAAAACAGATCACTTTGCAGGCTATGAGACTTTATACCAAGCTCCATTCTATATTTAATGCAGATCCCTTTTCAGGCCAGGATATGTAGGGCCTAGCCTCATTCTACTATTAACGCAGATCACTATGCAGGTTTCGAGTACTTATATCCGACCTCATTCTCTATTTAAGCAGATCTCAAGCATAATTATTTTAAACCTAGCCTCATTCTGCAACTAAAGCAGGCTTCGCGGTGTTAATCCTCGTGTCAGTCTACAATTAAAACAGATCCTTATACAGGGTTCTACTTGTTAAGCTTAGCTATATTATACAATTAAAGAGGATTCCTATTCAAGCTTTGAGGTGTTAAATCCAGCCTCATTCTACACTTAAATCAGATTGCTTTGCAGTTTTCTAAAGTCCATAACATCCAGTCCAGAAAAGGGTTAAATTGAGCTTTTTGACTAAATTAAACTTTTGAACACTGAAATCTCCTTTCTCCATTTCCGTCATTTAAAGCTAACAATGTTTGTGAAAATCGTCTATCTCATGTTTGCGAATGCTCTCAACGCCGTTGTAAACAAATTAATTAGGCCAATATTTATTTAAATTCCAAACAATCAAAAACATACTAAGAGCCATAATACATATATGTTCTGATTAAATAATCCTTCCTATGTCCAATGGGAAGCAACGTCTTGAAGCGATTTTTGAAGGGAAACAATTTATTAGTGTTCGTTTGGGATTTATCTACTAAACGCGATATTTTTCAAGGGGTGATATAAAATACTAAGAGTTTAGCCTTATCAAATCTTGAGCATTAAGTAATTTAACAATATATTTTAGACCTTTATGCCCATTTTAACGAAACTAGTATGCCCCTAGGGAATATTGATTTGCAAACTGAACTAAGAAATGCGTAAGGTTAATTTGCCAATGTGGGAAATATTTTGTTTTAAAATGTTTACCTTTGAATCTTTCGTAAATTAAGCCTAAAGATGAATATCGGAGATATTTATTTAATTACAGAGTGTTTTTATTTAATTGCAGGGCAGAACTTGACAGCACAAAAAGAAAATGCTTGGAACGTGAGACAGGAAGTGAGAATTCAAAAAGTACTCGATAAAAAACAGCACCTCAATTTTTAATGAATCAAGAATCTTTGTGGTTTCAAAAGAAATGGAAAAGACCTCAAAAGTTCAACAAGACTGCTCCTTCGATTTCCCTGAATGACCGTCTAATTGTTTTATTCTTAACAAAGGATTAAATGACTTATTTGCTCCTTCTGGCTTAAAACTAAAGTAGGTATATACTTGTATATATGATATGTATATATATGATTTATTAAATACGACTGGGATCTAAGTGTTAATTATTTCCTTTTCGAGGGTCTCGAGTTATCCTATATTCCGACTTTGGTCTTGAGATAATCCATGGATAAGTTCGCCAAAAATTCATTAGAATACTAGGAGCAAACGAGAGCAAGAAACTAGTTTATTTAGCCAAACAAAATATTTATTTATTGGTCTGACACGTTTCGATTCACACCTGTATCATTATCAGAGGTTGATATTAGTAAGGTAAGATTAACATCAGAATTATTAAGTAATGAAAATAGAAAAAGTGCATTTTACATTAATCACTTAATTAATTACCAAATACATAATCGATTGCAAAATATAAGGAAGTTAATAGTGGGGAAAAGGGAAATTGTATGGAGAAAAGAAAGCTATGAGTCGAAGTAGGAGTATTAAATCTTCCAAGAGTCAGTGGAAATCAGTTATTTAGATATTATATGATACTACTACTAATATATATACATATTTAAAGTTGAAAATTTACAGTTTTACATTTTAGATTTATGATTTTTTAAATGATTGTTAAAAAATAAAATATTCATTTAAGTTTTGGTATCAATAATTTTTGCTATTATTTAAAGTTTCTGTTTAATTCGAATAACTTTTTAATTTACCCTTTTAAACACTGACTGTTTTAAAATACTTTTAATTTACTATTTGAATTTTATTTATTTATTTTATAATAAGTCCGAGAAAAGTTTATTTATATTCTAGTTTATTATTAAAATTTCAATTTTACGCACCTTCATCGTTTTACGCTAATTCGTTTTTACTTTAATCTTTTTTATTTTTAAACGTTTTATATTAGTTAACTTTTTCAAATTTCGTCAACTTTTATAGTTTTATATACTTTTATGTTAATTAACTTAATATTAATCACTTTTATTATTTTAACACTTTATATCGTTCTAATTTACTTCATTTTATAATATTCAATTTTATTTTAATTTTAGCACTTTATAATTTTTCACTTTGCATTTTATCAATTTGGGATTATTTCATTTTTATTCGATTTCAGATGTTTTCTGTCCAGTTCTTATTTGTTTGAAGATCTGCTGCATGTTGACAGCTCCTTAATTTCTTTTGGGGAGTATGGACACTAAAAGGTCCACTTGCACCACCTTGAATTGATTCTTAAGGAGCAGTTGCCTTGAGTCCTCCTTTGGCGGTTTGCTCAGGAGCTTTATATAAATCGTTATTTAAATTTTAACAAATATACGAACTTGCTTATAAGGAATGGAAATACCCAAACACAAAAGGTACATTAAAATATAGTTCTTTGAGATTGTCTTAATACAAAAGGTATATTGAAATTAACCTTTTTTAAGACAGCATAAAATGGTTCTTTATAATGGGTACAGAGGATTAAGAGGGACAGGGATTATTATTATTATTATTATTAGCTTGATGGTGAAGTATAATGACACAAGCTCCTTGTTTGCATTTCGATCTGAGCTCGGAAGCGTTCTAGAATCTTTTTTGAGACCATACCTTTGGTTATTCCAATATATGAGTAGAGGTATAGAGCTCCCAGTCTCCAACGTTACACATGTTTTCATATATCAGATTGTTCCGCTGTTTGGGCTCAAAGGTAGGACTCAAGATGCTCGTTGTTCTCAGTCGACTTGAATTTAAAAACGCTCCATAATCTCATATGAAAAAAATTCAAGATTTGTGCCTGAGAAAATCCCGTGTATTAAAGTTAATGTGTATGATCGTGTAAGTGAAATATGTAGTCATGTTATAGAATCAGCAAGCTTCTGAATGAACATATGTTGGAATTTAATTATACCACTATACAAGTTTACACAACGCTAAAGCCAAATTATAAGCTTTTGTGCTACCTAAGGAGGAAAGAGACACTGAATCCTTAAATTTATATTTACCTATGAATGGGTTAAATATATACGTGTCTTAGTATTAAATGATATTTACACTGCTTAGATCTAATTATATACACTTTACACAGAGTTAATTTTACCTGCAGCACAAGAAGTATGGTAACAATCTCCGACAGTGGAAATTGCTTATAAAATCTAAAGCGTTTAGAATAGGAAAGTGAGCTAATGAAGATCACAAGAACAGAATAAATAGACTTAAGCAAATGGGATAGGGTAGGGATCAAATCGCGAACGCATATACGACCGGATGACACAAGGATACACAATAGAGTGGAAGGCCTTCTGAAAAACTTCCCTTCCCGTCCCATCGTATAAGGGAAATTGAAACGCTGACGGCTGGTTCGTCTTAGCGAATCCTTGGGTAATTAATATGTCGCATAAATTTGCGACAACATATGTATTTACATTTGAAATGTGTTACATTATTGAATAATACATATTAAATTGACAAGTTCCTTTAATAAGATAAAAATAACAATAATTAAGGGCGTTGAACAAAAATAATGCCATAGTGCAATCGAAATTAGAAAACAATGCAAAGAAAAAAATAGATTAAATGTAGATAAGGCAAAATTTATATATTAACTTCGGTCTGTAATATGTTTAGTTATAGCCTTCTACTAAATTATATTTGGTAAACGCAGAAAAGAAACACTTGACAATGGGTGTATATCTCGAGTTTTTGACAGGGCTCAAACAACTCGATCATTCATCACAGCATCAGATAGCCAAATGAGCGAAACATTTTGTATTGAATATAAACAACTGAAGGTACAAAGCATGAAATCAAATCTATGAGAAAGTGAAGTTAAATTACCTCTGCGGTCAGATGAAAAACCTGTTGGAAATATAATATCGTGGAGAAATAAAAGATAAAAAGAACCCCATTGATTGACTAGAGATTTATGTTCGCTGCTTTACTGAATATTTCGACAAGGTAAGTTTTCTCAGACGGAAAATAATGGAAGTGGTGGAGAAAAGATAATATGCATAATTATTTAATTATGGGAAAGGATGATTAAAATTCGCAACTGCGCATTTTGGCATCCATAAATACTGAGAAGTATATGAAAACCTCGATTTCTATGAATTTCCTATAAAAAGACAGATTCAGAGGGTGAAAATTTGAATCTTTTTCTCGGAAGAATCCAATTATACGGAATACTGCAGAAAGAAATTGATTTATTAGTTTCCTTTACTTTCATGTGCATGTTCCTGCCATAGCCAATAATTGGGGCTCATCGGTAGTCATTTAGTTTTCAGTGTATCAATAGATTGATAGTATCCTCTTTCATATTATACTTTCCGTCCGTGTGTTTTACTTTAGTTTTCTAGAATTTTTATATCAAATCAATTATCGCAAATGTCATAGAACTGGAAAAAATGATGACATCTTTAATCATCGTCCTTTACAGTAGTTCTCTCTTCTCTGGTCATGTACTTCTTTTTTTTCACTGTTCAGTAATCTCATCTTTGTACCTTTTTTCCGCTCTCTCATATTTTATGGCAGATGGGCTCTAGCAAATAAGGATTGCGTGTAAATTAAAATCAATGAATTATTTAGCTTGGTTGTCGCTTCAATACTAATCCCTCGTCCCCAAGGGAGGTAATGGTAACTATTATCAACAACCATTATATTTTACAGTGAATTGGATATTTATGATAATATATAAGCGTGCGTTACAGGATGATCAAAGGATCGGATCGAACGACCTGGACTAATAGTCGTGAATTATATGACGACATCAAAGAATTGACCATTTTACCACCCCTTAAAACTTTACTGCCGTCGTTTTTCTAATTCAGGGGAATTTCTTTTCTGAAATAATACACTTTTGCAACCTAAACATTTTGGCTTTGAATCTTGACTCTGTATTTTATGGGGAACAGAAATGCCACTGAGGAGATTAGAATAACCGAATAACATTATATAATTCCAGATTATAAAGTTACACTTCACTAGAGGTCATTTAAATGATTAAATGAGATCTTAGGAGAGCCTTATATAATGCCATTTGATTTGAGCTCAAAATGTCTAGCTATGTAGCCTCAAGACCTATTTGTCATATGAGATATAAATTACATTGTCTTAAAAAGTTCCGATCACTCGACATTAAGAAATTTAATTTCTCTTCCATGTTGACTGTTTAAAATGTGACCACACATATCCTAATCCATTAGTAGGTTATCAATACTTATGCATGGGCAGTACCTTATACTCGCTAACTTTGATGCATCTACCATCTTTTCGCAAATTTGATTTTACCCACTAAGGCTTTTTGTAAGTTTTTAAAGGCACTAAAATTTCATATGAAGATTATTTATGTATGTATATTAAAAAAGCAAGAATCTAAGTTGAAATCGTTGGGCAAAGGCCAATACTAACCGAAGTGCACGAATAACTATTTCCATTCACAACAACTCAACCTACACTACCGTTTAAAATGATCAGCACGCCTGTATTTATAACTAAATAAAGTCTGAGGCTTCTAAAATTAGTATACGATAACTTATAGGTATACACTACTTAGATGTCAAGTTTATGGAAATTTACATGATTCAAGCGAAAGTTATCAGCCGCTAGGCAATTTACTAGAAAAATGAAGTGCAAAAATTGATCGGAATGACAGCGGGAACAAATTTCTATTGTAATTAGTGTGAAAGACCTTATTATTGATGATGCTTTAACATCTCCTGCCACATTAAAGAACCAACTGTTGATACTTTTACGCTGTAATCTCGCTCCTCATTCATCTTGAATAATATCCCAGATTTCCAGAACTGATTTCAGATACCTCGCTCAGGACCTCTTTCCGAGTGCATTTCAAACATTTATATTGGGATTCAGGTCCAGAATCTTTTAAAATTATTTTATATCAGTGATGTGCCTATCGTTCAGGAATGTCTTTATCGACTTGGCCCTGTGGCTTGGGGCGTAATCCTTCTTGCAGCTCTTTTAGGTTGGGTTTCGGATGGTCTCAGATAGCGCAATGCATTCTGTCACAGCAATTCCCTGGACACTTCTCCATTCAAAGTGCCCCGTAAGCACACAAGTGAATAATTACTTTATACCGAAATCACGCCGGAGACTAAGGTAATTCCTCATCCAAACTTCACACTATTTTTGCTGTATTGAGACGATCTTTCACCTGATCTTTGACGAATGAAACCCCTGCCATAAAATCGAAGCAAATTTCAATTAATTTGGCTACTGAAATGGACTTGTCTCCATTGGTCATTAGGTCTATTTGTCGTTCCTAGAGGAGGGTGCACGACGAACGGGGATTATAGGAGCATGCAGATTCTCTTTCCCTAGTCGGCATAACAGAGTCTGCCTGAGAACATTGAAGGCCAGAATTTCACTAATCTCTCGAAACATTTCGTATCTGTTATGAAAAGTTCATTCTTCCCAACTTAAGTAATGGTTCGGTCTTACGTTTATAGTCCTTCCTTGGCCTATTGCTTGATTTACCATTTTTATATAAAAATATTTTGTCATATTATGACAGAACTTTGTGGTCTACACATTTGGAGGGCTTGACCATCTCTGCATTGGGTCCAATTGAAAGAACATCTCGGTGAATCCATTTTACAATCAGCTCGCAGACAGAGATAGGCGTGCCAGATATTTTAGGCATCTTATCTGAAAGAAAGCTGGCAATAAATTTTAGTAAATGATTTTAAGATACTTACAACCTCTTGGATCATGCGCACGTGATCTATTATGGGAAGAATGAGGAGGTGTTGAATAACAATAGCCATGTATGCTGCGAGATTTGATAAGTTTATAGCTTTCATTTTTTCCAGTATTTCAATGCCGCTAGGAATCCAAAGGAAATCTAATTTAAACATAAATTATTTTTAGGGTAGAGGATAATACAGAAAGAGAAAAATATGAATCGCTATAGATTAGAATGCTTATGGATGAAGTGGGAATTGACTATATAAGGGTTTTGTAAATGGAAAAAGGTTCTAGGGTATAAATGTATTGTTGGAAGGTTGGATGGCATAACTACAGTCATTTGAATGGAAAACTGCGCCTGTAGCAAATTTTGGTGAGATAGAACCATCAGTATGTAAGGTTAGTGATGGCTTGCGTTTATGGCAAAACTCAAAGTATGTTAGAGAACTGAAAAATGTATTCATATCTTGTCTCTTTGTATCATGTAAATCAAAGTAAATATGATAATTACTTGGGACATCATATACTTGCCATATATTGGCATTGGTTGGATTAATGTAATGAAACATATTTTTAAATTTCTGTACGGCAAAATACTTGATAAAGTAATGGGTCGTGTAGATATATATGATAAATATAAATACGTTAATTCAGTTTATTAATTTTATATCTATCATACTCTAACGGGTAGATATGAAAATTATACCAAGAAGTTGTCTGCAGGATTTGAGAGGTATCAGTCTGATTTAATTTTCTAGAATGTCAGTCCTGCTGCATTTCATAGCTCCAAAAATTACTCTTCTGCATTTATATTGTATACTATCAAGTTTTTGTAAGTTTATGAAGGAGGCTCTTTCATAAGTTTAACCAAGAAACTTCACACATTTTCACTCTTTATATTGAAACCGGTAAAGCTAAGAGGGAGTTGTTCAGGGACCTTTCTTTGAGTTCAGATTAAATATCTGATTTTATCGTAGGAGAAAACAATTCCCAAGTTGTAGACCAATTACTAAGTTTGCACAGATCCTGTTGTATGAATTTTCGTCAGGTTTGAATATCACCCGAAGAATGCATAGAGAGAAGTCTGGACTGGATTGGTTATATTAAAATATTTGCCATTGATATACATATATTAAAAATAAGTTTGGCGTAAGATGCTACTTGTAGGAAGCCAACAGTGCAATTATGCAAAACAGAATAGTGTCCATTAATTTTGACTATGATCTTGCTGTGAGATATAATGTTGTGTATCAATGTAGGGAGAGTGTCTGTAATATTCATATTCTATATAATTTTAGCAGCCCTTAATGGATAGACTGCCATATGCTTGTTTTATGTTATGAAACACTCCACTTGAGGAATTGTGTTCGAGGAAAGATTTCTGTATTGTAGTATCAAGCAAGAGTCGAGGGGCATATTAAAGAGTCATTGATAAGATAATTGGATTTTATAGTATTATATAGTGGCGTTGTCGAGGTATTCCTATGTAGACTAGCTCGGCGCTCAGAGTCGTACATAAGCACGGGAAGACAGCTAACCACAGGCAGCCTGAGAGAGTTTGGGACGATTAATAAAGAGTGAGAATTACGGTTGACTGGGTTTAGATTAATGGCTTGCCAAGTTGCTGTTCAAAGGATATATAAAGAAAATGCCCCCAAATATAAATTAATATATATATATATATATATATATATATATATATATATATATACTAAAAAATGGGCAATTTATATATATATATATATATATATATATATATATATAAGGGGGAACAAATTACTTATGGTCGTTAAATAAATTAAGTGAAGATTGACGAGGTAACCTGGGGATGACCATACAAGATCGCTTTACCTTCAAGCGCGGGCGAATTGGATAGGGGGTGAAAGACAACGGCGCAGGTTCTCAGGAAGATACTTCAGGGAGTCCTGACGAGAAGAGGAGGACTATATGATAGGGATGGATTACGTCATGGTGAAGAATGAGATTTTCTCTGTTCCAGAGAGAAATAGTCTTAACTGGAGACGATTCTGCAGATCGGCAGGGAGTCTCAGTCGCGAATGAACTGGAATCTTGAAGGAGAGGTGAAGATAAGAGGGCCGCACAACTCTCGGGAAAGAAAAAGGCTCGATAGCTTTCCTCTTAACAGGGGCCAAAGCATAACGAAGGTAGATATACTGACGATATATTCGACGACGTACGACGACGGGTTACGGGGGTTCACGGGAAACAGAAGGCAGTCTGGACGGAGTAGATGGTGGGCTTTTAATCTTCCCGAGAGATGGTGAGCATCGGGTTAAATACACGGGTAGCTGATCCGATAGACGCCTCAGGGCCTTGCGCTATATAGGGGATTATTGGCATCAATCTAAGCAAATAGATTTCATGATAACGAGTCGTTCCATCCGACGAAACTTGCCTCGCGATATGGGGTTAGAGTTAACGTGGCTGCTCACAGCGTTATCGCAAGGGAGGGGGGGGGAGGGGGGATTGGGGTCTGAAAGCAAACTCATCTGGGGCGGATGATTAAGCGAGTGACGGATTCTTCCTAGACTTTTTAAATTCTCACGCTGGCTCACGTGTTCTTAAAAGAATAGACGGGTATTTCCAAGGGGCTTCCTCTCACGGGGGTCCTTCGACGGCATCCCCTCACAGGCCTCTATTTACTATTTTTCTTAAAACTTTGCTACGAAGGTAGGAACTGATCATGGTAATTATATGATTAGTTTTCCAGATAGATTTCCAGACACTGTATGGAAACTGCTCTATCTCATAAGTAATTAAAATAATAATAAAGAACTTAAAATTTATCCTGATAGGTTCTGGAGAAAGCATAAGGGATATTATCAATCCCGGGGCTGCTCGAATTGCTACTGAAATCTAATATAGAATTATTTTCTTCCCTCTTTACATATCTTATAAAATCTTGTGAGTAATGGCAGATGTTTAGTATTTGTGTATATTGTTTAAAAACACTGTGCTGTTTTTGGAAGAATCAGTAATATACTTGTTGCTCAGTAGAACATATAGTTTACATTTTAACAAAGGTATATTACAGGATTTCAATTATTTCCATATGTTAGAGATGAGAGATAAATAAATCGAGGAGCTAACGAAATGCTTCCAAGAGTTTTATATGCAACTTTATAATATTATCGCATGAGCCCACGATTTTGTAGGAGCTATAAAATTCAAGATCAAACTTTCATTTCGTTGTGTTACCTCTTGAGCAAATTATGAATTCCACTAACACTTTATTTATTATGCATTAAATGTTCTATGGTATGTGTGGAGTGAAGTTTCAGAAGAAAAGTGAATAACATTATATCGGTTAAATATTTACTTGCATCTCTACTTAGGTTAGTTGGAATTATATGTATCCCATTTTGCACCTTTTAAAGACCATTTGTTGGAGTAACAGATTTGTGAGGTAATATTACTATCTGGAATATTTTGTATTATAATAGGAAAATTGTGATATTCATTAAGAAGGGACTTGTTTTCCATTTAATAAAATCTACTAAATCTGATCAAGAAAAATAAATCAATATGAGATTCTGTAACATAATTTTCTGATAAATAATTGGAGAGAATCTAATAAAACTATAATGTTAGAGCCAAAGATGAAGTCAGTTATTAAATTCTCTGCTGTATATGTTGTGTCGGAGGCCCATAGTTTAGGCTGGGATGTAAGTCTCTTATGAAAATTATTGGGTAAGGGATATATTTTGAATGATTATTAAGCAGATTTATAATAAAAGTATAATTAGGACGGATGTATATATAAAAGATTGAAATGTCTATTATGTGGGCATGATCTAGCTGCCACAACTCCTAAGGAACTTCGGATTTTTATATTGTAATGAGGAGTTATTTCTCACCAAAAGTGCTACACCACCACTCTCTATTTCTGTTTCCTATATATTTTAAAATAGCAAAAGGGGATATTTAGGACTTCACTCAGTCTTGTCTCCTGTAAAGGAGGGAATATCAAAATTTGAGTGGGATAACAAATCCTGCAAAGAAACTTTGGAAATTAAGCTGCGGAGAATCCATTACAATATTAAAAAAATAGAGCTCTTTTAGGTTTGTTGAATAAGAGAGACAAACCCTCCTTACTTGAATTTTTTTTAGGTATGATTTTCTTTTAACTTACAGAGTTTACAGTTCTGTTAACCAATGATGGGGGCGATAGCTTGGTATCAAGTATTTTATGTATATTAATAATCTTTTTTACAGAGCTCTGTGCTACATATTCCTAAGTTTGTATCGTAGGATTTCGGGATTCAGCAGTAGCATTAGTAAAATATCTAAATTGTTGGAAATATTTGATATTTCATTGTGCGAAGGATTACTAAGTGCTTGAAGAAGTATGGTTTAGTTGTCCAATAATTGGTGGATTCCTCTAAGGGTATCTATCAATTTTGAGTTTTTATAGATGGTTGAAGAGCTGTTTTCAATATACGGAGGAGTAAGTTTTCGGTTGAATATGAGTGGATGTTTCAAAGTCGCTTAGATTCTTTATAAGAGATTTGCTTATTAGACTTAATTATATTAATAAGGGTGCATGATCCCTGTGCTTAAAAATTAGAAAACAATCATCTATAAATCTTTTGAAGACAATAGGCTTGAATTCTAGAGGACATTTGTCCAGCCACCGAGTTTCGTGGTGACACACGGGGATCATGCACCTTATTTCTCCATTATATTAGCCAACAACATCCTAACATAAGGTTTACTATGGCAACAGAAAAGGACAACAAAATAATTTCATTCTTGGATTTCAGCGTTGTCCGAACAGGTTCGTCTTATAATACATCCATTTACAAAAAACCTACCACCACTAGATTAGGTACACATTTTTTAGTAGCTCTCCCAGTCAGTTTAAATTATCAACTCATTAAAAGTCGAATTTTTAGAGCCTACCAAATATGCTCTAACTGGTTATCTTTTCATGAAGACCTGACTTATTTAAGGGATTTCTTCAAATTTAATTATTACCCCGATTTCATCTTCGACCAGTTAGTCTCCAAATTTCTCTCCAAAATATATTATCCTCAACCCTTACTTACTACTGTTTCTAAACAGAAGGTTTTCATTAGACTACCCTATCTCGAGCATTTGACATCTGAGTTTAACAAACTCCTTCTCTCTACCCTCAAAAACCATATCCTTCAATGCCAATTCATTTGTATAAATTCCAACCTTGTATAGTTGAATTCCTTTTTCTCCATAAAGAGCCAATCCCTTTGGACTTGCGATCCTGTATAGTTTAAAATTATACATGTACGACCTGCCACCGTCGTTATGTAGGCCAAACTGGCTTACACCTCAAATGCAGGATCGCAAAGCACTTAGGTTTGTCTCATAGGACTGGTATTTCCATTTTTAAACCTGAAGCCTTGTCCATCAGGCAACACTGAGTATCACCATCATCCTCTTAATCCTGATTCATTTACCATCTTATCTTCAACCTTAACTTCTCTCGATTTGAAAATCTTAGAGTCACTGTACATCAATAAAATGAATCCTAACCTAAATAATTACTCCTCCTCAATTAAACTATTCACTATATAACCAACCAACACTGCAATCCATTAACTAGCTAACCGACTAACCGAAGAAATCTCGTTAGTAGTTTTTATATCTTTATTTAGTTGATTTTACAACTCTTACGATAAAGGTTAGTCCCTCTGTTTAATTAATTCACATTTGTTTGGGGGTTATTTGTTTTTTATGTTTATAATTTAATATAATAGGTTATTTTATTGTTTACTCCAGTTACCTTTAATATTTGATATTCAAGTCAGTTATGTTATAACATAACTTCTTTCTATTATTTTTTAAAAATTACACTGGATAGTATCAATTAATTCTATATATTATTATTCGTGTTTTTACTTTGATCTCAATAATTGTCAATTTTATTATTTTAACTTGTCTTCATCCGCTTTTTAGCCATTATATAATGGCTGCTTCGAACTATATAACTATTATTGTTAATTAGTCGATACAGTCGCTGAAGATGGTCCTAGTGAAGCTCCGAAACGTCCGGCCAATAAATGATTAGTGTGATCACCCGGGTATTCATATTCCTACTATATATATATATATATATATATATATATATATATTTTATTTTTTTTAATATATATATATATATATATATATATATATATATACTGTTAACCCCTGCTACATTATAGGTGGATCCAAACTCGTGTCAGTCTAAAGGCCTCCCACTAGTGAGCAGGTAGCGGCCTTAACCCAATTATGTTCTTCCTCTTAGTTAGGTCCACTCTATGGTCTCTACGGTTTCGCTAATGAAACCTCTTTTATGAAAAATAGACTATTCTCAACGCTTTTGGCCATGACTGTACAACTTCTGTTTTAAAATACGAAAACTCCTTTTATGATCAATCTATCGAGGCAGTCTGTACTAAAAACCACTACTTTAAAGTGAAGAAGAACTTTCGTAAGGGTCACCTACCTCTCTGATTTTTAATCTTAATATTATCATATCAACCTTTCTCATATTCTTTCAAAGTTAAGAAATGCTTAACCTACAATTTATCCTGACCAGTAAATATTTTAAATAACTCTCGTGTTTTCCTTTACGCCTATTCTTTCAAATGCGAACATATTAAGTGTTCTTAGATTATTTCTTTACTTAAATGGTTTCAAGGAAAGTATCATCATAGATGTTCTCCTTTGAACTGCCTCTAGCATATCAAAATCCTCTCTCTCCCCATTCTCGAAGAGAGTATTCCACATGAGGTTTTTGTAGTAACTTTAAAAATTTGTGATAACCTATCTGCTCTTATATATAAGATTTGTATTAAGAAACCTTAGTAAATTATTATCTTTTCCAATGTTGAATCTTGGAATCTTTCGATATTGAAAGAAATTTTGCATATTATATGGCCAAGAAAACAATAGATCTAGATCATTATGCATCTTAAAAGTATAATAATCGTACTTTTATACACATGCAGCTGATTAGGTATCTTCAATATCTACTAGAAAATTTCATCACAAAGAAATTAATATATGTACATTAAAAACAACATTTGCTAGAAGACTGAACCATGCAGAACCCTACTAAATATATTTTTCCATTCTGAATTTAATTAACAAATTTAAGACTTCACTATGTTTTCTATATGTTAATCTATCGCAATGCAAATTATGACTGATCTTGATTCTCAAGCGTTTATCTCTTATGGAGGATATACGAGTATCTAAAGTTGTGCTGATTGCAATATAAATAATATCCACACTTCCCAATTCATCCAACTGCTCAATCACTTTATTCCCAAATTCTAACAAATTTGTCGCCATGATCTATCTGATTTGAAGCCGTGTTGTGCCTCCCTTACTAAATTCATACTTTTCTTGTGTGGTCAAGTTAAATTTATTGACCTATAGTTACTGGAATCCTCTTCCTTTTGTTTTTTAATATAAAAACTACATTTGCTCTCTTCCATTGTCAAGTATTCCCCCAAATATTAATGACCACTTAAATATATTTTCAAGGGCTAATGAACTACTTCGAGCTATTTTCATCTAGTTAATTACCATCATTTAAACTTGAATTCATT
Source organism: Ceratothoa steindachneri (assembly GCA_963969495.1). Classification (NCBI taxonomy): domain Eukaryota; kingdom Metazoa; phylum Arthropoda; class Malacostraca; order Isopoda; family Cymothoidae; genus Ceratothoa; species Ceratothoa steindachneri. The sequence goes on from OZ018328.1 coordinate 8,803,785, forward strand.
CTTTTCAGGAAAAAATAATAGATTAAATGAAGATTCATCTTAAACTTCTAAATAGTACAACTTTAAAAGATTTAATGGATTAACTCTAAACCTCTCTGTTTCGATCAAATTTTAATTAGTTCAATTTTATGGAATTCTTTTTGATTCATTACCCAATGAGAAAATTTCGAACCACCAAATAGAACATTTTGAAGTTTTTCCCTAGAGATTATCGATGATTAAAAGATACAGAGTCCTAGGATTTATTCTCATTGTCGTGGTATTCGTGAGCGGATACCTTCGCTGCTGAGAATGCAGCCTACTTACGTTGCAGGACTTATATAGATTGACCAGCTGCACAGGGCTAATAACAGGTGAGTTTGTGAGGAGATTAATGGTTGGCCAAAGAGGAAGATTTAAATACCAGGTTTCATTCAAGGTTATTGAAAGATTAAAAAACAAAATAAACTTTACATTAATAATGTTAATTTTGGAAATAACTACAAAGGCAAATAAATGGGAAAATAATGTCGCTCAAAACGTAATAATAAATCAAAAACTAATCAGTTTAACGGGGATCAAAATATGGGACTTGATCAGACAGGAAAAATGTTGGTAAACACTGGGGAGACCAATTAAATGGTCAGGAAGAGGATATCAGGTGTCGAGGACAAAAGAGGGGATTATCCTCGAAAAGGGCTAAAAGGGTTTTACCTTGACAGCTCGACTGTTGGTGAGAAGGCGATTCTTAGGGTCGAGCTAGTCTTGCGGTTTGAGGGGCGTTGTACTCTTGACGGAGGAGTCGGAATTACCTGGGGCACGAGTAAGATAACTTCCAGGCTGGGTGAGACAATCTCGAATTGAGATGAATAATCTCAGACGAGGGTGTGAGGTTTCCTTGACGGGATGAGAAGAGTGGTTCGCGCAATTCTTCCAACGCGAGAATAGTTCTCTCTCCTTGCGTTTAGAAATCTAGCTTAGGCCTACGTGGTGTCTGCTTGACGAAGGGAAGGAGGCAAGGTGGACCTTAGGGTTCGTTCCCTCACACTCATGCTGAAAGAATAATCTTGTTTCAATGTTCCAAATTTTGATTTGAAAAAAACAACGACTATGAAATCTCTGAAGGACCATCTGGCTAGGGTTATGAACGTTGAAAGCTTTAATTCATCAAAATAATTACACTAGGAAACACTGGCTTTGTTTATATGCTTTATTAAATGTTTTATATGTAGTTTTGGCCGCTGAGTTTTACATTTGATGTTTATATATATAAATAATCTTCTACTAGAGCGAATTGTGTATTTTCACATATTACAACGTATGTATTTTGTAAATCTGAAAAAAATTTGAGGAAAAAATATTGAAAAACATTTTCATTAGAAGTGCTTAAAAAATCTTGCTTTTCTACTGTTGATGCTTTTATCGTTCCTGAGCTAAGATTATCTATTGTCTCACATCATGATAGTATCCTATCATTTTTATGATCTTCTCTCACTTGTTGCGATTATCCCGATGGAGTTTACCACCATGCTCTTTAATGATATCACCAGAGATTTCTCCAAAGAAAACAATGTTTTGCAAAAAAGGCACCGTCAAGACATACGACAGACCAATTGCTTTAGGCTCCTAATAAGCTTTGCTACCAGCTGCTTGTAGTTTGGATCTTTGTGATTTCTTAAGAATCCATGAACTACACTACGAAATCCACAACAAGTTTCCCTTTAGACTTTGGGCATCGCTCTTTCAAGTCTCTCAGACTTCAATCTATGGTCATTTAAATATACCACCTGTGAAATTGCCTTAGAAAGCTTTGAAAACCAGAGAGCAATTTCTTAAAGGGCTTCTTCTCCTAAATCCAAGGCCTTCACAAAGTGTTTTATCAATCCCAATTTTATATGAATTAAGGGTAATAAAACTTAAGCAGTCCCTACAAAAGCTGGTCTAAAACATTTTTTTTCCCTGACTGTAATTCATGTCGTGGACGCCATTGAACTTTCTGGTATTGATAATCATTTTTCATGCTATGACATAACCAAAGGAAACAAGAATATTTCGTTTATCCAACTTGCAAGCTAAGCTTGAAGGCACGCATCTTGAAGTCCCTACAAATATCCTGCTTATATTCAGCATAGTTGAATTTGATAAGAAGCTCTTCGAAATTTTCTTAAAGATCTTTCCTTTATACGGAGTGTGAAAGAGGCAAATATGTATATTAGTTTCCCTTGAGTCCTTCCTAACAATCCACAGCTTCTACACTTAGTATAATATATTGCTTAAAAATTGTATTTATTTGTGAGCAATTATTGATGGTTAGAATTTCTTTGTATCACTATGTCTCAATGTCTTGGTTTTCACCATAAATGAAGATCAGTCTCTTGTTTTCGCCAAAAGGGAAGATAAATTTTATTAATTAGTCGCGCCATAGGAAGATCAATGTCTTTCTTACACGCTAAAGCTTCTACACTTAGTATAAAATATTGCTTAAAAATTTGATTTATTTGCGATAAATTATTGATGGTTAGAATTTCTTTGTATCACTATGTCTCAATGTCTTGGTTTTCACCATAAATGAAGATTAGTCTCTTGTTTTTGCCAAAAGGGAAAATAAATGTCATTAATTAGTCGCGTCATAGTAAGATCAATGTCTTTCTTACACGCCACAAAGGAAGATAAAAGCTTTTAGTACTCGACATAAACGAAGATTAATGTCTTTAGTAAACGTAAAAAAAGAAGCGTATTGCCTTTAGCACTCGCGATAAAAGAAGATAAATATCTTAGTTATAACCAAAAAGAAAGATCAATGTCTTAGTTTTTGCCACGAAGGCAGATAGATATCTTGGTTCTCACAAACAGGTAGTTCAATTTCTTTAGAACGCGCAACAAAAAAAGTCTAGTATATTTTTTCGCCAGAAAGGAAGATCAATTCTTAGTTCCCGCAACATAAGATGTTTTTTGTTCTTAAAAAAAAGGAAATTCAATGTATTTTGTTCTCATCACAAACGAATATCAATATCTTAAACTTCTTTCCCACAGGAGGATGAATATATATTTTTATCACCACAAGAAAAGATCATTCTTATAGTACTGGCCAGAGAGGAAGATCAATCACTTTTGAACCCTTCCGAAAGAAGATCAATGACTTCTGTTTTCCCCACAAGGGAAGTTCAATTATCTTAAGTTCTTGCCACAAAGCAAGATCAATGTCGTAATTATTGTCCCCAAGGAAAATCAATGTCTTACTTATCACCACAAAGGATGATGAATGTTTTAGTTAGCACCATATAAGAAAATCAATGTCTTTAGTTCTCTCCACAAAGGAATATCATTGTATTTAGTAGTCGTCATAATAGATCATTTTCTATATTTCACCAGACAAAGGAAGATCAATATCTTAATTCTCGCAGAAAAGGAAGAGAAATGTCTTTTGTAGTCGCCAAAAAGGAAGATCAATTTCTTTATTTCTTCTTGCAAAGGGATATAAGTTTCTTTAGTACTCGCAACAAAGGGAAATTAAATATCTTTATTTCACACCAACAATGAAGATCATTGGCATTAGTACTGGCCACAAAGGAAGATCGATGTCGTAGTTCTTGCTCTAAAGGAAAATTAATGTCCTACCTTTAGCAATCGAGGAAGATAAATATCTTTTTTATCGGTCTAATCGAATATCAATGTATTTAGTTTTCGCCACAATGAAGATTGATGTCTTTATTTCTCACCGTAGAAGAAGAGATCACTGTATTTAGTTCTTTCCATAAAGGAAGATCAATGTCATTACTTCTCTTCATAATAAATCAATGTATTTTGTTCTCGCTATGATGGAAGATCAATATTTTATTTTCTCTATAAAGGAAGATCAATGTCTTTATTTCTCGCAACAAAGGAAGATCAATGTTTCAGTTTTCACTACTAAGAAAAATCAATGGCTTAACTGCTTGCCGTAAAGAAAGATCATTGCATTTAGCACTTTCCACAGAGGAAGATAAGTATTTTAGTACTCGCCTAAAAGTAAGATCAATGTTTTTAGTACTCGCCACAAGGGAAGATCAATGTATTTAGCTCGCGCTATAAAGGAAGATCAATATTTTAGTAAAATCAGCAAACTTGTAGCGCCCAATTGCAAGGTGGAGTAGAGCCAAAAAGGAATCTCACAAATGAGCACGCCATATAAAATCTTGAAATTGGACACAAAAATAGAACATTGAAATAATTTGCCATCTTGTAACAATTAATAATCTATTAGAAAGCAAATACTTGTAAATAATGTTAAATCGCAATTTAATATGTATCATTGCAAAGCAGAATATTTTTTAATGAGGAAAGTGAAATTATCCTGTTCCCACGCGAATATACAAACATACACACATTAGGAAACGGATGCCAGCCTACGGTCTGGCTATAGAGATAACAGAGACAGTGGAAAATGGCTGTAGTTGTGCACATATAGAACGAAATCTGATCTGATCCGCTCTGGATATCGGCTTGATAAGCCTAGTATTGAATTACACATTAAGGTTACAAATACTGTAATCAAATAGAAGCTAATTTTTTAATGACCGTACATCAGGCTGGAGGACCTCTTCTTGATTTCAATCGGGCAAAAATTTCCGTTTGCAACTCTATTTCTTCTAAGTCTTCTCTTGTTGATTTCTTCTAATCGTCCAGTAGTAGTCCACCATCATGTGTCTATCTCAGTGACCTTGGCAGCGCTCTTCCATCGTCATCAAATCCTGATGGAAGCGTTCCCCTTGTTTGTCGCTCACGGCTCCCAGATTCTCTGGGAATCGGTCGAGGTGACTATTGAGGAAATGCAGCTTCACACTCATGTTGCATCCCAGATCACAATATGCTAAAAGCATATTAGTAACCAGATCTTCGTTGTTATTCGCTTTTTTGTTTCCCAAGAAGTTGCGAACAACGGCTGAAAATGAGAGCCAGGCTTGCTTCTCTTTTTCATTCATGGTGTTCACGAATCTAGAATCATTCAGAAGTCATCGGATTTAAGGACCATCAAAAATTCCTGTTTTATTTTTTAGTATGACAAAGCAGGAAATGCCGATACTATGTACTGAAAACAATCATTGTCAGTGCTCAACGCCTTAACATACTGCTTCATCAACCCCAGTTTGAGATGAAGTGGAAGGAAAACGATCTTCTCTCGACTTATGATTGGCTCATTAATAAGGTTTGGCATTTCTGGTTCCAAAGTTTCCCGAACTGGCCAATCTTTTTGGAACCAGTGTTTGTCACGGGCTCGAATGTTCCACATACAGATATAGCATGCAAACTTTGTATATCCCTTTTGCTGGCCAAGAAGAAAGTTTACCATCTTAAGGTATACACATATGATCCAATTGTGTTCATGGTACTTAAGTAAATCCATGACCATTCTTATGCCATCGTGGGATTTTCGCAGATGGACAGAGTGACCGAGAGGAACTGCACCAAAGTCATTGCCATTATGCAAAAGGACACACTTAAGGCTATGCTTGGAGCTATTCAAAAACGGTCTCCACTCAGCAGGGCTATAGGGGCCAAGTAGAACTCGGTAAACATAACAAGAACCTCGTGGCATTATATAAATTGTTCGGTAATATGATACCCGTACCGACCTGTCAAGCATATGTCTTTCACTCAACCTAGAGGCTAAAAGTTCTGCATCTTTCTAGGAGAGAGCCAAATCACGTATCAAGTCATTCAAATCCTCTTGATTGAAACAGTGAGGAACTAATCACTGCAGACTCTGAATCCCCTACGTGGACGTCCATATCAAGTACATCATTTTCATCCTCAGATGAAGCAGATCCACTGAAAATCGAAACTGGTAAAGACTCAGAATGAGGTACAGGCGGGATCGCCAAGGGAATGTTGGGGTAGTCGATCTTGTGCCGATTTTTCTTGCCAATCCCTTTAGTAGTCACCAGACAGAAATAACAGTCCGATTCATGATCCTTTGGCTCTCGCCACACCATGGGGATTCCAAAAAAAGACCATTTCTCTTTCCATTCGTCCACTCACGAAGATGATCCACACAACTATGGCAAACAGCATATGGGGCCCACTTCTTATCTTAATCGCCAAGAGGAACATTAAAATATGCCTTATAAGTGCGGATCACAATGTTTTATATATTGCGCCTTTGACGAACTAGCATGTAACAGCCACATATGTAACAGACGGTGTCTGGATCATTAACGCAATTTCCTCTTGACGAAGCCACGACTCTAACATGAGACCTGAAAAAAGAAACAATAATGTCAATATTTTGCACAATAACCCTTATTACTATCTTACTACTATGTACTGTGAAGTATTTGCTTTCTACAAACACCCTCTGTCCGTCCGGAGGGCAGTTTTCGTGGAAACGAGAAAATAGAAATTACCGAATAACTATAGCATGTAGGTAAAAATGGATTATATATTTAAAACCAACATGAAAAAAAGAATAAAAATTGTCAGATAAATCTAAGTCACCTGAAAATGTGATTAAAATTATTCTCCTGTGTTATCTATGCCCACTATATCCCGCTGAAAGAGAAAGACCCCGTATTTCAGTCGAACATGCCAATTGGTGTCGTCATAATTATTAGGATGTTATCATTATCTGGGTGGTGTAATTAATAAAAATAATGATCTGTCACTTTTGCTTTTTGAAAAAAATTGTAATTAGAGTTCATCGAATGAATCATAGTGATCACTGCGTTAAACTTAAAGATAAAAAGCCAAGGAAAATATGGTAGAAAACGCATATAAATTGTAAAAAAATATGCTCTTAGTTATAAATTCCTTCCATTATAATACGAGTATACATATTTCTCTGAATAGAAGATCTAGGCATTTGGATGTCCTTCGTTGATGTCTCGATACTGATAAATTTCAAGTCTGCCCACCATGCTAACGCTGATGTAAAAATCAGAAATAGGGAGAATAAATTGAACGAAGCGTATTTCAATTGAGGCAGATTCACTCAGTGGAGATAATACCGTCATGCCAACAGCATGATTAAGAAAGCTATAGAGAAAGCAATACCAATAATACATACACAATTTAAATTCACGAAAAAAACTTCAGAACAGTAAAATGACTCAAAGATGCTGATATTATGCTTTTAAATTGGATAAAATATACGTTTATATATCAAGATTTGAGATAATTGGCTATACCACCATACTGAACCCCTTCACTAACTTAATAGAGTACTGAGCAATCAAAATTTTGACCATTCGACAATTCTATTAATTTTTAGGCCAACGCCTCTTTTACTCCAGGGTTTGGCATAGAGACACACCTGGGCGATCGTAAAATAACCTCTTGGATCTGGTTTAGGTAGGCAGCACCTCCGGTTTACAATGCCAAAAAGAGCACTAGAATAAAACGTACGTTCCATCTCTCTATCCTATGACTGCTCTTCCTTCAATTTCTATCTTGTGCTGAGATACTCATTTACAGGTTGGATACTGAGTAAACAATTATTCACATATGAAAGAACTAAAATTTTTCATCTTAGAAGCGTTCGGTTTATAGCGAGACCACATTTTCCCTTTTCCGTTTCAGCCTCTGAACATTGTAATTTTCTTTAGCAATTCCATTATCCTCATGTGGGCAATTGCATTTTAGGTATATTCCTTTAGCCTTTTGTAATGATATTTTCTCATAAATTGATTAATGCATGCCTTAATGCTGTTATATTCCAAGAATAATTTTTTACTTTTTCCTAAGATGGTAAAAATGTACACAACTAACCATACATCCATTCCTTAAAAGATCAGTTTCTAACAACATGATATCTTTGACATTCAGAAAAGTAATTGCTAAAATTTACATCTATAATTCTATCGTTAATATCTGAAATAGGTGAATGTGTGATACATTTATAACGGAATATTATTAAATTAAACTCCAATGACGCAGGTCTGAATAGCGGTTAAATTAGGAATAGTTTGCCATCTCGAAACTGCATCATGCAAGCCAGAGGGACGCACCTTACTCAGAGGTTTTGTAAGGAGAATAAGTGGGGAGAAAATGTCTCCGCAGGGGTAGATTGCTTTATTTGATACAACCAATTGCTTCACGTGATGAGGGGCATCCCAGAGGCATGCTAGATGCAGTGTAGATGAAGGAAACAATTACCCTTTTAAGTCCATTAAATTTTATTTTTCCATTTTTCAGTAATCCTCATCACAATTTTGGAGTGCCTGTATGCTCCAACCAGCTTTAAAAACATTTTTCCCGGTAATCATTATGGATATCATCTGCTCATAATCAATTTTATAGCGTCAAAGTTTCACTACTATTCGCAAAGAAGGAATGTAATATAAAAATGAATATCCCCAAAACTTAAAATACAGTTCACTACAGTGATAAATGCTACCAAGAGGTTTGAAGTGGCAGGTATATAGTAAGGGATAGACAGCGGACAGGACGGTGCAGAAAGATCTTAAAGTTACAGTATAAGTTCCCGAGTGACATAATTAGTCACATGCGATCGGTTGGTCGGTGAGTCGGTCCCCGTTTTTTTTTGTAATAACATTGTCACTATATCTCATCTTACATTCTCTTTCGAATAATATAATTGCCAAAAGTCCTCCTAAGGTTAGCCCTGGAATTATTTTGTTTAGGAAATATGAAAACCTTATTTTGCTTTAAACACTTTTTCGAATGATATAATTACAAAAGTTGTCCCAAGGTTAACCCGTAAGTTATTTTGGGGGGCAATAACATCATAACTATTTGGCCGACTCTAACAAAATTTGAAACGCTTATATTGATTTTCATTCTCTTTGAATATTATACTTCCCAAAGTCCTACCAAGGTTAGCCCAGGAATTATTTTCTTTTGGCAATAACATCACAACTATTCAGCCGATTCTAACAAAATCTGAAATCTCTATGTTGTTTTACATTCTCTTCCAAATGATAGAAAAACCAAGGTCTTATCTAGGATAGTCCAGGAATTATTAGAAGTTTTGAAGGCAGTAAGGTCATAAATCAGAATAAGTGAGAGCACGCGTACTTTTGGTCAGCAGACCTTGTTCTAAAACCGTCTCTTGACTGCCCCAGCAAAAGCCCAGCAAATAAACAGCGCTCACAGAACAAACCTCTCCGTAACAATGGTGAAGAGGAAGCATAGAAAAGCCCAGCTGTTCAGCCGAGTCATAACAAGAAACCTCTGTTGAGAGATTGTAATGGACCAAAAGGTTAGCTTGCGATAAAAAACATAAAACACTCGAAAATTAATGGGTAGAAAAGGACTCTTTGGACCGATGAGTCTGAGATTGAAATCTTCGGTTCGAAAAGTATAGTTTTTTGTGAAGGATGAGTGGTAAGCGAATGCTTCATCAGTACATTGCGCTTAGATGGTGGAAGCAGTGTTGTATTTGGAAGATCCATTACTGCCGATTAATATATCTATATATAAAGTTAAATAAATTAAACCAGTATGACTATGAGTCAAAATTGCAACGACTTTCTCTCCCTTTGGAACCCGTTTTATCTGTCAAAAAATTATTTTGCAGCAGGACAATGATTCTAAGCAAACGTCCACTCTCTGTCGTATGTATTTCGAGAAGAGATCATAGGAAGGAGAACTTACAATCACGGATTAGTTCCACTAGTCTCCAGATTTCAATCGTAACTAACTATTGATGGGTCATTTGGACAAACGAGTTAAGGAGAAGCAACTAACAAATTCTCAGATGCTTTAGGAATGTTTGATTCAATATTAAAATGAAGTTCAACAAAAATATATAGTTACTTCGGTTAATAGAATGCTAAGAATATGATATCGAGTAATGAAAGGAATATATTCTGATGAGCTTGATTTTTTCATATTATTGTTATGTTCTTCATGTTTACTGTACATTAAATTTGTTCAATAATAACTTACTCTTTTATTTACATTTCTTTTCATGTGTTAATATATATTTGATTAAAAATGTGTGTGTGGGGGGGAGCAGACTCATATTCGTGGCCGGTAATTTATAGGAAACAATATTACAAAAAAAGAAAATAGAGCTTAATTATAATTAAGCTCTATTTTCCTCGCCAATAATTATTGGCGAGAATTCAAATTGTCTTGATAACAGAATCTGCTACCTAGAAGAAAATAAACCTACTCAAAGACACATTCATTGAAAACTCACTAAACTACCATTGACGCTGCGGCTTAGACGGGGATTAGCTCGTTTCGTAGAAGAGTCACGTTTCTGAAATCAGACCGATTGGGCAAACATAGTCGATTGAATTATTTTCAAGCGATATAACTTCATAACAAGTTCGTCAACGTCACCATCTAACTTCAGGCATTAACTCTTGGATCTGAAGATGATGGTGCAATTTTCTGCTTTAAAAAAAAGAGACAAGCATCTAGGATCTTACATTTTCTGGTCAACCTTAATCATAATGGAGTTACAGCAACCAAAAAGAATGGTGATAAAAAGAAAGAGTGGAAAACCAGTTTGATTCAAAATAATAGTACACTATCAGATTCGTCTTTCCAACTTATTATTTTGAAATTTTCATACATGTCTTTGATCAAGATTTACTAATAAAATTAAGATTGAAACTTATTCATATAATTACAAAAAAAATAGAACGTGGCTTTGGTTAGACCGAAATGTGGTGTAGTTAAAATAAATCTCAATAGGTAATGTAAAATTAATGTAGAATGTTAAATGCGTACTAACACATCGCTATGATACATCACATACCATTCTGGCCTTTTGGAAAAACAAGCTTAGACATTAAAATATACACATGAATTTTATGGTGGTATGAATTTTAAGACATGGAACATGTCTCAAAATTTGTAAGTACGAGGGGCGGTCAATAAGTTTTGCGAATCAGTAGGGCAAAACAGAGGAAGGGGGATGGCTGTTTGTGGGGGTGTTAGGACAAGTTATGACAAGTCAGGACCTGCAACCGCACGCTCCTGCCTCGTCTATTTAAGAAGCAGTAGCTGATCGCAGATCGTCAGTCACAAATTTCTCAACAATGGAGAAGGTTGAGCACCGCGCAGTGATCAAATTTTTGACCAAGGAAGGTAAGAATGTAAAAGAGATCCATGAACGCATGGTTGCAGTGTACACCGACACCGCCCCTACCTATGCAACCATTGCTCGATGGAATAGAGAGTTCCGCCATGGTCGTGAGTCCCTTGAAGATGACCCCCGTCCAGGACGCCCGTCAGACGTGACCAACGAGGACAATGTGGCCCGTGTGGAGAGGATGATCCTCGAAAATGGACGGGTGAAGGTGGAAGAAATCAAGTGAGAACTTGAAATATCACATGGAAGTGATATCAGCATCACCCACAACAATTTGGCCATCACCACGGTCTCTGCCCGTTGGGTTCCTAGAAACCTCACGCCCCATGATCGACTTCAACGTCGTCAAAGTTGGGAGAAGCTGCTTTTCCTGTACAACTAAGACCAGGCATGATTCTAGTCACGTATCGTGACAGGTGATGAAACGTGGGTCCATTGCTGGGATCCCTAGAGACTACTTTTTATCCTGCCAGCTCAAGGCTGCACTGCGTGGACGCCGGTTTGGGGACGATAAACATGTCCAGCTCGCCATCCAGGAGTGGAATGAACAGCAGTCGGGGGATTTGTAGTTGTCTGGAATTCGAAGCCTTATGGACAAGTGGCGCAAGTGCATTTAAGTTGAGGGTAGTTATATTGAAAAATAATAAAACACGTTTCCTCATATCTCGTTTCCTTATATCCGAATTGCAAAACTCATTGACCGTCCCTCGTATCTTTAAAAAGGATACTTAAGTAATCAAAGTTCAATTTGTTTTTCAAGCTGACTTAGGATTTGATAGAAGAAAATGCCTTGATGAAGGAGTGGACCAAATGCATCATAGGAGTTGAAACATGGGGAAAACCATCTTTGCTTTAAAAGGTCCTAATATTTCGAGAAAAACCTTTTAGTCCTCTCTTACTGCACAAAAAGAACAATAGTTACAAAATACCGGTCCACTTACTCATACAATTCTAATTTTCAGTCCGATACTGCACCAAGATGTCTTTTCGATAAATCCTAGCAAATCACCAGCAAGCAGCCGTTCGTAGCCTTTCTCTCAATGAAAGAGTACTAGCCTCTCACATCTAAGACAGTCAACGTAATCTTTGCACACCTTCTTAGTTATAGTTTATAAGATATTTTCTATAATAATGTGGGAACGGAAATTATCCTAGAGCTATTCAGTAATAATGTCGTGTAGGAGAGAAGATTTCTAAAAATGTAAAAAAAAACTAGGCCAAGGAGAAAGATCGATAGATTTTTCGTCATCAGCATAGAAATAAAATGCTAGACCAAGGCAACGAATTATGTGCTGACCCTGCTGAGGATTTTTGGGTACTCAATGATGGGGATTTGCTTGTTTAATAGACCATTCATAAAAAAAATGCTGTATATATCAGGGGTATGTCAAAGGTTTATTGCACGCTGAAACGCGTTGATGTTATTAATAGCAGTGGTCGTTAGACAGAGTTCTAAACACAAAGAAAAATGAACAGATCGTTGGGGCGGTGTTTTATATAGTCTCATTTTGATAATGCCAGTATGAGGCTAGGCTACGAAGCGAGATGGGTTACACAGATATTGTAAATCACTTCCAAGGACGTGCTCAGAATAGGCAAATAATTGTACGGTGGGCGTTTTATTCCTCTGTTATTTTTTACCCACGTAAATTACTGGTATTGTAAGAAATCTATCCTACAAAGATTTCTTGCGCGGAATAAACAGCGAAAACTTCGAAATCGTTAAAGTAGACGTTCTACCCCTGATGATTTATAAAGGTCTTTCCATAAACAGCGCCGAATTTGAATTAGGCGACAGTTTTAGGTTTTTTAAGTTTGAAGGCTTTATGTTATCATGTTTGCTATCATTCTTCACTACGATAAATAGTTATTTTGTTTCTTTTTCAGAATACTTGTGTGATGTGCGTCATTGAGAAGTTAACAACTGAGCAGCACGTTCTCATCGTGAAGACATTTTACCAAAACGGAGAAAATGCGACGCAAACAGTTTGAACACTTCATACCATTTTGGGGAGAAATGAAGCACTCAACCAGTCTACGGTTCACAGACTAATGACGAAGTATAAAACAACTGGTTCAGTTGCAACGGCCAAATCGACTGGGAGGAATTGTTCAATGTTCATGTTGGACGGAGCAAAAAATTGCTGTTGTGCGAGACAATGTCACTCTGAGTCCCTTAAAATCGATTCCCGATTTTTGCAGCAGTTGGATATCCCGACCAATTTATTACATCGAATTCTGCATAAAGATCTCCATATTTATGCGTACAAAATTCAACTAACGTAGCATCTTTAGCCACCTGATCACGGGAGGCGGAAGCACTTTGCTAACTGGGTTGTTGAGAGACTTGCAGCCGACGAAAGTTTTGCAAAGAAAATCATCTTCAGTGACGAGGCCCACTTCCACTTGAGTGGATTTGTTAATAAACAGAAATTCAGGATTTAGGGAAGTTAAAATCGTCAAATAATGCAAGAGCGTGCATTTGTCCATTCTAAGATACTGTGCGGTGAGCTTTTTGGGCAGGTGGAGTACTTGGACCGTTCCTCTTTGAAGATGATGAGGGAAATTTAGTTACCAAAAATGGAAAACGTTATGGCCGAACTTGTAACATACAGAGCTTGGCAACCTTTGGTTTCAGCAGGATAAAGCGACCTGCCCAAACGCTTGCATTCGTCCACGAAAACTTTCCGCAACGAGGGATATCCTTGGATAGTGAATAGGAATGGCCACCAAGGTCCTACGATCTCACCCCTTATGATTTCTTCTTATGGACCTATGTCAAATCGAATATATAGACCCCAAAACCACGAATATTTCCTGATCTCAATTCTGAAATCAGGCGTGTGATTGGAGGCATCGAGTCACACATGTGTGAGAGAGTTATCGGAAACTTAGAGGGACATAAATATATGCAGACTCAGTACATGTTGACATTGTGTTACATCCCTAAGCGGGAGACATAATTCAGTAAAGATCTGCAGAAAAATAATAATGTTTATAAAGATTCGATTTAATTATTAACCTTTCAAATTCGGTGCCCTTTATGGAACACCCTATATATTTATATGTACATTCTTGTTTTAACATTCACAGTTGACGAGCAGCTAATGTTTTCACTATGTAAAACTTGTGCATAACGAAACAACTTGTAACAATGCAGCCATAAAAAACATTCAGAGAATTCACACAGGGGTAGAATCAGATGGGAAAAGGGTTACTATGTAGAAAACGATGTAGAATTAATTTCAGCCCACAACTAATTTGTCTAAACAAATATTGATAAATATGGAACACACAGTCACATTATCCAGTGACATCGCATTATATTGTGTGATATATGTATCACTTTGAAGTGATTTTCTTATGAATTAAAATGTAACATGGACATTTTATATTACTTAATATTAAAGAAAATATGATTAATTTAATTAACATTGTAGTAAGGATTTATATAATGTTGAAGTCAATAATTGGGTCAAACGATGTCTGGCAACGGCTTTGAATTCGAACCTAATGCTTTGCTTTTCAAATTATGTATACAACGAATAGACTAAAAATAACGTCGAGGGGGATATGCAACCCAGCACCAATAAATGGGGTATGCGAGCGAAGATCCCTCATTTTGAAAATAAAAAAACCTAGTGTTCAAATTCAAAGGCAGTCGCGATAGGTTGTTCATTTTTCTATGCGGTCTTTCGGTATTTTATAATGACTACTTGCTTGAAGTAGGTCTAGTGGGGCCCTCCCCTGATTTTCAGTTTATGACTATTTTTTACCATAAAGTGAAGTCATTAAAGTTTATTTATGAAATTGACTCTGTATTTCATTATGAGAATTTCCAGCTTTGCGCGGAATGGGGGGGAGCTAGCAATGGAGTCATTAAATATCCTTGAAGTGGGTGACTGAGTATTGCAAATTTTCCATAATATTTTTACAGAAATTATTTTCGGTGTATTGATGGCGGGTCTAAATATATATTATTATTTATAATCATTGAAGATTTTATCAGTTGTCTACTACTGCGATCCCATACATCTTATATGGAATTAGAACAAATTTCCCTATGATACCCCATGGCTCGTTGATTAGGGGCCAAATTATCACTCAAATTCTTTCGTTCAAATTCATTTTTTCAACGCTTTTTATAATACCATATTATCATTTTTCGTAAGAGGTAAAGAATATAGTGACTGAAAAAATAAAGAAGAATGACGTAAGTAACAAGGGATAGAGAAATATAATAAAGCGAGAAGAGGTGAGAAGCGCTCAAGAGGGAAGGGTGTGTTTAGATGTGAGGAGAAGAGTATGCGCCGTGAGCTGTGAGAATTTTCTAGAATAGAGGAAGAGAGAGAGGGAGGGAGTTCTATGTGGAAAAGTAAGGGTGTGGAGGTAAAGGGAGGTACGCAACTTAACGCCACGCCACCCCACCCACGTATGGTATGAGCTTAGGTAGAGTGGCTGAGGTTGAGGTGTAACAGATAATTATCTCCGTCCACCGCATGATGGGTCTAAACACTTCTATCGACTCGACGGTGCACTGACACATACTACTCAATTATGGTCTCCATACATTCGAACCTGCATCTTCATAATGGAACCCATCCAACATCAAGATTCGAAATTGCTTCATGAACTTAGGCATCTCTTTTTACGATTAATGATGTCTTGATTATGTTAAACGATTTCAGTAATCAATATTAACGGCCGTATGCTAAGTGTAGGGAAATAGTCACTCCTCCCCACCCCCCGTTCAATCGCGGGGCAGTCTCAAGGCGGTTACCGCAAAGACATCCGGCCCAGGCATCGGCGAGTCAAAAGCGTAACCGCCGAGTCGCACAACTCGGGTCCATGAAAGACCCTAAAGATCAAAATGTAAGATCTCCCCCAGGAGAGTGAGATCCAGTTTCACGTCAAATAAGAAATTAGAGACGTGTTTCTCCCAAGCTCGAAGGCTAACGAGGAGCCGATGTCCGACTTCGTGGGAAAAACCGTTTGTAAAAAGAACTCTCCTGGGGCCGTCCTCAAGCCCCGTCCCCTTACCACTCCCCCAGTGGGGTGACGAGGTATAAATGAGGAACTCTGAGGAAAATCGGGGTAGTATACGTCAGTCTCTAGGTGACGAAGTCCTTGGATCCAAAACCGAGCTCCTGAGACTGGAGAGGTAGTGTACTTGGCTCGCCAGACCAAGAAGTACCCTGCAAGAGAGGCAGGGCTACCTACCTTAAGTGGCTAAGAAGAAGCTCATCCTCGAGCTAAGTCCCTGGTTATCAAACCAAACGATAAGTTAACTTTAGTAAGTTCAACTTACTCTCGCCAGAGAGACTCCTCATCTCCTGGTGCACCTTAAACACCACGGGTATTCCTCGTCCTTGAGGAATTAAGAAAAGAAGAAGGAAAAGGCTCCCCCTCGAGCCCGTTACTCGGTGGCCACACCGAACTTTAAGTAACTTATTCTCGCCAGAGAAACCCCCCTCCGTTATCCTCGCCCTTGAAGAAGACCTTCCCGGAGTTTAGTCCTCGTCCATAAGGAAATAAGTAACGAAGGAGTAAAGCTCCTCCTCCAGCTCGTTACTCGGCGGTCACACCGCACTCCAAGTTAACTTGATTTAAGAACCAAGTTTGACTCACTCTCGCCAGAGAGACCACGACTGCCTAGGTGCTGCATAAAGCACCGTATTTGTTCTCGTCCTTGAAGACCCCCCCCCCTCCTTCCCCTCCGGAAGAACGTGTGGACCCCCCAGCTGCTACTCTCGCCAAAACGACCGTGTAATTTCGTCCATCTACATCTGGACAGAAGGCACGCGTCGTGAGTCAATAACATTTCTGAGGCCTTTAAACTCCACATAAGTCCGTAAGCCTAATTCTTATATTATTGTTGTGTGTATAAAAAATTAACCAATTTTTGTGGGTAAACTAATTTAATTAATTCTTGTTTAGGATAATATTTAGAGTATTGCTGTAATTAATGTTTAGATGTTGTGTATTCAATGGTTAAAGTTGAAATATAAGTTTATTTGAGGATTATTTTGCGTTTCTCTCGATATCCTTACGTGTTTCGGAACGGCTCTGTTCGTTAAGATATTCAGATATCAAAATATATATTAGACACTCTTAGCACTCTTAGAATAGAACAAAAAGGGGGGAAATTCTGCGACACTAAGAAAAATGTGAAATGCACTTTTATGAGATTTAGTGTAGCTTCACAATTATTTATAAATTTATTATATGCAAAAGGCTAGAAGGTAAAATATATTAAAAAAATAGCTTTTTTGCTCAAATGTACATTTTACATTTGTTTTAGCATATGGCCGTTATAGACTCACCACATTTAAGCTAGATAACAGAACAGCCACTAAAATAACGGTTCCCAGCCAGTAAACAAAGGATTAAAAATTTCTTTTCCTAGAAAATAACAACTTGGAAAAACTTGCTTAAGAATGTCTTTGAAAACTTGAGAGTAAATATAGTAAAGAATATAATAAATAGATATCAATTAAACTTTACATAAATAAGGCTTTTTACACAAATTCTTTATCAATAACTTCCCCATCCCCTTATCTATTCTTCTCTCTTTCACCGACCTCTTTCTCTCTTTCATGAAATAGCTTCGATTTGATCTTAGTGTGTTTGCTAGTTAATAATTCTGCCATAACACTCAGACCCAGCATTCAACGTTGATTAACATTGTTTTGGTATTCCTGACTATTCTCAGGGTCACTAGTCATACTCCTAGTCTTTACTCTTCCATGGATCTTCCGTGTTTTTCGTTGGATTAAACATATGTATCTACTTTTATAAAAATCCCGCTAACCCGAAATTGTAAATCTCTTACGTTTTCCATAATATAAAATGGATAACGTTATTCCAAGACGGGCCTTTTATACAATCGTTCTATTCTAATTAGGCGATTTTCAGTTACTCACGCAAAACCCATTAAGACGAGGAGGCGAATTTCAGTTCCCAAATAATTTTCATTAAGGAGAGAAGATTTGGGCTCCAGCTTCACTTCAAGGACCTTATTGTCCTTAAATAAGAACTACGTGCATGAACTTGCTTCGCTGGAGTCATTGTTACCTCCCCTAAGTGTCTCATTGGAATTTACCTTTCGTATGAGTGTTTTCTGTGAATATGTATGGGCGAGGGTGGGGGGGGGGGTATACCGTAATTGCAGTTTAGCATCAGCTCTGATATAAACGCTCCAATGGTATGGGAAGAATATTTTTCGTTTAAATTCAAAATAAAAACCAACGAGTGCATCTCTTCCAAAATGTTTGTAAGAAGAGATCTATTGAGATAGTGTTGAAGATAGAGGAATTGAAAATATCTGGAAGATATTTCGGACTGAGAGGGCATGCAGAAGTGGTCGTTAGGCATGGAAAAACCGGTCAATTCTCCAGATGTTACCTACAGTATGGCTTCCTATGCTAAACCTGACACCACCTTGTGGTGGCACGTTGTATGTGTACAATAGGTGTAGAGGTGAATGAAAATATTTGTGCGTAGAGAGATGAAAAAACAAAGCAAATAACTTCTTTGAGACCATTTTGTAAGGGGGAATTTCAGGGAAATCCGTTGAATAATGCAGAAAATATGAATATTTCATGAGACAGAGATTGAAACGAAATATTAAAGGCGTTGCCAACCAATCACCGATAGCGAGAGACCTTCACTCGTTTCCCCCTCAAAGGGGATCTAGACCCCCTTTGATTCTTTGTATTCTTATCGGTTCATCCTTTCCAGCAGTTGAAAGATGCTCCCGCAGATGAAACCATGTAGGGATGATGTGTTCATTGTAATGGAAAAGAATGTTGTAACTTAACATGGGCGCGTACTCTAAGAGGGACATAACTGCCAATAGAGAAACGATACAACTACAATAACAATGATAGTTAACGTGCATAGGGGGATGCCTCTCACCTAAGCTGAGATAATTCCTCTCGGATTGCCCGATGCAGTTTGATGGCACCGACATATTGCGATAGTAAATGTTTATCACAGAGGAATGCGTTGTAATGACACTCACAAAACTGAAAAGTAAACAAAAAAGAAAGGAAAGATCGAGGGTGAAAATGAAAAAAATATAAAAAAATAACCTATATAATATCGCGGAATTCTCTGAGCCAAAATGAAGGCCAACTTCCGTCTTTGCGTTAAAAGACTACAAGAGGAGAGCAGAGAGAATTGCATTAACTTACATCCACGGATGAGCCACAATTCCTTAACTTTGGGATATGGAATTAAATGTTACAATGAACCAACGATGGAGTCGAAGTCAGAAATTTGGGCAGGTGAATAAGTAATGTAGTCCAATGAATCCACAATTAAAAGATTTCCGACAGCAGCTAGAGTTTATATGGAAAAACTCTAGCATAATTATAACAATATCATTATATAGCTCTAGCTCTCAATTATGATTGAATGGTGGAACATATTCTAGCCTTTTTTCGGCCCAATAATTAGGTTGAATGATTGGGGGTAAAGTTAAATTTCAGAGATATCGGGAGTAGTACTGAGGGGTGATTACCGAGTCTCTCCTCCCCCTTATCTCCCCCACACACCTTTACCGTGGAAGCTGAGTGTACCCCTTACCATGAAAACTAATTGTTGTATATGGAAAACTACGCGCCGATTTCTTATCCTAACATAAGCTGTTGATAAATGGAGTCTCACTAAAGATAAAGTTATCCAAAGTACCACATTCACTTGCACTATTTAGAAACCAGACTGATTTTGAATCTAAAGTATAATTATTAGAGAGTTTCCTTTACTTAAGAAAAGTTCGCCTTTCAGCATCAACTCATCTGGAGATGGAAAATAGGTTGCTTACGTCAAACGCTAAGTACCTTATCACACAATTTTACAATTGTCATTGGAATATCAATGAAGAATGTGGATAACATCGAGGGTGGTAATTAGCATGGTTGAACATTCGGCATTTTCTGGTAGCTATGATGCATCACCTTTTTGAATTTATACTGTATAATGTAAATCGGGTCACTATCTTTATAAACGGGAATAAAGTTGAAATACCATTTGAATTAGACTATTCATCCGATGCAGATCCAGTTGCGTCCAAGGGTTTTTACTCGTGATATAACGGAATAGGGTGTATTGGAGGTGGGCAGAGTATTGGACTTACGTATGAACAGCTTCTAAAAAATAAAATTATTTATCGTATTAACTTAAATCATAATGCTCCAATCGTATACAACAGGGTACGTTATCCATACAGCTAAAGTTTAGATCTCCATTAATAAACCCGGTTTCCCTTGTTATATATGCAGAGTTTCAGTTTTTTATTGAGATAGATAAGTCTAGAAACATATTAGTTTATTCTTAATAAAATGAATGCAATAGAAATAGAAGAACTATTGTATCGAAATGAAACTACAAAGCGAGTTTTTCATGACTGTTTTGCGAGAGACACTCAATTATGTCAACCTTTAAACTGCCAGCAGCTTATATCATGAATCTGGACAGCAGCCATCGAACTGGATCGCTTTGTTTGTTAACAAAAAAGTTTTTATTATCAATACAGCTAAAGTTTAGATCTCCATTAATAAACCCGGTTTTCCTTGTTATATATGCAGAGTTTCTGTTTTTTATTGAGATAGATAAGTCTAGAAACATATTAGTTTATTCTTAATAAAATGAATGCAATAGAAATAGAAGAACTATTGTATCGAAATGAAACTACAAAGCGAGTTTTTCATGACTGTTTTGCGAGAGACACTCAATTATGTCAACCTTTAAACTGCCAGCAGCTTATATCATGAATCTGGACAGCAGCCATCAAACTGGATCGCTTTGTTTGTTAACAAAAAAGTTTTTATTATTTCGATAGCCTATGTCTAGTGTTCCAGAACGATGTTTATATTCGTAAAGTCTTAGTAAAAATAAATAAAATTACCGGGCAATGGTTCGCTACTAAAATTAAAATTTAAAATCTAAAAAAATCAGCCATTGTTAAATTTTTCTAAATTTTATGAACTTCGCCAATTATAATAATTCTAAAAAAAAACTCAAAACTAAATTTCCCCCCTTTCAAAATATTACGTTGCTAAAATATAGTTATAGAAGAAGATTTATAAAAATAAATTTTCTGAACTTCACCATTTGTAATTCTTGGAGTTTTAAAAAATTCACAAAATGTTGATACTTATATTTATTTCTGAACTTCACCATTTTGTCTTTTGATATTATAAAGAATTATTAGAAATAACTTTGATAAAAACATAAGTCATAACCAAACTAAGATTAAATTATTATTCAAATACTCCCAAATCCCCTTCTTAAATTATAGAGTTAGTAATTATCGTCAATCCATTCAGAGTTCAGAGTTACTTTTCAAAATCATGTGGCTTGTTTTGTGTCTATTTCATTCAGCAGATGACAAATGGTAAATCATATCGATATTTTATTGAGCAAATTGATTTATATAATGATCAAAGAAACGAAAAAATCGTTGTAAAGAATACTCTTAATAGAATCTAAAGAAAAAAAAATCCTGTGCACTCAATAAAATTAATTGTTGGAAATATGTAATTGTGTAGCCTATCAACTCAACTGTATTTATTATGTGCCATTATATAATATGGTTATTAATTAAATGTAATTTTTTTCGATTTATTAATCTGTAGAAAATGTATGCATATTTGAATTACAATGTGAAATAAATCATCATACAACCTTGACTTTTAATAAAAACAAGTTACACAAAGAAAATGAGTTACTTTGTGAACGAGGTTGTCAACTGCAAAAGGGGTGAAATGTTCGAGGAAGTCAGATATCTCACCGCATGAACTCCATTGATCTTCTTTTAATGACTCCATATTCTTATGTTTACTTAAGCTAAGTTCCTGAACAAAGAGGAAAAAAGTCTTCTTCCTAGCAAAAACTATGGGGTTTTAGGACGATAAAAAAATAAAGGAGAGGGGAAGGGTCCATTAGAGAGAGAAACGATCTTTGCAGATATGTTAAATATCGTCTAGACATTCATAATCATTAGATTACAGGCATGATTTGCTTCAATGCATGTGTGTGTGTTTGTATGTAGACTCTACTTCCTAAAAAAAAGGTCGCTGAAGCTATCTTTGTCTCCTGCTGCCGATGCCATATATGATAAAACGGTTTAGGTATTAGTAATTTTTTGATTAATACTCCGATATTTAGCATTCGCATCATTAAACATACTAATTTGTTTCAAAATGAAACGATAAAACACCTGCATGTGATCAAGTCTGTTAGTGACCAATCTTAGAGGGCAGTTAGAGGGGGTGGACGCCATTTTACTCCTAACCTAACCCAATGTATGTGTGTGTGCGTGTATATATATACATGTGTGTATAGACTTTAATTCCTTAGAAAGCTACAGTCTGTATGTGGGTGTGGGGGGGGGGGGTGCGCTATTTTACTCCTAACCTAACACAATGCAATGTATCTGCGTGTGCGTCATAGACTCTAATTCCTTAGGAAGCTCCAGTCTGTATGTGTGTCTGTGTGCGTGTGTGTGCAGACTCTAATTCCTTCGGAAAAAGGTCCCTGACCAAAGTATTGTGGGAGTGGAGAGACTCGGCTTCCATGGTAAGGGTTGAGGTGAGACTCAGAATTCACTGTAAGGGTGGGTGGAGGAGGTAAAGGGGAGAGGAGACTTGGCATTCACACCGCATTACTACTATCGGGTTCATGCTAAGATATGCAAGTTTTATTACCAAAATAATGCCATCATTCGAATTTATATTGGTCAAAGCGCAAACCATATAAATCAACTTTAGATCAAAGAGAAACGTGATTAATTTTGTTAATAGACCTGACGAATGCAATCATGTGACATATAAATCTTTGAACTTTTAGGCATTAATTTTAATAGCTAATTGAAATACAATTTTCTTATTCTAACAGCTATATAGTAAAAGGAGATATCTTCATTAAAACATTCTGCTCGAACATTCTAATCGAAACTATTCAGATATAATATCAATGGGAGGTTGAAGAGGCAACTGGTACGAGAATAATTGATTCTTTTAATGAAAAAGACCAAATTTATAAGGATTTTCAACAACATTTGGTGAACCACTTCAGTACCAGTAAAAAACAACGTGCCAGGTTTTTGTTCCAATTCTGTGAAATGTTGCTTTGTTCAAATTTAAAGTGTAAATGTAAACAAGGTACTTCTAAATCTAAAAAAATATATTTATGTTTTTTAAAATACTTATAGTTTTATATGGAGCTATCTTAGCCTGAAAATCCTGGCAAAGCAGAAGTTTACAACCAGAAAATAACGAAGGAGAAATCGAGGATGGTAGTTAAAGAGGGAGAAACAGTTGTTCAGAGTAGATAGTCTTCGGATTATGGTTGAATAAAAAGATAGATTTAATATCAAGCAGAAAGGTATTCCATAGTGTCAGCACATAGGCGTAAAATCCACGATCACCCATGCAGGAAAAATGGAAAGGCCTTGAAGCTGAAGTAGGGGCCTTTTAGTAGCAGAGATGAAAAACACAAGAATAAAGGTCTAAAGTAAGGTATAGTAAAGAAATTAATGAGAGTTGGACATTAAGAATTTTTATAAAATTGGTAAGATATTGAATTCCACAAAAGAGCAGGAGGGTGATATAGGTCTAAGACAGCTTAAGAAGATGGGTCTAAGCGGAAAAGTAGAAAATATCGAGTTATGGTAGTCATTAAAAGAGGAAATAAATGCTGTCGAAAGAATTTTGGTCTATTGAGACAGAGATGCTATATATTGCCTACAAATGGCCTCGCAAATCCTTCGGTCCGAGACCTAAACGAAACCTCTCAACCTAATGAGACAACCAGCATACTGACCACAATGTGTAATTCTCATTTGCAGTCATGCAGGATAGGAATATATTATTTTCTTTCCTTATTCGACATACAGTTGTTCCAATTCTTTTTTGAATATTTGTTTCCAATCAATTCCTATGGGATATCTCGTGTAGACTGTTGTACCTGAAACACAGATGAGCGAAATCTCCTTTAAGCCCCATTTCCCCTGACAAACTCAAACTAAAATGAGACTATCTGGATTTTCTTCTTACTAGATAATTAAATTTTACCATTTTGGAGCCTCTTTCTTTAAAGGCCTCATCACACATCTTTCTATTTGTTAGCTGCTAATTTTGCACGCTAAACGCCGACCGAGAATAGGGGGAATCACTCATCTTGCCACTCGACTCTGGTTGCGGGTGCTTACTCGTGCTTAAATGGATGCAATCTTCCCTACCATTTTTATGTTTTATAACAATCCATCTTTATTTTCGTTATTTTATCCTTTTAACGGCTATTTAGTGGTGGTGCGCCTTGCTGCAGACCGTTTATTTACTGGATAAGGAAAGTGGTCGTGAATGATGGCAAGACTAGTCCGAAACGGCAGCCTTTCGTGCCCGTTCCGGTCAGACAACCAGGGTGCGCTCGCTTAGTCTTTGCCTTGGAGTGAAGGGGACTTTCATAGTTAAAAATCTTGTATTAAATGGCTTCCCATTAGAGGAAAAGGGAAAAAAGTTATACAAGAGGGGGAGAGAGCTCTTCATCTTCAGTGGAAGTTCCGGAGATGAAGGACGAATTCAAATATTTCTGTCCAAGATAAGCTTCATTTTCCTGTTATGAATTGTCCTCCGTCATGTATACAAGAGACTAGGTCGAGTTTGCTTTAGTAGGCCTGAGTCCCTTTAGTAGAAGACTCATCTACTTCTGTTTCTCTATAACCCTTAGATGCAGGAGACCATGTTGGAAGCATCGGCCCTTTTTAAACTACCGAGGTATAGAGGTTTTGCGTGATAGGAGAAAGGAGGGTTGGGGCACAATTTATAATGATGTGATGTATGTAGTAGTTATTTATTATATTGGTAAAATTATGGCTTAAATTTTACTGGCATTTTTACTCAGCCTATGAAAATTAATACTTAATTTCCGATCACTCTAAGACGACCTTTGAATATTTGTTGCCACGCGTCTGCTCCCTATTCTTCAACCATAGCGGCATTAATGGTTTCGAATTATTTAAAGCGTGTCTTTTGTCTCACTTGATAACTGGCTCTGTACACAGAAGGCACTGGGTCGAAATGGGGGCGTCTTCCACATTACTTTACCGTTGGTTATCCCCTCGGGCTCGTGCGGGCCGGTGTTCCTTGAATTAAGAGCAAAGCTTATTCCACTATTATGAGCGAGAGGAGAGAATTTTGGAAGACTGCTTTGTAACATATAGCAATTCACAGAGAGGGCTAAATATCCTTGAGGTATTGAAATTTCCGGATCATCTCGTCTGTAGTATGCGAAAGGCCATGGCTGCTGTTAATCTGGGACATATCCAGATTATCTCCTGGCGGGTTCTTAGATATGTATGTATATAACCGGTTCTGTGAAAGAACGAGTTATACAGGCGATCAGACTGACTGCAAAGAGTGAGCCACTGGACGGATGTTTTTCTCTTTCCGCAATCTAATTACATGTTAGGGATCAAATTATTCCTTTGAGGTGCCTGGTAAAGAAGATGGGAAGCGTTGACCCGGGATTTAGTATTGGGTACTATTGAACCTCGAAATTTCATAGGCCTTTTTAATTTTATATTGTCTCTGAATTGAACACATTCGCGTGATGTAGCACCTTTGGATTGAGGGTTCCACCTTTCTATTCCCCTAGACTGTACGTCAAAGTTTGGTTGACTATCAGTTTGGAGGAGCTCCGGATGTAAAGGCCTACCCATACATAACACAGAGGAAGCAGACCCTTAGCAGACTCAGACAAGGAGCAGAGAAAGAGTATGGTAGTCAAGATACTGGAGAAGATTCAGGAAAGCCCAACTTTCCTTAACCTCCTTTGGACCTGAAATGAAGCTCACTTCTATGTTGAAGGAAAGGTAAATTTGAAGACAAATGTCTTCTGGGGGACCTCCAGACCACATGAGGTAGCCAAAAAGCCCCTACACTCCCCTAAGTGCACGGTAGTGACTGCAATCACAGCCAGAGGCATCATCGGACCATTCTTCTTCGAGCAATCTGATGCGACAGTGACAGTCAACAAGGAACGGTATGTTGAGCTCCTCAAAACCTTCAAGAGGGAGCTGCAGACCCTGTTCCCGGCGCTTATTGGGATGTTTTGTTTCCAGTAAGATGGAGCAAGCTCTTACACCTCGAACCTTTTCCGAGATTGGCTGAAAGAGAACTTTGGTGGCAGTGGGCACCTC
The DNA here is from genome assembly GCA_963969495.1 of Ceratothoa steindachneri. Classification (NCBI taxonomy): domain Eukaryota; kingdom Metazoa; phylum Arthropoda; class Malacostraca; order Isopoda; family Cymothoidae; genus Ceratothoa; species Ceratothoa steindachneri. The sequence goes on from OZ018328.1 coordinate 8,830,013, forward strand.
ACAGCCCAGACCTTAGCACTCCAGATTTCTTTCTCTTGGGCCACCTTAAAGATAAAGTGTACGCAGGGAGACCCAGAACCATCACGGAACTCAAGGAAGCTATCAGGGAGGAGATCAGAGCCATTAGTCGGTCAGTTTGTAAGGACGTCATGGACAACTTTGTGCTGCGCCTCAAGAAATGAACAAAGCTAAATGGAGGTCATCTCGAACAGGTGCTCTAGAATAAAGAAGAAAAGTCCAAAGACTCATGTTTTGATATGATGTTTTTAAACCCAATAAACTAGTTATCACCAAAGTTTCATTCAATTCTTGCAGAAAATTAAGAAATAAGGCCTATCGAAAGTTGGGCCCGTTTTTGGGGGGTCACCCTGTATATGCCGTTTTGAAGTTGGCTAAAGATTCTACATAGAATTAATGTTCAAGGATGGAATGGGATACTATAATACATTAATTTACTTATTCCTAAAGCATGAAGCACTTGTTTTCCAACTTAGAATTTTGAAACGCATTATTAATATTATTGCTAAATGATTAATTAATAGTTTAAAAAGAGTATATGTTGATAGATAATTATATATTAATAACAATAATGTAACTTATGGTGTTCCTCAGGGTAGTGTTTTGGGTCAAATACTATTTAGAGTACAATATTCGTTGGATATGTAGTTTGGTCTAGAAAATAATTGTGTTGTTTATTCCGATGATGTATTCTTTATGCAACAATCTCATTTCCTTATTTGCGAACCAAGATTACTGAATATTCTAACAGTAACCCACCATAAATTAAAGAATAGCCTAAATCTTACGGGTGAGGTGAGTTGAGCCCAAACAAAATTTAAAGAACATGGTGTTACTAGATGCTGGACAATGAAACTTCCATACTCCTATTCAATGCTGTTTTGAATATGTGTAAGTTTACAAGATTATAGATATCTTTCATTACAAATTCACTGTTGAGAAGCATATCATGTTTATCTCTTCTTTGATTGCACAAAAATTTTAAATTTTGCGAATGCTAACCAAGATATTTACGGCTTAGGCCATCCTAATATAGTCTTTCGATTCATTTATATTGCCATGTTTTGAGTATTGTTGCCCCATTTATTTTTCCATGTTTTAAATATTGTTCCCCCGTTTGTTCTCATCGTAAATTGTTGGATGAAATTCTAAGTGTTAATAATTTTTTAGTCGAAAGAAATCTTAGTATTAATCTCTGGCACCAATATTTCATTAGATCATTGCGTATTCTTTGGAATGATCATTCTAGTCATATTGTTAAATCGTTGGCGCTTCAAAGGTCAAAATTCTGGACCAAGGCATATTTGTTTATCAGACCAATGTAAGAAGATATTCCAATTTAATGGGTTTACGTAGCTTCATTTTATAATTATTTTTTCTTTAGTATTTTTATTTTCGTCTATGGGTCGATTTCCATACTGGCGAGCTTAGGAACTAAGCATTTTACTTTTTTACCTGGGGTTGCAAATTGGCAAGTAATAATCATATTTATTGTTTTGGCAAAACCATTTAACTATTTTTATTTAAAAGGAAGTTTCATTTAAAATTGGGTTCATTTATCTTTTTACAGTTAGCTTCCCAAGAATTTAATCGTTTTTGTTATTATTGATTTGACTTAAGCTGGATCAGCTGAGTGAATATGATTAATAGTTCAGTTCGATAGAAGTGACTTTCTGGTCACAAATTGTATAGTAACGTATATATATATATATATATATATATATATATATATATATATATATATATATATATTGTAATACTTAGTTTTCTACCTTAATTTGTTGATTTCTTTGCTGAGTCGAAAAAACTGTCTATAAAAATCAATTTCATTTCAGGCAGATCTCTCACATTAAACGAATAACTTATTGGAATTAAAGTTACTTCATTTCTAATTTAATAAGAATATAGACTATAATAAAGAGAAATTCTTTACCAATAAAAAGTTGATAATAATATGTATATAACCCGTCTATACAGTGCTACCTGAAAATAACAAGTTCCATGAATTTGGGTAGTACCTCTCAGTTAACTCTGAATTTGGGCCCAAGGAGGCAGAAAGTCCTTTTCCTACAATGAAATATCTCATTCAAATTCAGAACCTAATTTCAGGGAATTCGAGCCTCCAATTAAGCTCCATATGCAGAAAGACGGAAAAGTTTTGGGTCTGGCATTACAATGGTGAATACAAAAGCTCAATAATATTCAATCTGGCGATTGTGAGTGCAATTAGTATTCAAGCTAAGTTTTAGAAAATTTAGATTTCTAGCAGTGGATTCGAACGCATTGTCGATTTGGGAAGTTTCTTCTCGTTCTCGGAAAAACTTATGCTTCTTTAAATGAAGATTTAACACCCGACATTGGTAAATAATCATTATTGTAGGTGATTTTAACGATTATCTCTCTCTTAGTTTGAGAAAATGCTAAGATATTAACCGCTAAAATAATATAAATGCATACCTACTATGCTTCACCTTCAAGAAATTGCCTTTTAGGGGTTTTCCAGCCATAAAATAGTCTTAAGAAGGAAAATAGCTGACTCGAGACATATGCATCTCCTACCAATATTTGTATTCCTTTATTCCTTATTTGCCTACCTTATTCGGCCGGAGTGTTCTACATAGCAAAGTTTTATACCATTCGGGGTTTACATCCTTCACAGATTTACATTTTCCATAAGTTCTACCAAATGGAATTATGGTTTTAATGGTTCTCGAATGCAAAATATCATTTGCATCTCGAAGAGCTGAAGAAAATTTAGAAGGTGGAATTTTTTTTGTCTTAGCGATGTTAGTTTAAGATAAAGAGTATGACTTGCTAACAGTACTAGAGATCTGGCTTTGCTGATTGTTTATCTGGCCATGCAGTTTTATAATAACGAGTGACTTTCTCCTATTTCATACTTTTGTAAATCTCGTTTGATCACAAATAGTTCATCGCTTCTAGCCTTTTAAAACAAATATTTAAGACAATATAAAGAAATATAAGAAACAAGGTAATTACTCGAGATTTATATTTGGAAAAAAATGCATTAAATAAAAAGGCATTATTATATGTATAAATCATTTTATATGAAGGAATATCGGTTATATGAAATAAAATATATCCAATGAACCCAATTATGTTAAACATAATCAAATCAACGATAAAATCATACAATTGTGTCAAGATGCCATATTATAAAATCAAAGTCTGCTCACCAAAATCCCCGTGTTCTCACTTATTCTGATTAATGACCTTACGACCTTCAAAACTTTCAATAATTCTCGGAGTAACTTTGGTATGACCTTGGCAATTATATCATTCAAAAGAGAATGTAAAACAACCTAAGGGTTTTAAATTTCGTTAGAATCGGCTAAATAGTTTTGATGTTACTGGCAAATAATTTCCCTGCTAACCTTTGGAGGACTTTGCCAATTATATGATTCAAGGAAAAATATAAAACAACAAAAGGGTTTTAAATTTCGTTAGAATCTGCGCAATAGTTATGATGTTATTGCCAAAAGAAAATTATTCCGGACTTAGCTTGGGAGGACTTTGTCAATTGAAACATTCGAAAGAGAATGTAAAACAATACACGGGTCAAATATCGTTCGAATCAGTCGAATAGTTATGTGTGAGTAGCTCTACATGGTGGGAACATCATCATTAACGCTTCTAGGACGCGGACCCCATTAAATATCGCAAGCCCGAGAAAAAATAATCAGGAGTGGCTGAACGCTGGATTTAACCAAACAATCCCCCATTTTTCTTAAGGATAAGTTTAGGAGCTCACGTGTGTGCGTATATTTCATATGTCTTAATAATTTCAGACCTCTTCCCTCTTAATAGAGTCTTGCCCGATCTTTGTGTTGGGGCTGACGAGGAGCTTAATCTGAGCATCACTCTGACCAGACGAGGGCCTCCCACACAAAATTTTGATTGCGGTAAAGGGGTTGCCCTTTTGCTATCTTTGGAGCCATCCGAGGAAAGCTGCAGATCTATGAAGGGGGTCGCCCCTCATGTGTTTTATTAAGGGCCTCACCAGCACCCTTCTAGCGTTTCTCGCTCTCCATTGTTGATGGGTTCAGTGGTTTATCCCTTATCTCTTCCTTTAGAGTTACCATCCGGGCGGCTTTCCATTTGCGACGGTCCTCCTCTGCACTCTCAGGGGCCTGCTAAGAAGACGGCGAGACAGAGGAGGCATCATCTGTTTGGCTGATCGATCCGTTGTGGTTAGGAGACGCACCATAAGCCCTTTAGATGAGTTAGAACCATGTTTCCCAAAACTTTTTGTCATTTGTCCCTCCTCCCATTTCAACCATCCAGATTTCTCCCTTCATGTGTACGAGGGAAAGAGTAGTCAAAACACACTGTGACCATTTACTAATTTATTTTTAAAATGTACAAATATACTGACAAACATAAAGTTACCTAGTAAAGAGTGGTTAGTAACAACTATTAGGACTTTTGTTTGCTCTTTTACTTTAGAATTAGATTAGTGAGAAGGGAGAGGCTACCTCTTGTACATTAGTGTATCATATCAGGGTTAGTTTTGGAAAGCTCACAGCGAATGTCACATTACACCTAAAGTCGGTGTCGTGCTTTGGGCTTGATTGTGAATAAAGTAAAAAATTCAGACTCATAAAGGTAGATTGTGGAAAAGAGAATGAGGATTTTCATGCGTTGGTGGTCAGTTGTGCGTATGTTCTACGCACATTAACCCAGAAGTCTTTGAGATCTTGTTCACGAAACTTATCCTTGGCCATCATGTTTAAGCTCTAAGAACTCGTTGTGCATGCCTTCATGGACATCATCCGCATGGCATAGAAATGAGTTCCTTGTCAACATCAATGGAATGTCTTCAATGTTGATACCAAGGAAATTTTGTTTGAACTCGTCCCATAAATGATCAAGGTGAGTGATGATTTCCTCCTTTAATGGGTCCTCGGATGTCATTCTCACCAAGTCTGTCACTCAAGCGCTTAAAGAATGCTGTATTTCCTTTTTTTCATTTGTTTTCCCCAAATTTGGACTTTTGCCGTGAAAGGATTGATGGCGTCAGTGTGCACAATCACGTTACTCCTTTTTCACATTAATTTTTTATTTAATTCATTCAGAGTATCAAAAACATCAGTCAGATAAGCCATTCGTGCTTCAAATCCTTCCTTTTGAAGGCAGACAGCAGGTCCACCTTGTTGCCGTAACTCTAAAACAACTTTACTTCTTCCCTCAGTTCAACGAACCGCGCCAGAATGTTTCCTTTTGAAAGCCATTGCACTTGCGTGTGAAATAAAAGAGCAGTGCGTTCAGCATCCATGTCCCGGCAGAGCTGGAGGAAGAGGCAAGTGTTCAAGGCCGATCCTTTCACATAGTTAACAATGATTATAATGACAGTCAAGTCCACATGAAGGTTCTTTGGAATTGCCTTTGAGGCGAGAGCTTCTATATGGTTCATACAGTGTGTTTCTTTTAAATCAAGTGCTTCTGCTTCACAAGAGCAATGAATCCTGATCGTGAACCAAGCATATTAGGGCCACCATTTGAGCAAACCCCTTCTAGTTTGCTCCACCTCAGTCCCGACTCTTCAAAGAAATCCTCAGCTACTGCCATTAAATCAAGTGCCTTTGTTGTCTTCTCTAATGGCCGGCAAAAAGAGAGACTCCTGCTTAAATCCTTTATCAGTAATGCAGCGCAGAAAACAGACAGTTGTGCAATGTTAATAACATCAGTAGACCCATCAAGTTGAAGGGAATAAAAAGGCGATGGATGACATTACCTTTGACAACACATTTCCCTTAATTTTTTCAGACTTTTTGGCAATTCTGTTCCTGATGCTGTTGTTGGACAAGGAGATCTGTTTCATCTTCTGTAATGCCTCCTCTCCTAACACAAGCGTCACACTCTCAACGATACATGATTTTAAAAGGGTTTCACCAATCTTGTGGGGCTTCTTTGCCTTGGCCACCTGAAGGGCAATCGCACATGAAACCCGCAATATGCTCACATTGGTTTGATGATGCGTCACAGATTCATCTATCTTCATCCTCTTCAAGCTAGATAACTTTACCTCAAAAAAGCTACGATTCTTATCTTTCAACTGTGGATGAGCATTTGCCAAATGCCGCTTCAGTTGGAAAGGTCTCATTATACCATTAGAGAAGGTTTTTAAACACACTGAGGGATGTGTGCACCGTCCTTGAAAAGATAGTTGAACCCATAGTCCAAATAACTATCTTGATACAATCTTCTCTTCTGTGACATCTGAAATCAGACATAAAACAAGGCCTATGAATTTGGAGAAGAAAAATAAGCATAGGAACATCCTAATTCTGTATCAAAACAACTAAATTTTCCCTTCTTCCCCCACCACAAAATAAAATAAATAAATAAATAAATAAACTTCTCATAAACAAACAAACTTTTGATTAGCTTGAAGGCACTCGTGGGACACTACTGCCAATAACGTACACTTCTGTCATTAACAATAATACTATTATCTTTTTTATTTATTGGTCACGTTACTTTTAGCGAAGTTAGAAAAGTTTAGGTAAAATTTATTGCATGAAGATATTAAATACCCCTCCAGGTACACTTGATACCCCATTACTTGGTTAGGGTAGAATCAAATGAAAATTGTTTTTGTCTCTTATCTCAACAATTCCCATGATCACAATTCCCCTTTTCACTAGCCTAGTGGAGGTTATTTAGGGGGGTTAATGAATCTTAATATTGTTGAATAATTGTGCCCAAGGTTTCGACAATAGAAATAAACCTGGTTCTATTTGACCCTAGCCCCCCCCTCCCAATATATATATTCAAAAATAACTTCGAGTAATAAACACATAAAAAACATAATTTACTGTCGAGTACCAGTAATCACACATATTAGCATAGTTTTTAAAAACATCCCTCAAGTACTAACAATCTCAGCCATAGCATAAAAATAGATGAATGAATTTTGACATCATCTTATCAAGTTAACCAACTCACTATAAAATTCTAATATTATTCACATACCTTTTGTACTTATACAGAAAAAAAGCTTGAGGAACTGAATCAATATAAGCCGGGGATGCATATGTAAGATGCTCCCGGCTAACTAATTAGTTGTAATGCTGTGAGCCTGTGAGAGTACTCATCTACCACCACCCCACACTCTCCTCAGAGTTCATGTTTGAACGTGAACCGAACCTACTAGATACAGCGCCGCCCATCTACAACAGGCTCTCTCTCTCTCTCTCTCTCTCTCACCCTCTCTCTCTCAGACATAAGAAAATCCATCTGAGATACTTTTATTGCTAGTAGGCAGTGTAATTATATTCCCTCTGGAAGCTTCAAATTTCCCCCCCAGGGTAAAATTTCTCCTAATTTAGAAAATGCTGAGTTAGAGGCAGCATTGTTCCATAGACCTAGACAAGGCACCTCTTAGACTCGAGCTTTGTGACCTTAATGGGAGCTGGTATGTTTCTTTCTTTGCAGGTCAGCATGCTGGCCACAGTGACGCAAGTGACTGAAGGGCCATAGGCCTTATGAGTACACGTTCGGGATACACGTCAACTTGGAGAAGGGATGGTCAGTAGGAGGCACCTCTCGAGTGAAGATGTTCACGGCAGTGCAGGGCCCCAGATGTCAGGGTTGTCGTTGCAGGCGAGCCTGTGCTTGCGGCCGTACACCAAACCTTAGTCTGCCTCTGTAAAGGTTGTCCTCAGGTCGCACGAACCTCTAAGGACTCACACTGAGAACATGGAACTCACATCTCACCTTTTGCACCGTTAACGGCCAATATCTTCTCCATCCCAGAGAAAGATTTGGCCAAAGCTTCTCTTTTCCAGCCTACTCGGCTCCTTTCGATCGAGGTGAGAAGCGGGTTCACTCTATTCCCTCCTCTCATAAAAAGAAGAAGAAATAGAATAGGAAAAGGGGCTCTTCTCACTTAGAGGGGGCTTCCGGGAAGGAAGAGTCCGCTGCCGTTTTAGTATGACAACAGGCCAAGTAGGGTGGAGAGGCGGAGACGAAGACAAAAGTCGCAAGTATGGTAAGCGGAGCCATGATTACGTCGTAACACCCCATTTAGAGATTAACCGACGATTTTGATCCTGCTGGCTTCAATAGCTTATTAGTCATTCGGTTCACTGATGGCAGCAAGTTTGCCAAAGGCCACATACTACATCGGATGAGAGCATTAGCAAGAGTGTCTGATAGAGAGGCGAAGTTGACCCTTTTCTCGAAAATACATACGATCATCTCGCAAAAGCGGCGGCCCTTACCAAGGGGCTATGAGTACAGAACTTCGAACACTCAATGACTCGCTGGTGTATCTGATGCCATACTCTACCATAAATTTTGAAAATGGTGTGGTATATGCGAGGAAACTATTATATTGCTCCTTAGTAGACCTCTCTGGAGAGATGGCTGAACAATGAGGAGTTAAGGCCGAACTTGTGATGCGAAACCATAGGAGGGAGTCTCTATAACCACCTTTACACTCTTGGTAACGTTTGAGCTTAACAGGCTTCATAAGTCGGTGTATTCCAGTTGGTATCACTATCGCGAGAAGGCATTCTTGTTACTGCTTCGGAGGTGCTGCTTCTGCTACCGCTTTGGCCAAACAAATCGCTCATGTATACGTCTTAATTCGGGTTTACCCGATATCTCTGTATGTTGTCCCTGCCGTAAACAATAAGTCCATATCTTGTATAGCCAATTGTTTGATTTGCGGAGACCCGTATTTAGCTTTCTTGAAGCTATGTGATTCCAGCAGGAGGATATCCAAGCCATTCAATATTCGAATTGTCTCTCCGATCCTGAGGCTGAGTTTGTTCTGGTGCATCAAGCACTACCTGAGCCATTTTACACTTCAATATTAAAAGGGTATCATCTGATCTTGGCCGCTCTAAGCATACATGCACGATGACTCGCAAGCCTATTTGTAACCCTTCTGCGTGTTCTACGTTTAGCCAATGGGCGCTTTCCTGATAGAGCTTGCTGACCAAGAGTTCACACCAACCGTAGCTACAGCAAGGGCTTCTCCCCCTCCCCATCCCACAGTTGGATCGTTTTCCTTAAGGCAAAACGTCTGCTCGCCCCAACTAAGTCGCTAGTCTAATTTGAGGCAAATCACCCCGATAATTGTTATTAGGCAGCTTTCAGGGACTAGTAAAATTGAATCCTGAAAGGAGGTTAGAACCAAAGATTCTTCGGCTCCTACACCTGCATTTTGGGCTGGACTGACCAACGAGTAGACGCGAAAACGTCCAAAAAAGGCAGCTTACTTCCGAAACCTCGCCGCCCAGTAAAGCTTTCGAGGCAGATGGAATAAAAGACTCGTATGGCAAGTCCAACCTACTCCGATAAGGCCTAAAAGACGACAGTTTCTTTAGCACATTTTTCAGCAAAATTCGATCTTTACAAAGAGATACGACACATCTCTTGTGATCTGGGCCTGGAAGACATATTACTTCACTGGAAAAGCCTGGGGGGCGAACTAACTGAGAGGAGTTGTGGGAACTCGTGTCTCCTGGTTTTAAGTTAGTTATCTGCAGGAGACCCTGCTTGTCAGGTGCACACTTCCGTCCCTTATGGGGTATAAGACTTTTTCAGAATTTACCGCAGGCATTATATTTAAGGGTTTGCTCTTGTGGCCTTTTTGTGAGTAGGTTGGTTACCAAGGGTGATCTGTTACAGAGTATCGGTACCACTCCCGGTAAGCCAAATAGGTTCTCGTTTCAGCTTGTTGGCTACAGGATATATTCTTCTGTGAGTTCCTTTTACGTGAGGTAGTGACTAAACTGGGCAGAGTTATGTTCTTTATTGATTGAAGGTTGTATTACTTGATTGTAGGATGGCTAAACGTGATCAGGGATTTCTTTAAAGGTAAAGAAATCTCCTGTTCTGAATTTAGTATTCTTTATTCGGCGTAAACTTGCAAAGTTTTCAGTATTAATAACTTTATCTTTTCTAATGTATTATTCTTCCTCCTGATGCATTTCACAATTTCCACTTTATATAACCGAACCGCACACACAGCGTTAAATAACAGATACATATGAACTTAATTATTTGTACATTCGATGAGTTCCTAATAAGATTAAATTTGTACATTCTACGTACATAAATTTATTTTACAATGTTTTATATTATTAAAGAATCTTACAATTGTTATATTTAATTATGGAAAAGTAATTAATAAATATTATTTCCATTAATATTTCGTCGATTAGAATGAGCTCATATTTATGGCGTTCGATAAACAAAATGGGTTCATAATTAAAGCATTTAAAACATTAAAATAGAAGATGTGGAGTTTAGTTTATTGTATATGGTCAGTTTTTAATTAAAGTTATATACATTTTACAGAAATTAAACAAAAGCATTATATATATATTGTTTTTTATAAGATAAAAGTAATTTAACGTCTAAAAGTTTCAATACTTTATAAGCGGACATGGTGGCGTCTGCAAGACATCCCTTCAATAGTTGCTTGCTGTCACCATATCTCCCATTTTTGCGCTCAAACACAAATTCGCCCTTTAACTCGTCGATAAAATTTGATTTAATTAGATATATAAAAGAAATGGGATTGTTAGTATTGCCTTAGTCTTTTACACCAATTTTTTAATTATTGAATTAATAGTTTTATATTCCTGTCTTTTGTTTCAATTTAAAACAGTAATAAAGTTCCTCGGGTTATGTGAAAGAAAAAAATGATTTAGTAAGTCGTACAAATAAGGAACTGATAACGAAAAGAACACTAATCTGAGAAAACTAAGCTTTAATCTTAACATTATGAGATATATAAATTTGAATGTTGACGGTATTTACTCTTATAAAATTAATTGTCGCAAGATACCTTGTGGTCGTGATATAGTTCTTTGTTGAAGTATGCTTTGATCTAAAAGTGCGAATTTTGTTTTTGTTTTTAAGGAAGAGCCGCTAGAATACGTAAGGTTTTAAAGAAACGCACATAATTTTTCCCGAAATAAACATATATTTTAAATTTAACAATTAACTATGACAAAAAAACAGTACACACATTTATATCCTCTTCCTACGCTAACCGACACTAAACCGGTGGGCACCTGGGCCTATTACAATATCGCTCAATGGCAAAAATAAACAAATAGGCTACACGTAAACACACCAATTGCCGATTAGTATTTTTATCGCGATACTTTTATATTAGGGTTAAACATTAAATTAAATTACTCTCTTTTACTAGCAAATATGACAGGGGTTCACGCACAATTGTTTCTACTTCCATTAAATCGTGAAACATACTAACCTCATACTATCGCAATATGAATATACATGTTCTCTCTAACTTACATGACGACGGGAGCAGGGATTGCCGGATGTCGTTGGAGGGCGTATCTCACGCTTCGGAGATTTGGAGTGGCCGATCTTAGAATTTCGTCGAGATAGGATGGAGCAAGCGAGGTTGGGCGATTTATGTTAATTCGGCACTGGAGGGGGGGGGGAGGAGTATCGATCTTCTCAATCTGATCCTTTATCGTCTCTCCTCGAATAATCTTGACTAGCTGAAGGATCGATCTTCGCGAACTGATCCTAAGTCGTTCTTACCAAATAATCTTGACTAGCTGAAGGATCGATCTACGCGAACTGATCCTAAGTCGTTCTCAGCGAATAATGATCTTTTCGCTTTCCTTCAGGGGCTTATTTATAGGCGGACCACTGCACCGTCAAAGGGGAAAAGGGGCGAGGCCACAGAGGAGAGCGCGAATAGTGAGTTCGCATCTGGGAGTGCGAGAAGTGCAGAGGTTGGCACTGAGGTGCCCAAGTTGGCTTGTTAATTAGGGAGAGCCTCAACCACCACACTCCTTGGCGTGCCTTTTGACTGGCACCGCATTTTGGTGATATAACCAGGGGCTTACGGATCTCGTAGGTAATTAGATCTTTAGAGCGTCGTTTAAGGGCCTTTGGTGGTTGCCTTAACACAGATGGTCGCTCCAACTACCTATGGAACAGGGAGATCAAACAGGGTATGCAGTTACTGTTATTCGCCGGCTACCGTTCCCACGAGTCTCCTCATGAGGCTCGCTTCTCCGGCTTTCTCCACAAGGGGGGAAGGACTTTAAGGTATATGTCTGCCTTGCCCTCCGAGAGGCTTCATGTTGCCATTCCTCTACATTTACCTTCCTCCTAAATAATTTAAAGGGGGGGGGGTTATTCCTTTCCAACACTTACAATAATATACATAGGTAACTTACTGAACAATATATTATACAATAACTTCGAGTTCACTCGGGAATGTCTCGATAACGTTTCACCTGACCTTACATTAATTCCTATATTACTGTTCCAAGTTAGGAGATTCTTACCTACAACTAGGGGGTCACTCGCCCCTTCCGGGCAATAGAGAAGGAAGTCAATTTTAACCCACTGTCTTCGAGGGTAATCCTCGGGGTCAACTCAGCAGGTTGCTCTTTCCTCTGGGCTTCTTGTGCCCGGGTGAGTACTTGTTGGGCCACTTCTTGCTGGGGGATTTGGGGATTTTGTCTGATTAGCACTGCGCAGAACTTAATCGGGGCTACTACCACGTCTGTCCAACCGGTGAAATATCTGCATTGTATATGACATCTCACGACGGGGAATCGATTGTCGTGTCTTAAAAAGTCGTGAACGATTGCGAATTTCTTATGGTTAGGGTTTACAAGGGGCAACAACTTGTCGGATACCACTATGCACGTACATCCGGTGTTTCTGCCTAAAGTGGATACTCGACACCCATTAACAGTGCCATTTTCAAAATGTAAGCTGCCTGGCGAACTTTTGTTAAATATAAACTTTACCTATTGCTGGGGCCCTTCGGATGTTGGCGCGGGGACGTAGGACGAATCAGCTTGTCCTGCTGGGAGCGCAGCATTCAGGTTTTGCACCTGTTTTCTCGAGGTCTCCCTCAGTCGGGATTTCTGTGGGCACTTGGAACTCAGTTGACCTACTATCCCGCAGGTATAACAAGTTCTGGGCTTCCTGGGATAAGTGCCGGTATTAGGATATGATCCTTGTGGGACGCTAACCTCGATTTTGACTTTTTGCTCCTCAAAAATTCGGCTTATAAGTTTCTTTTCGGGCTGAGAACTTAAAGGGCTTCTTCTGCAAATGCTTAGGTGGCGGCCCATTTTTCCTTGGGGAGGAAGCCTTCTCTTTCTTGTACTCCCTCGGATATAAACGATGATTTACCGCGTGGAGGTCAGCCTCGTTAGACACTCGTTGAAGGTAGAAGCTTTTCGGTCCTTAACAAATGCACGGATTTCCTGAGGTAGTGTGCTAAGTAACTGATCTCCAAGCATGAAGTCGACGACCGAAGCGACTTCGTTTTCTACCCCTTCTGACTCTATCCCAAACTGTAGGCTTCGACGAAGCTCAAAGACAAAATGTTTGTAAGTTTGCCCAGGTCTTATACGGGCCTGCCTGAACTTCATTCTATATTCTTCTGGGTTAATGTTTGTTGCTGAGAGAAGTTCGGCTTTGAGAGTGGAATAGTCCACAGTCGCTCCTGAGGGTAAAGATAAAAATATCTCTCTCATCCTGCGATTGAGTAGAGGTAACAGTCTGGCGACCCCATCTTATTCTAGGTTAATTATTGACTTCGAATATTTTTTCAAAATGGAACAGATACGAGCATAGATCTTCTTCATCCCTGTACTCCGGGAGTTTCATGTTGACGGCTGGTAACACTCCTGTTTTGGATGTCACTGACTGGACCTCTAACTGGTCTTTGTTAAGAGCTCTTTCGTGGGCTCTTATTTTCTCTCTTTCCTCAACTTTCCGTTTTATTTTACGCTCTTCGTCTCCCAATTTCATCTTACGTTCTTTGGCTTCCCGTTTCATTTTTTTTTCTTCGGCTTTGGCTTTTAGTTTCATCTTTTTTTCTTCAGCTTCGTTTCTAGTTTCATCTTACGTTCTTCCCTTCATTCGTCTCTCTCTTTCTCCTGAATATACGAGCTCAACTCGGTTCCTTCCAGTACGAGGCTTTGACCTTGTTGTAAATCGAGCTTGACCTACTCCACCACCGAAACTTACCACTTGGCCTAATAATTACCTTTAGATAGATTGTACCCCTGACTATACTACTTTTTCTCTCGTCAATTATTCTATTAATCCTGGTATTCCTTCTACGTGTTGGCTCTCCATTAATTAGACGCTACTGGGTCCTTTTTAATAAAAACCCCACACCTGACACCACTTTTGTCGCAGGATACCTTGTGGTCGTGATATAGTTCTTTGTTGAAGTATGCTTTGATCTAAGAGTGTAAATTTTGTTTTTATTTTTAAGGAAGCGCCGCTTCAACACGTAAGGATATAAAGAAACGCACAGGAATTATCCCAAGATAAAAATATATTTTAAATTTAACCATTAACTATGACAAAAAAACAGTACACACATTTATATCCTCTTCCTACGTTAACCGAGACTAAACCGGTTTGCTCCTGGGCCTATTACAATATCGCTCAATGACAAAAATAAACAAATAGGCTACACGTAAACACACCAATTGCCGATTAGTAATTTTATCGCGACCCTTTTATATTAGGGTTAAACATTAAATTAAATTACTCTCTTTTACTAGCAAATATAACAGGGGTTCACGCACAATTGTTTCTACTTCCATTAAATCGTGAAACATACTAACCTCATACTATCGCAATATGAATATACATGTTCTTTCTAACTTACATGACGACGGGATCAGGGATTTGCCGGATGTCGTTGGAGGGCGTATCTCACGCTTCAGAGATTTGGAGTGGCCGATCTTAGAATTTCGTCGAGATAGGATGGAGCAAGCGAGGTTGGGCGATTTATGTTAATTCGGCACTGGAAGGGGGGGAGGATCGATCTTCTCAATCTGATCCTTTATCGTCTCTCCTCGAATAATCTTGACTGGCTGAAGGATCGATCTTCGCGAACTGTTCCTAAGTCGTTCTTACCAAATAATCTTGACTGGCTGAAGGATCGATCTTCACGAACTGATCCTAAATCGTTCTCAGCGAATAATGATCTTTTCTCTCTCCTTCAAGGGCTTATTTATAGGCGGAACACCGCCCCATCTAAGGCAAAGGGGCGAGGCCGCAGAGGGAAGCGCAAATGGTGAGTTTGCATCTGGGAGAGCATGAAGTGCAGAGGTTGGTACTGAGGTGCCCAAGTTGGCCTGTTAATTAGGGAGAGCCTCAACCACCACACTCCTTGGCGTGCCTTTTGACTGGCACCGCTTTTTGGTGATATAACCATGGTTCTACATATCTCGTAGGTAATTAGATCTTTAGAGCGTCGTTTAAGGGCTTTAGTGGTTGCATTAACACAGATCGTCGCTCCAACTACCTATAAAACAGGGTAGGCAGTTACTGTTATTCGCCGGCTATCGTTCCTACGAGTCTCCTCATGGATATCGCTTCTCCGGCTTTCCCCACACAGGGGGAAGGACTTTAAGGTATATGTCCGCCTGGCCCTCCGGGAGGCTTTATGTTGCTGTTCCTCTACATTAATTTTAAGGCCGAGCTTTAAATGTCAGGAAAGCGATGGTCTTATGTTCAGAGCTTTGAGTCATAAGTACCTGTAATGGTGGAACCACATTATAAAATTGAATATGACTCAAAAGTAACTCAACTTAAAACTGAGCATGTTGCAGTTGTATCAAAGTGTATAATCAGTTCACACTTAAAAGCTTAAATAAAATATTCGCTGTAGGGAAATCTGAAGTGCTCTCAAAAGAGCACTTGTCTCCGGACGTATTATGATCTCCTTCGCAATGGGTCTTCAAAAGGATGGAGATTCATGATGAAATTCTGTCCATGTTCAAGACGAAATTCGGTCCATAACTCTAATGTTTTCTCTTTTTAGTTAACATAATATAAAACTTTAAATTAAAAATGGCTGGGAAACATCTCGCAAATTTTATGAATCAATAAATGATAGCTCGAATTTTGATTAGTTGATGGGCGATTAAAACATTTTAAAAATTATTTTGACCACTGATGAAATATTAGTAAAATATTTACATGATGGTGAATCATTGCAAATTGAGATTACCCCATTATTAGATTTCAATAGTACCTTGGGTCTTTAAAAGACCGGATTTTGATCCAAACCTGGTAGAATCTGGGCAAGAGGGCAAACAGTCAAGTAAGTAGGTAATCTATCTACAAAATCTAAAACAATCGCTTAAAAGCTACAGGCCAGATTCATTTAATAAACGGGGAGAGCTCATGCGAATTTTTGGATGAGCCAAAACTTTCGCTTCCCGAATTTACTCTGCTCGATCGAAACTATTATAATTAATCTAAATTAAAAAGAGAACATCGTCAAAGTAATATGTCGATATATTTGGTAAATATCTAGATTAGGACCCAAAAGATTTTAAAGGGCTCACCCCGAAAATTCGATCTATAATCTATAGGCATAACTAGATTCATTTCATTGTTTTGACTAGTTATTTTGTTTCGAATTGGGGGTATTCGCCTCCCCCCACTCACACTTAATTGTGGGGACTGCTCCCCCACGCAATGTAAAATAAAACAACTCGTAATATTCCTAATTCGAAAGCCAAACATGAGATTTGAATACAAAAGTCGAATGCTAAATGTGGTTATGCCTGATAAAAAAATATTAAAACATGAATATTTCATTTGTCTTCTCTTTTTTAACTACGGGTAATTAGCTTTGGGGTCTTAAACTAGATATTGAAACTACGTTGGTTCCTAAAATAGATATTAACCATATCTTTTGATAATTAATAATTTAAATGCCAGAAAAAGTATCTCAAATTTTTCTCATTTCACTTAAAGTTACGTTTGTATCGGTAACTAAATAAATATTTTTCAATTAATAATGAACCTTCAAATAAACTCTGAATGTAACAAAACACTAGAATTATGGAATTATGTAGTATTAAGCTAATATATATATATATATATATATATATATATATATATATATATATATATATATATATATATAAAATCGTGTAAAAGACTATAAATAATACTTTCAATCTTATTACCTCAATTGATATAATATAAATCGACTAAAATTAACAAAGAGTAAAAGGTTACTTAGAGAAGGGCGTTCAGAAATGGGAGAAATAGTGAAATTTGGAAATGATCAAGGAAAAATTTAGCGAGATACCAAAGAGTAAAGTATATTAAATTTTGGTTAATAAATATAAACATTTATATAAGAGTCTATAGATAAATAATTTCCGTTTTAGTTTAAGTTATTTATTATAAATCGAGGTTGACTGCTAAAAATAAAGGGATATCTTTTGAGACGGATAAACGGGACCGGCGGTAGCACTTCGGCAAAAATAGTAGGTCAAAAGAGAAGTGGGTCATTCCTTGTTCCTGGTAGTATTTTATAGCAATAATAGGATTTAATAGCTATGTAAAAAACTGATAATCCATTTTGTCTTTCCTATGAAAAATTCAATCCGGTTGAATATTGTCTGTATTACAATTTCGCAATGAATGTGCTTGATCATTTTTGTAACGTTTAAGCCTGCATTTAATTATTAATTTTCCGATTAAAATTGTTATATTATCTCTTTCTTAAATGTAAATAAAAATTCATTGTTACACTCTCCGTTAAGCTGTTACCTTTGGTCGGTGGTGCTCACAGTCCTATACTAAGAAAAATGAAAAATGTATTTTAGATGAAATTTTCAGATGAAAACTTAGATGGATTTTAGATGGATTTCCTCAGCAATTCCTACCGATCCGCTAATGCAACGCTGATTGGTCAATTTTGTTAAACGATTATGTATAAAAGCGTACATTAACGTAAACTCATCCTAAAAAGCTACTTAAAGCTGAATGGTCAATTTGGTATTGGAGAATTAGCTAGCGTAACGACTATGAGCGCGAGAATAAATTAAACATAAATTTGTTCTTAAAAATCTGCTTAACGTTGATTGGTTCACTTTTGTATAACATAAGTTTTAGTAGGAAAAATATATAAAGAGCAGCATTTTGTCGCTGAAAGCAGTTATTTCTTCTACACTACTTGAAATCAAGTCCACGCCCCCGCCGAATAAATAAATTGATATTCAGCTCTAAGTTTCCCTTACCTTCTGAGGAAGATATGATCACACTGATTATCCAGCCTACCAAATCACAAGAGAGAAATCCTTCACACACCCATATATCCATCGCAAGCTCTTCTCATTTCTTTAAGGGGTCTAGGAGTATCTTTACGCGTTTTTTTATTTATTTTGTAGTTTATTAACTGTGGTATTGCAAAAAAAATAGACCGTCATTTGGCCTTTGTCCTTTTGGACTTTCCACAAAATAGAAGTATTACCATACGGGAACAGTGCTCTTTTAAGAGCACTTATCTATTAGGAATCCCTTACAGCGAGGGTTCTATTGGTTCGACGCGAACCCATAATAAGATTTCCTAAACACTTCGAAGTGCTAATATTTGAGGTTTTTTGTAGTCTCTTATTCCTTCTTTCGATGAGATGCTACAATATTTCCGTTCGTCTATTTGATATAAATTCCTCATTTCAGGCAATGGCTTAGAACTGGCACCGTGGTCCAAATTTCAGGAAATGAAAGATTTTTATCTCCTAGTAAAGGAATTTAGGTCTGTTGATGAGGCGTTAAGTTTTTTTCCTACATCTTTATCGTCATGGGCCTAACTACTACTTCTAGAGCGTCTGTTAGATTTGCACGCTGTCCAATTCCTTGGTGTTAGGCGGAGTGTGAGACTGCCCTTAGACAAAAGGAGTATCCATATAAACGATATAGGCGCAGCCTGAAAGATTTCAACGTGACTGAGTTGCGTCGAACTAGGGCTAGATTTCGGTATGTTTCTAAAAACACCTGCCTCTCTTCCTGGCAGGCATACGTGTTTTTACTTAATGAGAAGACTATTCTTTAAAAGGATTCGGAGCAATTTCACGACAGACTCATATTTCGTTTGCTATGTGAAATGGACCGCAATCTTGGACCCTGCGTTCGTAGCGGAGGCTTTTACGACCGCAATTTCCACATTCCTTAGCTAGAATGTATTCCACCATTAGTCAAGGCACGTCGTGATCTTAATAGAAGCTGCGGACGGGACTTTTTCTCCGAGAGGCAGATAACACTTCAACGATATTTTTAGGTTGAGCGATTCACTTTCCGGTCTCGCTTCATGCGCGGACACCGTACCATAAACGTCTATGCCCAGTATGCCTATTCTCGATACAAGGTCAGCGACTTATGGTATTTCTGTTAGATTTATTCAACAGGTTCTTGATTGAGGGTGTCATCCAAGACCCCTAAGGAATATCTACTGTGCTCACTTTTCGCAAACCAGGGAGAGAGCACTCTACCTCAGCCGAATTTAGCTCAAAATCTGTAAAGTGCTGCGTGGGGACGTTGATGGTATAAGTGATAAATATTATATTAACCTCTTCCCTGAACAGCGAAGGCCATCAATCTTCTGCACACTGCTGTTTTCACATTTTTATTTTAGGCAGGATGCTCTACTGCGAATCAAAAATGCTATCTGCAAGGCTATCCTTCATAGAGATCCTTACACCACAGCGCTTTTTATTTAGAGAGGACGTATGATACAGCATGACGATAAGGAATCATTGAGATCCTCCACAGCATAGGGGTAAGACAGACGCCTCCCTATCTTTATATCTAAATTGCTCCAAGGTCGTTGATTCCACCTACGGAGGGGGTGGAATCTTCTCAGCCATAATAGAGTAGGAAGAGGACGGCCTGCAGGTGAGTACTCTAACCGCCGTATGCTAAGAAAAATTACAAATGCACTTTTATCAGATTTAGTGTAACTTCACAATTATTTAGAAATTTATTACATGCAAAAGGCTAAAAGGTAAAATACTTAAAATAAAATAGGTTTCTTTGCTCAAATGTGCATTTCACATTTGTTTCAGCATACGGCCGTCAGTGTCATACTCTTTGGCCTAACCATCAACGTTTCTACCTTTGTACTGCTGTAAGATTTTCTCGCTATGTTCACGTAAACGACCTATCGATCTCATTTGGTGAAACCCAGATGTAAAATCTGGAGATTCGAAATCAACAACAATTGAACTGCATCTATCGCCATAGCACTTCACACAGGTTTCGGTTTCCTTGGCCAAGACTAATTATTGTACTTATACCGCCATCTACAGATCCATCCCCACTCGGTCTTGTTTTAGACCAACGCCTCACCTTGGATGCTCATATTCGCTTCCTTGCGGTGTTTTTTATCCGCAACCTCGACATTCCTTATTCCGTGACGTTCAGGTCATGTGTGCTGATAGGGCTACCGCCTTGTTTTTCTATCGATCCTTTGTATGTTCATAACTTGACTACAAATGCGAGTTAACTTCATCTACAGCCAAGCGTGTATTTAAAAAGGTGGACTCGATCCATCACACCGTTCTCCGTCTGGTGACCATTATCTTCCACACCTCTTCCATTGAAAGCGCACTTATCAATACTCGAGATATGCCGCTCGCTCTGTGCCCTGTACAGTCCATTGTACGTGTGCAAGCGCGAGCCCAGCGCCTACCACAGTCACCAACTGCTCTCCCTGCATCCGAAGCCGATCTCCACGTTAGCTATCTTGCCGAGAAAAGACAATCATACAGTAAGCCCTTTGGCTTTAAGGCTAGAGAACTCCTTCGAGAACTCAGTGTGGCTTTATGGCCGGTGACGACTCTAGGCCTGTCAAGGACGCCAACCTGGTGTGTACCACCTTTGTCAATTTGTCAACACGCCTCTGCGCACCAAGCTTCTACAATGCCAAGATTATTGCATTCGTCTTTTTTATATTACAATTAACGTCACTATTGATCCCTACCAGTGTATACGGATGGCTCCAAGTCCTAGCAGGGGTTCAGATTCCACACCCTCTTCCCTCTGTTCGAAGTCAGCGGGGCTCTACCAGGCGCTGCATCTGTCGAAACAGCCAAGCTGGTTGCAATACACCACCAGGTTTGAAGAACGGATTGTTATCTTGAGCGACTCACAAAGCGCTTGGACCGCTCTAGGGGCATTGGAATCTCGAAACGTCTGGCTTACTGAATCCTTGACGAGACTTTGCTGCGAGCTTAGTGGATGTCGAGATTATCTTCTGCTTGGTTCCTTGGCATGTGGGAATTGTGGGGAATGAACCCGCCAATAGGGGCACCGAAGAGTCCAGTAGAAATGCGCAATGTGAAGACTATCGCGGAACCCGGTTCACACGCCCAAATCAAATACACACATAAAATTTATAGGAGACCAGGGATCTAAAGGCCTACGAGAAATTTACCATAATTTATTAGGATGGTGCTAAATTACGAGGTATTGGCAAGGGGTTAAATAAATACACACATAAAACGTATTTACAGTATTATTTACAACAAAATTGAAATGAAATAAATTGAGCCTTAACAAATTATACGAGGCTCATTAAACAATAAGAAAACTCACAAATGCTTATCACTACCGAAAGACCACAAGTCGGTTTAACCAAAAATATATTCGCGCATACAAAATTGGGTTCTATAAATAAGTTGTTTAAAGCCGAAACGACACGCGCAGTTGAAGATTAAGTAAGCTTCGTAACTCTAGTGACAGGTGTTCCCGGAATAACCTCTCTGTCTTACGTCCCTTACCCGAAGGCCCAAGGTTACAAGAATAACACTTATAACACCTAATTAATTTAAAGGGGACGTAATAAGAAAGAAATACTGCAAAATACCTGATACCAGAGCATTGAAGCAATAACTCACGTCGGAAACCCAGGTGAAAGAGGCTCGGCGATGATGAGGGAATTCGACTTAAGACCACAGGGGTAAATGAGATGACGGTCTCCGGCGAGGAGAAACCCATATACGGCGATATCGTGGTGAAAGGCGTAGAGACCACGGGGAGCGATGATTCAAAGACCCAATGATCCGAGAGAAGGAATTTGAGATGACGGAATTCCACGAACAGGAGATGGCGAAGTGACTAGGGAAGAGCTTTCACGTGCCCATTGTGAACGGCTTCCTAAAGGCTAACTTTTGGAGAGGCTTGTGATCGACCTCAAAAAGAAACTATCGTATTTCCTAACCATGACAACACGAAAACAGAGAGAAGGAGGAGCATTGGATGATCCCTTGCTGGAAGAGGCTCTCTACCTCCTTCTCAAAGGCAGGCCTAAGGTGAATGGGTACTGGATACCTTTTTGCCTGTATACGATCGGTGGTCATCAAATTAATGTCATGGGAGAGGGTGGAGGTACAACCGGGTTTATTAGAGAGAACAACCCGGTACCCACCTATGAGTTCCTGGAGTTCAGATAGCTTATCCTTTTGCAGTGTTCCAAACTCGGGGTTTTCAGATGAAGGAGAATCAATACTACCATCGGGTGTCCAAGGTGTAAGGAAGTTTTCCAAGTCTCATTCCTCGACGATGCATACTCTTTCCTTTCCAGGAGGCATAAGTTCCTACAGGGTTGAAGTTTTGTCTATAACTGCCACTCGCTGCATCTGGGCCCTGCGATATTTTTTTTAAAAGTTAGAATGATAAAGAGGGGGTCTACGAGGAACCTCGATGAAGTAATCTACCTTACCCCGCCTCTCAAGTACCTTATACGGGCCATTCCAGGCTACGAGAAGTTTATTAGTGTCACTGGGCAGGAGCACCAGAACTTCTTCGCCCGGTTTGAATTGCCGGTCCTGTGACTTAAGGTCGAAATAAGTCTTGTACCGAGATCTTCTGACTTCAGCATGTTTGGCAGCAATTTTAGAACATTCGGCCGACTTTTCCTGCAGCTGGATGACGTACTGAAAGCTGGTCCGGTCGTCGTTCTGGAGGGTTCGATCTTCCCACAGATCTCGGAGAACCGTTAATGGGCCACGGACTGAGCGGCCATATAACAATTCAAAGGCCCAAAAATCCAGCTCGGTTACTCGGAAGTTCCCTGAGGGCAAATATGGTTGGAATGAGGTACCTGTGTCACCCTCGACGTTTTTCCGAACACAACTTACCGAGAATAGCCTTCAAATGGGCATGAAGTCTCTCTGTCCTTCCGTTTCCACTGGGGTGGAAAGGTGTGGTGAAAATAGGTTTGACACCCAGCAGCTTGTGAAGTTCTTTCATAAGGTTGGATGTAAATTGAGTCCCACGGTCGGATATAATTTCCCGATGGATTCCCACTCAAGAAAAGATGGTAAGTAAGGCTTCGGCGACGGACACATAATCAATATCCTTCAAGGGCACAGCCTCGAAAACCCTGTGGCAAAATCATTTAGGGTAAGGACAGAAGATGGGGGGGGGGATATGTCCCACCAAATCAATGGCGACTCAGGCGAAAGGCTCAATCACGATGGAAATTGGATGAAGAGGCACCGGTCGCACACGTCCTTTGGTCGAGAAGCGTTGGTACTTTTTAAAGGCACGGCAGAAAACACAAATGTCAGACCCTATTCCAGGCCAAGAAAATTGATCTGTAACCTTCAATTCGGTCTTCCTGTGAGAAAAATAGCCAGACAACGGGCTTTTTATGAGCAACTGAAAGGATGACCGGGTGACACTCACGGGAAGCAACCATAGTCAACTTGCCTACCCTATAGGGATGGTCAGATATTAAATATTTCCGATAAAGGAGGCCGTCAACCTCGAGGAACTGGTAATTAGCCCCGTTTATAACTCGCTAGATCTCCCCTGAGGTGGCTTCAGCTCGAACTGCAGAGAGAGTTCCACAAGAAGTTTGAAGAGGGCAAAAGTCGTCAGGCGTCACAGAAAGGGGCTGGAAAACAGGCATAGCTAAGGGGTGAATTTGTTTCATTTTCCCTGCCCTAAAGTGGACAGCATGGACATAGTTGAGTATAGGTGAAGCGGGGGTTCCGGTTATAATAGAAGAAGTTTTCAGTGGAGTAAGGGTTGCAGATAACTGAGATTGAGTTAGGGAAGGTAAATATTTAGAAGCATCAAGGTCCCTAACTCCCGGAATGTTTCCAACCAGCACACTAGTGAATTTAATTGGTGCTCTAATGACGTCCGTCCATCCTTCGAAGTAAGTGCAACGAAGGTAGCCAGAGATGAGGGAGAATGAGTCAACTCGTCCAAAGTAGTCGGCCACGAAGACCTTCTTGCAGGCGGTGACGTCAGTATCCGTTTAGACATCCTCAGAGACGACTACACAAGAGCAACCAGTGTCCTTGATAATGGTCGAAACCCAGGCCCCGTTAATAGTACCAGAAGCCTGAAAATGAGGGACACTTCGGTCAGAACGACAGAATCCCACCTTAAAGGGTCTCGACGAAGACGAGCCATCCTTGAAGGCACGGGGGTTCCTTGAGCACTGCGGACGAATGTGGCCAACCTCACCGCAACCATGACACGCCAAGATGGAGGAGAAATTCTGTGGGGTGCTCTTAGCGGTGGACAAAGTTGTCTTCCCCTTCTAAGACGGGTTGGACGAACACACGAACTTCTTGAGATGAGAGCTAGAAGTTCTAGAAAGACTTGGGTGAGCAGAAGTCCA
Organism: Ceratothoa steindachneri; assembly: GCA_963969495.1. Classification (NCBI taxonomy): domain Eukaryota; kingdom Metazoa; phylum Arthropoda; class Malacostraca; order Isopoda; family Cymothoidae; genus Ceratothoa; species Ceratothoa steindachneri. The sequence continues at coordinate 8,854,488 of OZ018328.1, forward strand.
ATTATCCGCCAGCTGGATTGCTTCTGATAGAGTAAAGGGAGGTCGTTCTTGATGAAAGCGCGCAGGTCAGAATGGAGGGAAGAGAGAAGTTAGTCAAAGATCATAAATTTCTTGAGCCTATTAAAAGTGTTACCAATGCCGAAGGCTTCGGGCCATGGCTGAAATAATTGATCTAGGTGAAATGAAAATTGCAAAAAGGTTTCCCTCGGGTAAACTTTAGCGCTACGAAACTCGATACGGTAGCCATCCGGAGTTTTATTGAAGCCAGTAAGAAGTGCTTTCTTCAGAATTTTATAGTCCCTGGTGATGTCCATTGGCAGAGAGGTATATAATTCAGCAGCCTTTCCGGTGAGTAAACTTCCTAACCTCACGGCGTACCTCTCGGGGTTCACTTCGAGCAATTCAGCAACTCTCTAGAAGCGGTTTAGGTAGGAAGTGATTTCCTCCTCACCCTGTAATAGAGGAAGTTTAGGTCGACTCACCGGAACAGAAAACTGAACAGGAGCAGGCTGCTGAGAGGTTGAGATTAGAGCTAATTCAATCTCCTTCTCTGCTTCGATCTTAGTCTTATCCTTCTCTGCTTCTACTTGGATTTGGGCCAGCGGAAGCTTTCTATCCTCTTCTTGAGCATTCATGTCTTCGTCTCTTTTTTAGCCTGTGCTTCTATTTGGATTTGGGCGAGCTGAAGCTTCCGTTCTTCCTCCTCCTTTTTACCCTTCATGTCTTCTTGCTCCGTCTGGACTTGACGTTTTTTCCCTTTTTCTTGGCGGTCCTTTTCATGTTACTCACCTTCAATAGCTTGTTATTGGAGGACATACTGAGCAATTTCATTACCAGTGAAGCCCAGCTCTACAGCCTGGTCCTTAAGTTCTTCAATATGAAACATAATGACAGAAACGAGAGTCAGAAAAAAATAAAGCAAGGCAATAATGAAAGTTATACGAATAGGTTACAAACCCCAAAATAAGTGAGCAGGTTAACTCGGCAAAGAAAAAAAGACGAGCGTTATGAATAGCTAACGAAAAATGAAATGACACGAAAGACAGAAAAAGTCCCGGATAAAGAGCTAAAATTTGCCCTTATCTGTTTCCTCAATAATGTGATAGACTGACACACAGACAGAGGCTCTCCTATTATGGTCATGATTGTCAACGCAGAAAGGGGTGTTTGGTGTACAGGGGTAATTCGCTTGCATTAACTGAACCCTGAAGTATTGGTGCGTCTTCCCAGCTCCAGGGCCCCCAAAGAACGTAATGCCTCTCTCGGGTCATTTGCCCCTCTTTTAAATCACCCACTATCTTTTCCACCCCTCTTTAGACCCAGTAAAGGGTGGAAGAGGGCTTTGAACTTTCTTTAAATAAAATTATAGTAATATTTGATTATTTTATACGAACTGTAAAAATGCCAGCGATATTTAATTATTTTTTATTTTTATTTGGAAAAATAAAATATATTGAGCAATTAAATTAAGAACTCGGCTCTTTAATCATTTTTAATGATTGGAGTTCTGAAAATGAATGTATCATTACTTTTCAAATCCACAATCTTCACAATTTGATATCAAAATTTTAGGTTTTTAAGAAACTAATGTCCGTTTTTGTAAAAGGAAAGTAAAATTGTTTTTAATTAAAAAACGAAATGTCAACCAACATTTTCTTTCATTATTGATAATGTATTTGTTTGGTTAAATTAAGAAGGTGAGGCAGGAAGTAGAGCAATGAGTATCCACCTCCACATCCAATTGCACACGCCTGGAGGATGCGCCTCATCCACGCTAAACAAGTAGATTATCCAATAGACCAATCTATTTACACCTTTCACGTTTGCAATTTCAGTACACGAGATCGTTTTCACCCAATTGTGGGAGTATGGGATCGTTTAGGCTCGTCCATGTGGCACGGAGTCGTTTTTGCCCCGCCCCCTTTCGGGCATGGGATCGTTTACACTCACCCAGCGAGCATGGGATCGTTTTCACACAATCGTGGCAGCACGGGGTCGTTTTCACCCAACGGTAAGGACATGGGATCGTTTAGGCGTGGTCATGTGGCACGGAGTCGTTTTTGCCCTGATCGCCTAACATGCCACGTATTGTGATGAAGGAGAAATTCACCTTTTCGGTTGAACAGTGAAAGACGTTTTTGTTCAGAAGATTCATATAACGTCATAACCTTTTTCAAACTTGAGGTCTTAACTAACTAGTTGCCTATTATTGAGCACCAGATGATGAATAATTTCTTCAATCCCCCCAAATACAAAGCAAAGCCTGCTGCTGTTGGAGAACGCGTCTAACAGTAAGAATGGGTTCGTATTTTGGATTAAGCGATTATATCTTGCGTTCAATATTACAGTAATGAACCCATTTTCACATCCCGTAACAGTTCTGTCAAGTAATGGAACACGGGCAGTTTGAGCCAATAGAGATGAAGCAATATTCACACGAAGTAAACTTTGTTATTTATACAGTGTATGGGACAACCAAACACTAATTTTATATTTAACTAAAGGAGTAGTCATAGGTACAAACAGCTTAATTAAAGTTATTTCCTATCTACAGATATCTTAAAACAACGGGCGGTCAAATTAGAACAACTTTACGCATAATGTTTTGTCTTCTACAAACGATAGTAATTTCTTCACAAACTATATACTATCTATTGGATAAAATGAGATGTTTGTTTTATTGGATAATTGGAAACATTTTCTTTCATTAAAAGAAACTTTTCGTTGAACAGCAATGGAGACTCGAGCTTTTAAGCACTTTGGTTAGACACAATTCAGCGCGACGGTGTATGTCAAGGGTGAGCGAAAAAAAATCACTATATATCAAGATTGAGTTTAAAGGCTTATATTATACAGTGTGTAGGTTTAAAGGTTGGGTTTAAATGATCAGTATATGCCGATGGTTTGTTTAAAAGATCAATTTATGACAATAGATAAAAGTTTCAGTTTATGCGAAGATGGGTTAAAATGAACAATTTAGATCAAAAGCGCGTTTATAGGTACAATACATAGAAATGATGTGCGAAATGGATCAGTTTATACGATGTGTGGGTGTAAAAGATCAGGTGCGTTGGATGTGTTTAAACGATCAGTTTACATATACTAATAGGTGGTTTAAACCAGTGGTTCTTAACCGGATGCAGAGGAAAATTATATGGGGAAGCCACAGGAATATTTTTAGGATTTCCGGGCCATAGATCTTTCCAGTATTTGTCCTGTTAACCTTTATATTTATTTTACTTTTAATAACATTAAATTATGTAATTATGATATTTTTGAGATTTTTTTAACTTACTTATATTTGATTATTGAATTATTATAATAATAAGATAATTAGCTCACATAAATTGATATTTTATCTCCAATGCTCAAGATGGCAAGCATGAAAAGATCCAACACCTGGCAACAACTACTTTCAACTTCAACTAAGAGTCATTCTTTTACAATTAATTTTCTTAATGTTTTTCGCCATTACGTCACTAAATCAGAGTTTTTATTGCAGCTAGGCCTATACTACCTCTGGTATTAATATTATGTGCATTATTTAAGTTTAAATTTTAAATATTACCAAAGGTAAGTGATGTTTAATCAGCATTAGTCATAGAATTAAATTTAATGCTAGATTAATTAATTGAAATCCAATGTAAGGTAAATTACACTGAAACAGGATCAAAAATCAGGATCACCGAAAATTCGGACGAACCAATGATTGAAATTTAACGCATTATTTTTAAGTTGAATCTAAAAACAATATGGTAACAATTCCAATGTAACTAAACCTATAACTTAGTAAAATTAATAAGCTTTCTAATATCCAACTCATATTATTACTTATCTACTGTAGTATCCCATAACGGTAATAAATAATAGACAACGTCACAAAAATAGTACATAGAGTTTGGGGGTAACTAACATAAACTTAATATTATACATATTTGTATTTGTGATATCGTAGGAAACAAATTACTATTCAACGTGACGAATCTACTTTAAGGGATAATGAAGCCATGCTATTGAAATATGACTGGTTTTTCGATGAAGATCACTTAAGAGATGATATGCTTTTGAAAGAAGTCTTAAAACAGATACTAGAGTCGAAACAATGTTTATATTTGTTGTTGCCTATTTCAAATAAAATAATATCCCTCTTGCAAGTATAGTGGGTTCTGCTACTGATAGTGCTCCATCTATGATTGGCAAGCACAAGGTCTTTATAGCTTATTTTAAATATGCTGCGAATCAAGTGTTTTGTATACACTGCGTGATCCACCGACAACAACAATTAGTTGCAAAATATTTAAGTAGACGTCTGCACGACTCCCTCAATATTGCAATAATAGCTGTCAACTATATCAAATCAGGTTTTCTTAAACACCACCTGTTTGAGACATGTCTCGAAAATGGAGAATAGTTTAAACGCCTTCTAATGATAACAGAGGTTCATTTTAACTAGTAAGCAACTCGGAAAACAGTCCTTTGCCGCGAGATGCGACATATTTTAATAATCAGATATATTAGAAAAAAACTTAATATGCTCAATAACAGTTCGAAGGTGAACAATGTAATTTTATATTATGCAAAGAGTCTGTTACTGCTTTTTTTGCCATACTCAATCTGTTGAAAATTAATATCGGACGTCGTGCATTAGAACAGTTTCCACGTCTGGACTCAATTACCGATAAGCTGCACAACGATGATTTTTATGTTTATCTTGAACATTTAACAAACTGCACAAAGATTTGAAATCTCGCTTTAAAGACCTACTGAAAATGAATATACCATTACAGGCAACAATTCCTTTTGAAATCGATGCCGTGAATATACATAGATATACCCTTAAAGGATAGTCTTATTGAATTACAGTTATGAAGTAGATAAAGCTCGATTCAAAGTAAAGAAACAACATTTGAAAGAACAGTGATTGTCGTGGTATAGCCAACTATCCAATACAATATCTATTATTATTATTATTAAGGGGGAGAACTCAGACTATTAAAGCGAATCATCCAAAGACTGAACGCTACGTTGATGCGCAGATTATAAAGGCCTGGTTGAGACGTGGGTTCAATTCACTTAACTAATCAGTTTCAGTTCGAGTTCTCTATTTAGTTAACATAATATAAACTTTAAATTAAAAATGGCTGGGAAACATCTCGCAAATTTTATAAATCAAAAAAAGATAGCTCCAATTTTGATTAGTTGATGGGCGATTAAAACATTTTAAAAATTATTTTGACCACTGATGAAATATTATTAAAATATTTACATGATGGTGAATCATTGGAAATTGAGATTACCCCATTATTAGTTTCCAATATATATTTCCCAAATTATTAATGAAACTTTTCAATTAATTTCAAACCTTCAATTTTGTAACCGTTTTTTTCTACTCCGATTGCTTAAAACGAAAATTAGGATTGAATTTTGACCGCTGGTACCGCACGGGAAAATTATACTACATTTTAGAAATATTTGTTACTCGTAATTAAAAGCATCATGAATACATAAGAAAACATAAGCGAAGCTTTAAAAGTCTTGTAATACAATCAGAGATGTGAAGAAACGAAGTACAATTACTTAAGTACTGTGCTCAAGTAACTTTGTTCTACTTTTTATTTCCTAAAGATTACTCAATAATTTGAGTACTTTCAATTCTACTAGCGTATTTTTTCTTATGTTAATTTCAGATCATTACATTTAAAAAGCATAGAAGTATTCGTTACTTCTCAGTTAATTTTGGCCAATCATATGCTCCTGCTTGTGAGCGCCTCTTCAGCTCTGCAGAACTAATTTCCGCCTCAAAACGTTCGCGGTTAGATGGCCACAACTTTGAAAATCAGTTGATTGTGAGGTTAAATTAAAAATATGTCATTAATTAATTCCTTTGTATATTTTTTATCTTATAATTAATTTACTTAAATAGACTCTTTTATTCTGGAATTATGTTAAACTGGATAATTTTGTATAGTTAATTTTACTTTTGATATACACCAGACTTTCTGATCAATAGAATGGTATTTACAGCTTGATGGTTAGGTCCAGTTTAACTGAATTCCAATCCATAAAGGTCAGTACAATGGGTATAAAAGGGTTTACTGTAGACTCTACTTAATAGTGTCTGAGGTGATAGGTACTTTACTATTTGCCACTCATTTTTACTTTCATACTTGAGTACTTCCTGAATAAGATACTTTATTACTTTTACTTAACTACATTTAACTTAGGGTACTTTTCTTGGGAGCATGAAACTCAATACGCCGTTATGATACAGAATTTCCCTGGTCAAGACGGATTAGCGCAGCTGTATTAAATTTGGCGTGCCTTATTACCGTCTTCCCCCAGTTTGATAACGCCCTCCCGCTCTGAGGCTAGGCAGCCGTGTTCATCTTCACTATTTGGGGGGTAGAAAGGAATCCTGCTTATTTCCCTTCCGCCTCATCAATGCTCCGAAATTATCAAGGTCCATGTTTGCTTAAGCCGCATCCAACATCCCTTTGGACGCGTTGCTGCGCACAGCCTTCTGAGAACCATGGCTGTGGCTCCTATTTAAGGTGATGTCTGAAAACCTCAGCAGATAGAGAGAGCCCGAGCTTCTTGTCGTCCAGATCGGAGTATCTGTCCACTGTAAAGTGGTCCCCTCGCCCTTGTGATCTCGTCAGCAGATCGTCTTCGCGTAATCCGCCCTGAACATAGGAAGTTTGCAGAAACCCAATTTACGCCAAGGAAGATTATCCTTGGTTTCTCTCGCCTCAGTACATTAGTTGAGCCTTCCTGCCGTCCCGCAGACGAATCTCGAGTTGTGATTACTTCTCCCTGGAACCTAGGGAATCTCAATCCCCCTTTGGAGTCTCTCTGAACTCCTTTGCATTGGGACCCCATCGATGAAGACCTGGCCATTGGTCTTCCACCTCCATAGTTCTTCCACCTGAGGTAACCAGGAGTCCTTTCCTCGTAAGTTCCACCTCTCCGTTCCCAGTTTAAAGAAGAATTACCCCATTTTGTGTAACGGCAATAGACTTACTAAGTCTTTCCTTCAATTCAACCAATTGGATCACTTATATATTTTTTCAGGACCTAGTTTCCTTAATTTTTGCCTGTCATAATACTTTTTGGTCGTATTAATTATTATTTGGATTTCCATATTATTCTGTGCCCTTGTTGTTATTATTATTTGTATTAAAGTTTATTTTTGTAGAGGTGTTTATCTTTCGAATAACCCTTGAGACGAACCCGGCAAACGTATTCCCATTCAAAGAGCCAACCTTAATAATATTGCACTCTAGTTGGAAGGTATCTACCATCCCCAAATTCAATTCTACCTGAGCTCCCCGAGCCCAGCGCCGACAGTGGCGGCCTGGCCTACAGACGTGTGTACCTTTTTGAGACTTTTGGGACACACGGCTTTGTCGCTTGCTACTTTTACTTGTAATTTGTGTACAAATTTTTCAGCGTAACAATACTTTTACTCAAGTATCAGAACAAAGCACTTTTTACAACAGTGAATAACCTAAATAAACAAAAACTATATATTATATATTAACTTTCATAAAGTGTAGTATACGGGGAACATAAAGAGGAACTAACCAAGGAATCTAAACCCATGACTATAGGGTTTATAGATGCATTAATAATTGTAAACCAATCAGGGGAGACATCGGCCTCCTGGAGTTTATAAGGATGTACTTTGTGTTGGCCTGATTTATGTAGTGCAGGAATTCAAAAATATTTTACAAAATACTTTAATCTAGACGCCACTAAATATTTATCTACAATTCAGGACGTAATTAGTTTTGAAGATAGCAATACTCATAAATATTTATGCACAGAGAAAGACCCAAATGACCAGTAAGGTTAACGTTTAATCTCTCAATTAGCGTTCCTATCTAAAGCTTTTGAAATTCTGATCCATCTCCTCTACCAATGTTGAGGAGATCTTGTAAGGCCTGAGTAAGGTATTCTCTCTTTTGTAGTTTCGTAGGCTGGGTTAAGTGGATCAACCGCTTCCTTATAGGATGAATGAATATATATATATATATATATATATATATATATATATATATATATATATATATATATATATATATATATATCGATTATTTTTTAGGTATGTAGCTGGAATAAGCTCCGAAATGAATTAAAAGAGTATAGTCAGAGTATAGTAGATAGGGTAGTTATGATAAAGTGGTGAAGGGGAATGAGTAAGAGTTAGAGTTAGTTGCTGGGTGACCAGCCATCTCTTTGGTTCTTATTTTTTAGTTTTCTTTATTAGTCTTCTGTATTCTTAATGGGGCTCTCGCGCCTCTGTAGTTCTTCGATATTTTGCATTTCTTGTTTTGCTTTTTGTTGCGGATTTCCTTAGTATGTTTTCTGCTTTGAGTCTGCAATCTCACCTTGCAGTTTCTTGTGGTGGTTCCTCCCTGGGATCGGGTCTACCGCTTCTAAAGTTGCCGCGGTTGTTTATTCAGTGGTTATGTGGAATATCAATCGCTCGCTTCTCGTCGTCGTTCATTATACGGTCCAGTTTGTCCCACACCTTAACTGTTCCTCTGTGTAAGAACGCGTTTGTAGTTGGGAGTTCTATCTCGTTATGAAGATCTCTTATTCTTTTGCACTCACTCCTTCTTGTGTTAGTGATTATGAATACCGCTGAATTTTGCACTTTTTGAAGCTTCATCGTGCTTGTTTTCGAGAGACGGTTCATTAGGATAGCTGGGTAGAGGAACGTGGCTTTGCAGATGGCGTTGTATATTTTCTTTAGGTTTCTGAGTTGGAACAGTTTTACTAGATGTGTTCTTGCGTGGTTGATTCTATTGGCAATGTGTTTACAATAGCCACTTCGGGTGATCATTAGCCCGAGTAAATTTCCTTCATTTCCATAGCGGTATCTCTTCTCTTCAACTTCTACTCTTGAGGTCAAGCGCCTCCCCACTGAAATAATTGAAAACTTTTCTAGATTGGTGCGAATTTTCCATTTTCGTTCAAACTCGTTAATATTGCCCATTTTGGACACTGTGATTCTAGTCATGGTTGGGGGATGTCTGTATGTGCTGTTTGCCACTATCGTGATGTCGTCGGCGAATTGGATATATGTTGTGGTATCGTGGACCTGCTTTGGTCGATCCATCATATATATGCTGTAAAGTGTTGGGCTTATACAGCCCCCTTGGGGGACACCTTGTAGGACTTTGAAGTCCGGGACATCGAAGCCTGCTATTGAGATGAACGCAGACCTTTCAGTTATATAATCGCAGAGGCATTTGGTTAGGGCGGCGGGTAACCCTAGTCTTTGGATTTTATATTTCAGGCCAATTCTCCAAACTTTACTAAACGCCTTCTGGACGTCTCTGAGTACGATGTATATGTAGTTTCTATCGTATTTGGCCTTTGCAAGTGATTCGACCAGAATGGCCAGGGCCGTTTCAATATTTCTGTTCTTTTTAAAACCGTGCTGATGGTTTGGAATGAGTGTTCTTTCTTCCAGGTGCTTGACTAGTCTATCGTTTATAGCTCTCTCCATTAATTTTGCCAATGTCTCCAGTAATCTGATTGGCCTGAAGTTACCTGGGTTATTTGTTGGCTTACCAGGTTTTGGCAGAAAGATAATCTTCCCCCTTTTTAGTGTAGATAGGCGTTGAATACTGCTGCTATCCGTGACAAAAAGGTGACTGGTGCGCGGAATAGGTTTTCTTTGGTTATCCCCGATGCTCCAGGTGCCTTCTGTTTAGTAGACTTGAGCGTTTTTTGAAATTCTTGAAGGGTTATCAGCCTCGATCCCTTGCTCTACTAATAGTCTTGGTGAGGCAGCTATGTTGGGGACTATTTCTTGGCAATTTTGTTCTAATTCTTCTACCACTCTTGCTTAGTGGTCGCCGTCGAAATCCTCGTTTTCGTTGGGGAACATATCAAAAACCCTCCTCCAGTGTTCCCAGAACGCTTCTTTAAGTTCTTGGTTCTCCTTTTCCTCTCCATCTTCGTTCTGAAGTTTGAGATTTGTCCTCGGCTTTCTCTTTCCCCTGGCGATGTTGATTTTCTGCCATAGTTTGGTAGGATTCAATTCATCATATATGACTTCCACGAAAAGGTCCCACCTTTTGTTTATTTTTAATTTTATTTCCTCTATTAGTTGGTCTTTCACGCACTTTAGTTTTGCACGGTCGCCTATCTGAAAGCCATATCGTTTGATTGGATTTCTCGTGTCTTTATATTCCTTTTCAAGATTTTGTATTTGGGCTGACCTGATTGGATGCGGTAAAGTTCTGTACATGGAAGTGGGAACAAGTCTTTTATCTGCCCTCACAAGCGCCTCCATGACGTTGTCGATCTCTTTGTCTATTTCTTCTAGTGAAGCCTTAGTTAGGTCTATTTGGCCGTAATTGGCGAGTTCTTCTTCGTAGCTGGTCCAATCGGCCTGTCTATATGATTTTCTCCGTGGGCACTTAACTTGAATGGGGTACATAGATAGATTCATGACCACTATTTCGAGGTAGCTAGTTGATGGAGGCCCTTTCTCTATGATGTAGTTGAACTGAAGGTTTCAAGTTTGCCAAAAATATATTTGGTTTTGTAGCACTATTTTGGCTCAGATACGTTGGAAATTCCGGTCCTAGTCGCTCTACTATCCCACTTTTCCAATAGTGGATCGAGGTTTTTTCCGGCTCTATTGTGGTTCTCAGTGTAGCCAGAAGCTCTACTTCGGGCATTTAAGTCGCCCAGGAAGACTGTTGTGTCTCTGTGGCTGAATATTTCTGTGAAGTTGTGAAGGGGCAAGAAGTCTCTCCTTGAGGGTTGGTAGCCCGTTACAACTATAAGATTGCTAGTTGCTGTTATAATGCTTATCGCTAGGTATGCTTCGTCAAGGTCTTTGAGTTTTTGGTAGTTTATATTATTACGGAATCCCATTCTGACACCGTCGTAGTTGATGTCGTTTGTGGTCTTGGTCATTATAGTGTAGTTGAACATATTGATTTTGTTTCTTGCTAGGTCTATATTGACCTCATTTAGCAATATGATGTCTGGATCTTCTTTTAAGTATGCGTTACTCAGAGAGAATCTCTTCTCGTTCCATCCAGCTACGTTTTGGTCTATTATTTTAAATTTTCTTGCCTTCTCTTCTCTTCGCTTTATGCGCTTTGCGCTTGATGGGCGATTCTGTCCTTCCACCTTTTTCTTCATGAATTCTTCTTTCTTTAACATACAGCGTAGTTCCTGTGGGATTTCTAAGTTTCCTGCTGTTATCATTGAGAATCCCTCGCGTTCTGAATACGGGCCTTTGTATTCATATTTATAGAGTCCCTTTTTAATACCTTGTGCCAGGTCTTCGTTGTTTTCGGGGAAGGGCTTCTCCTCGGAGGTGTAAGTCTATAAGTTGAAGCCTTGATGTTTTTCATCTTTTTCTTGCACAAGTTTTGGGGAGGGAGCTGCGTTCGATCCTTCGTGGATCTGGTTCGCTGCTTCACTTCCTTATTATTGTTGTTGTCTGTGGCGACTTCTATCTCCATCTCTTCATCTCTTTTTTGTGTAGACTTCCTTAGTCTCGGGTCTCTATTCATTTTCCTGTTGGTCTCTGTGATTTTCTCTTAGCTAGGAGCCTTTTGCTGTTCTTGGGTTTTGTCTATTTTAGTTGGTTTGTATTGGATGCTCAGTATGTCCGCCGATGGTGGGTTTTCGGTAACCACGTCTCGTCTAAACCGTTGTTCTTTAGCATTAGCATTAATTCCCTTGAATATAAGCCCAGGTCTGCTACATTCAACACGTGTTGGTGTAGAATGCAAGCTAATATATTCCCTTGTTTGACTTCGATGACGTTTTTAACCGGTTGTATCTTTTTGGCTGTGGCTTTAGCAACTTTAGCGAATGAAAGATTCTGGTGGTTTTGTTCTGCTCTAGTCTTCTTGCTTTTCTTATTCTCAATATTTTCTTGCTTCATCAGGCCTACCATTGCCAGGGTACGATGGTTTCCATTGCAGTTTAAGCATTTTTTCCTCTGGGAATTACATTCCCGCCACGTATGGTATTTCTCGCTGCACTCAAAGCACCATTTTATATCTTTTACTGGACAGTCCCTTGTGTTGTGTTTTTCGAGCGCTTAACAGTTGAAGCAAGTTAGTATATTGATGAATTTATCTGTTTTGATTTAATTGGGCGTAATTTTTAGATTAAACGCAAGAATGCCTGATTCCCTCGCCTTTACAGCCATATTTGTTTCGCGGAATATTACCTTGAAAACATTGGAATACTCCGTATTGTTTGTGTAGTTAGTGAATTTTATTATTTGTGTGACTTTTGCCAATGATTGTGCTCTCTTTATCTCCTCTTTTATCTCATCCGCGTTGTGTTCTCCTATCCAGGGGTCAATTTGACGGCAGTATACGGTTTTCTGGGCCTCTATTTGGGGGGCACTTTAGCCTCCAATCCAATCCTTGTTAATTCCCTTGTGGCCTTTTCAGAAGGGATTATATTCTCATTTCTGTCGTTTTGGCAAAACACGATGTAGGAGTTAGTGTAGTCTAGTAGCCTCACTAGCACTACACCGAGTTCCCCGTAGATTAGCCGAGATAGGTTAATCCTCTGGATTAACGCCCTTCTGGACGCGGAAAGGGACCCGTTTAGTGGTGTCCATCTTCTTACTAACTGTTTCTTTTCCTTTTCTTCATCGGCTAAAGAGAAGGAAAATAGAGGAGGCAGATATAGCTTGCTAATATATCCGTTTATTCTGATCGGCTTATTCAGCTGGCGAGTCGGTATTCCCTACCTAACTACCTATACCCTAGCCCTAGCAGTGTTTGCTCAACCTGACTTGTGTCCGCCGCTCATACGGGATCTAACCCGTCCCGGGCTAAGCTTCGGCCTGCGCCAAGTTAGCCACCCGGTTCAGATATGGCTCTTACATAAGTAGGTATCTAAGGAGACTTCAAGCTTCCCTACGCTACTCGCCCTAAAGAGGGTGGATAGGAAAGTTAGAGTGCGTGTTTGTGTAGAGTCCAGTAATCGTCTCGTCTGACAGTTAAGGTCTCTTCTGTATCTTCTTTCTTGAGTGCCGACGATGCATAAACGATCAAATTCGATTTACGAGTTGAAGGTGTCGATTGCGTAAGATTCTTCGTGAGTAAGAAAAATTTTTCCGCTATCCGGCATCTTTCCCCTAAAAATACACCATATAAATAGTTATTTCATCTATTCCTAACACTACAAAAATTTAACCAATCAGGATTGATATACATTTTAATAGTCATTCTTACGTTCATTTTTGAAATAACAGCCTTAGCGTTGACAAATTGACCAATCAGCTTTTAGACATAAGCACTGTAATAATTGTCCAATCAGCGCCATAATAGATTTAAAAGGTTACTAACGCTCAAATTGTTTGCACATACACACGGCTGAAATCCATTTTCTTAGATTTGAGACAGAGGTACACAATGCTCTAAAGCAAGACATGATACACATCATCCCTGAATCGGGTCAAAACATCTCAAACGGCGAATTTAAGAAAAAACGAAATGGACGCACTCGTTTCCCAGGCCACCCGGAAAAAACGAAGACAGGAAGAGACTTTACCAAATAAATAAAAATGGATACGTACCAACTAAAAAGGAAAATCTTTACACTAAATGTAAACAGCTGGCAAGGAAAAACAATATCATACTCAAACATAATAAGAAAAGAAGATGCAAACATAATTATTCTAACTAAACATGGACTAAACACAGAATTTGACACCATAAGAATTCCAAATTATAGATTTATTACCACAAATTACAAACAAACAAGGTACGAGGTGTGTAGCAATTGGCGTAAAAACAGGAATCCACTTTACAGACGTAAAGGACTTAGAAGAGTCGTATCTTGCCATAATAATAAAAACCACAGAAGATCTAGTCATAGCTGCGGCATATCCGCCCCCAAGACGCTCTAATTTGTTAACTCCAAATTACCTCAAACTCTTTCGTAGACAGGCCTTAACCATATTAACAGGAGACCTCAATGCAAGATGTAAAGAGGCAGGCTACACAAGCCAACCAGACAGATCAGAAAGGACCCTTTAATTATTAATACAAAGGAGCCATCTAAGTAGAGAATGACCAGACTTCCCAACATACTTAACAGCCCAAACATCGATAACTCCTGACATAATATTGATGAACCCAAACTTCAACTTAAATAACCACACAGAACCAAGCCCCGAAACCCATCCGACCATCTAAGTATGAATGCGACCATTTCAACTTTACCCATTCAAATTAAAATTCCCAAAAGAAAAGCCGTCAGCAGAACAAACTGGAATGGTTACAAAGAGCACTTAAGTACACTAGAAACTGAGTCCCTAAACAACCAAGGAACAGAAGAAATAGAAACCCAATTAAAACTAATCACCGAAAATATCATTGAAGCAGAAAGAATACATACCCCAGTAATAGAATTCAGAACGCTACCTGCTACCAGATGGAACAACGAAATAAAGGAAATGATGGAAGGATTTAAAAACTTAATTAAATAAATCAAATAAAAGGGCACTAATATGAAGAGATACAGAAGGGTAATTGCTATCAGAAGAGAGATAGATAAGCTAATTAAAGAACAGTCAAGCCAAGTTTGGAATAATATAATAAGTAAAATGGATGTCAAAGCAGATCCGAGGAAATTCTGAAGAGACTACAGAAAATATAAAACTAAAAATACAGGACAGGGAAGTTTAAAATAACAAAAATCCCTGGAAAAAAATATTCTCGATAACACCAGAGGAGAACCAAGAATATGATATGGAGCACAAAGAGGAAGTCATACAAGCCCTAGAGGGGCAACGAGAACACACTCCACCATACATACACGTCAACACAGAGAGAAACCACTCCTTGGGGCAGGGAATGCCCTTATCAATGGCTGAATACAAAACAGTCCTACAATGTTTCAAACAAAAAGCACCAGGTCAAAGCGGAATAACAAAGGCACACTTAATAAATACTCCAGAAAATGTGCATGAATCTATAGTGAAGATCTTCAATGCCTGCCTTAATATTAGATAATTTTTCTAGACCTTTCAGTAGGCAAAGATGATTTTCCTACCAAAGCCGGGCAAACCAAAACATCAAGTCGGAAGCTACCGTCTGATCTCGCTCTTGAAATTTCTGGCTAAATTCCTAGAGAAACTCTTAAACGACAGGTTAATTAAACACCTTACGGATAATAACCTGTACAACCCACAACAACACGGGTTCAGGAACAAGCGATGAACGGATACCGCGCTGGCGATAATAACCGAAAAAATGTCCACAGAAACAGCGCGAGGCAACAGAGTAGATATAGTACTCCGTGACATTGCTAAAGCCTTCGACAAGGTGTGGTTACCCGGCATAAAAACTAAGATATGCAGCCTTAACCTGCAAAGAAAAGTTTGCAAAACATTATGCAACTACCTGGATGAAAGGAAAGCCGTACTTTAAAGAACCAGCCAAATAGGCGACCATATTCACCTAAAAACGGGTGTTCCCCAAGGAGGATGCCTATCTCCGACGCTGTATCCTGTTTTCACCACAACTAACTCACGAATGTGCGATGTACATCCAATTGGCGGATGACTTCACACAAATAATCACTAGCGATAGGAAGAACCCCCGAGACGTCGCTCAAAGAACAGCGAGGGAGATAAAAAACATCAATGACTACGAATGAAGAAACAAAATAAAAACAATAAAGACAAATTTAAAATATACCCGTAAACAGAAGGAAAACAGTTGCAGTAAAAGTCGATGGAGAGGCATATCCATACTCCACGGAAGGACACGTCCTCCGTCTAAAATTAATAAAATCAGGGTACAGCGGCCACATAACACGGAAAATTAACGAAACAAAAATTACCATGTCGGTGCTGTACAGATTCAAAAACCTAAGTAAAAAAACAAAAGAAAATTATACATGGCCCTAGTTCGTCCCAAGCTCTTTTAACCCAAAGTACCGATGAATACAGTAAATAATACACAATTAAAAAAGGTCCAACGCATTCAAGATCAAGCCAGAAGGTTCATCACTATAACAAGAAGACAGGACGGCATAACATCTGAGGAACTCCATCGAAGATCTGCACTGGCATCCATAAATTTAACCCTAAAAAAACGTTCAACGAAACTGTGGGATAATATAAAAAAGATAATTTCCCAAAGCGAAATTAACCAAATAGTAGTACCGGAAAACGAAATCCGGCAAATACACTACAAAAATCGTTTTAACGGCAGCGTGAAAAAACCCCGAAACAACGTCAACCCGATATACAGGTAAAAAACAAGATTACCGAAGAAGACAACTGACCATGCAAACTATATGTTAAACCGAATAAGACAAGCGATTATGAGAAACCCGATGTGTCAAAATACTACCAAGATTAACAAAGAAGATTGCCACTAAAAAGTTAATAAATAAAAAAAATTTATATATATTAAAAAAAAAGAAGATGCGAAAGTAGCACAAAAAACAATAAAGAACTAATAAAAAAAATAAAGATGCTCGATTAAGCAAAAAGAAAACAAAGGCTCGAATGCTAAATTTTTATATTTAATAAACTTAGAATCACATCAAAAAGCAAAACAAAAAGGAAAGCGTTAGTCAGGCAACCTGGTACAAACCATTATCATCCTCATCCCATCGTTTATCCTACACTTATTTTAATCCCATCAATACATACTCTTTACACAATATTTTCTATCTATCCTATCATTCCCTCCACATTCTAATTTTTTATACTATCTTGAATCTTTCTTAGACTTCACCGATCAGAAAGCCAACACTTAAATACGCTGAAGAAGAACTGGAGGAAGAACTGAAGGAAAAATAATTTTACTAAGGTACCCAATCAACATTATGTGCGCCTAACCACCATCCCCCACTCTGTTTTTGAGCAGCACTAGCGATTGTGACTGCCTTTCATCGCACTTTTGTGAGAAAGGCATAATTAGGGGCACTGAGGAAAGCAGTTTTGAGGATTAGCCCACTGTAGAACCCAGTGTCAGAGGTACCTGGACAAGGGGCAGAACTGCTACCTCCGGGGAAAATCCCGGGGGCCCAGCCAGGTTCATCGAGGGAAGTACACCCATCTCTATGTAAGGCGGATGCAGTTCTGATACTCAAACTTGCGAGGGGCGGCACCCCTGGTAAGTGCTGGTTGATTCCACACTAACCAACAAAATGCCCGCCATACAATCACACCTCGTGAGGTCCCCACCAGGTTCATCCCCTCATCATCATCATCATCCCATTAAGGCAACTCATAATTGCGAAGGCGTTGATACCCCCGGAGCGGTGGGGACACCAACAAAAAGAAAAAGGACACTACTGTAAACCCAACTCAAGAATAAATAGGAAGAAAGATATAGTTATATTGGAAGGCCAACAAAAAGTAATACAGAGAGGAAATCTCAGAGCTCCATCGCCTTAACCATGGATCTCACCAATACAACAAGGCTTCCTCTTCGGACGCTGCAAGGCCAAGAAAGACTTGACAGAGGAAAGGTCTTCGTATTGGTCTTTGGGAAGCTAAACATCTCCCTAATAAGATTAATAGAGGTCGCAACGGGCTACATCGCAATTTGCGAGAAAGAAAGTGACGTCAAGGCGTTTACAAAAGAAGCCTCAATCGATGCCCTAAAAACAATAAACCTCCAACCAAACATCCCAGCACAAATCCTGACCCATCGAAGTATTATTTGCAGAAGGTTGGATCAATGGATCGGACACCACGGGGAGGAGGAAATAAAAACAGAAATAGAGAGAAACCACAGCTGGGCTAAAGCCTCAGAGGTTGTTAAGTTTAAAAACCGAAGAGAAAAAACGAATATAACCATGTATTCAGTTATATTTGCTGAAACAGCAATAGCAAAGAAGGCGAAGGAAGCAGGTCTCCAGCTGTTTAACGCAAGAATAAGCAGCGACCAAATTGAGAGGGAAGATTTCATCCCATTATAAATGTGCTTCCGCTGCTTTAAGATGGTAAGTCACACCACCAGAGAGTGCAAAGAAGAACAAGAGACATGCTCTCGATGCGATGACCTATGCCATAACTGGAGGACGTGCAAGAGACCACAGGAAAGATTTGCAAATTGCAAGATAGGACACAGGCCCATTAAAAAATGAAATTATAAGAAAAAGGCCAACGAAACGAGAGAGGCCGAAAAGACGAGAAAAAAAAACACTACATACGCCCAGGTCGTGAAGGCAGCAATAAACGAATACGAAGCAAAGAAGGTATACCTTAATATTAACAGAGAGATGCCAATCAAGATATTGACCTGCATAAATTACGCGCACCTGCGAAACCTTATGAGGCCAGGGACGTTCGAAGATGAACTAAATGCCATGCTAGTGAACAATGGGATAAGCCCCACGGTCTTCCCCAAAAAAACAGCATGAGCACATCCTTCAAATGAAGTACGCCCCAACAGTACCCCTTAACGCCCAAGTGAAAGGCACACGAAAGACAACGGAAGAGAAGACAGACGCGCCACAACCAACAAGAAGACAGGAACCATGCTTCATAGCACAGCATTAAAGAGAAATAGAAAAACAAAAGAGGAACCTGAAGGATACGACCACGGAGGTCGAATCCGACAGATCGGAAGGCGAAAGGGAAACGCCTAAAAAACAACGAAAATCAAAGAAAATATAAAGAAAATAATAGAAGGAAATGGTGCCAATCTCAAGATATATGCCAGTGAAGATTCCCCGGTTCCAAGAAAGATAACATCAAAAAGTCTCTTCGAAGGAATCAGATCCGGCAGGTACAAATGAGAGTTTGATGTCGACGTAGACGCAATGAAGTTGGAAGATGCAGTAATACTTGGTGATATTGAACTCAACGAGGAATACTGCGAAACTCGGAACCCGCCAGATTACAAACAAATACAGTGTGGAAGGACAAGAAAGGACAAGAAATAACCACTATCAGACAAGACAACCGGCAGACACTAACATGGAAAGGACAAATAACAGACTAAGTATAATGACATTGAAAATTAACGGATAGACAGGAAAAAACACAGTTTACAGTAATATCTTTAGGGAGACAGACCCAGACATCATTCTTATCAGAAAACATAGACTCGGCACAAGAACACAGAAAATAAAAATCCCAAACCACACAACATTAAAAAAAACTGCTCCCAGGAATGGTACGACGGGGTGGCGATCGCGATAAAGAGAGACCTCAAGTTCAAACACCTACCTGAGCTTGACGAATGCTTTATGGCGATAGCGATCCCTACTCTTGTCGGAGATCTTGTGGTAGCGGTAGGGTACCAACCCCCTAGGAGAAGGTGAGTGCCGCTACACAATTTCACCACACTATGTGGGCACAAAAGAAGTCTTTTTTGGAGGTGACCTAAACGCTAACTTGGGAACAGCTGGATACAAAAAGACCAATCAAAGAATAAGGAATCTGCAACTCTTACTGGACCGAGACATACTAGAGATAATTGCACCTGACTTGGCGACATTTGTAAATTCGAGCTCGGCGTCGAGGCCGGACATAATCTTGACCAGCTGCAACTTTCCATTCAACCATCATAGCACTCCGGGACCGCCCATCCCGAGTGATCACATACCTATACTTACAAATATTTCCTTTGCGCCCATTCAGATCCCGGTGCAGACATTCAAGTCCTTCGCCCGAGCCAATTGGGGAAGGTACTGGTAAATGCTGAGCGAATACTAGCCAGCAGATCTGAATGGAGCAATACTCGAGGAAATAGATGAAGAGCTGGAGCTATTAACAAACTCGATCATCAGGGCAGATAGGGAGAGCATCCCGCCAACATCATACAGAACGCTCCCCAGCCAAATCGGACAGACGAGATGAGAAATATAGCAAAAGAACATAGGGAACACAGTGACTGGTTGAGACGCACGTAAACGTGCAGTGAATTAGTAGCCGGGATGCACCGCCTCGAAGCTAAGCTAACTCGAAGAATCAGGGAAAAACAGACGGAGATATGGGAACAATTAATTGACAACATTGAGGACTAAGACAATCCCGATAAATTCTGGAGACAGATGAAGAGACTCAAGGAAAAAACACGAATCAAGGAGCACTGGAGAGAAGTCTTCTCAATAACACCAGAGTACAACAAAGACTTTAACTTAGAGTTTGAGGGTGAGATCATCGACGAGCTGAATAATGTTATTGAGCGGACCTACCCGTACCCGCACGTCTCCGAAGAAAGGAAGATGATGGGTCACGGGAGGGCAATAACAATGCAGAACTCGCTGATGCCATCCAATCCCTGAAAAAAAGCTCCAGGTTGGTGTGGAATAACAAAAGCGAATATAACCAACGCTGCACCGCAAGTGAATCAGGGAATGCTGAACGTAATTAACGCAACCACGAATACCGGCTACTTCCCTGATGTGTTTAAAATTGCAAAGGTTATATTCATCCCAAAGGGAAACAGACCTCCCGACAGCTCCTAAACTATAGGCCAATCTCCCTCCTGGAATTCATAGGCAAGAAATTTGAAAAGATCATAGGCGACAGGCTACAGAATCAGCTAGCAAAGAACGATGCGCTCAACTATCAACAGCACGGCTTCCGCAGAGGAAAAGGAACCAACACCGTGCTCGCACTTCTCTCAGAAAAGCTAGCAAAATCCAGGGTGGAGGGAAAGTACGTGAACGTAGTCCTCAGAGACGTACAAAAGGCCTTTGACAAGGTTTGGCTGAGGGGTCTGCAATTCAAGATTGTAAACCTTCGGCTGAACCCAGTCATTGAGAAGATCCTCTGCGATTATGCGACGGAAAGAAGAGCGCAGATACAGATTGAGGGCCACAAGGGACCGGAGTTTAGCCTCGAGGCTGGTGTGCCGCAAGGTAGCTGCCTTAGCCCTCTACTGTATAGTATCTTTGCGATCGACTTTATATCACCAATTAAGGGTGAAACTATGTACCTGCAATACGCGAATTGTACCTAGCACTTACAACAACGACCTAGTGCAAGCTGCAGAGACGGCGGCGGAGATCGAAAACATAGACTCGTACGAGCGTAAATGGAAGATAAAGACGAACGTCCAAAAGTTCGTCACTATCCCCATGAAATGCACGATATAAGACGACATTTATGTTAGCGATCAAAACCACCACTACTCTCAGGAGGGCACAGTGGTCGGGCTTCAACTTACTGTTCGGGGGTATAAGCATCACGTTACAGACCGGATCAACTTAGCATTGGTGGAATTGGTGAAACTGTTACGTTTCGCAGACTGAGCAGTAGTAACTTAAGGAAACTCTACCTTTGCTACATTAGACCGAAGCTTAATATACAGCGGTAATTACCCAAACCTCAGGGATGATGACACTCAGATCTATGCAGAGGGTACAGAATAAAATCTCCTTGATTATTAACCACACAAGAAGACGGGAATGTATATCACAGAGAACACTACGCAGAAGAGCGGGGCTACAAACAATCAACACTTTAGTACAATCAGAATCAAAGAAGACATGGGACAACGTAGAAACCGAAATACTGCCGAACCTGGACCTGGACTTAGACATTGACATGACAAGACTAAAGCGTAAAATCACACGACGGACTAACTTCCCAAGTGGCAGGCGAACTGCTGTTGAGTAACTGTGTCTTAGAATTGCTCATAGCCTGGTCCAATAATTATTCTAGTCCTTGATCTGGACACACCGCTTTTGTTTAAGTCGATGGTATTGACCCTATGACTCAATCTACGATCATATATATATAAATATATATATATATATATATATATATATATATATATATATATATATATATATATATATATATATATAGGTAGGCTTTAATTCCTACTGAACGTGCGAAAGCTGGTTAGAGGCAGGTTACTGGGGGGAGGTTGGTGATTGTTGAATTCTAAGAGTGCATAATACAGGTTGAATAAATTAGCCAAAGCGATTCTTAATTAAAGTCTTGCCAAGGGTACGTCAAAAAGGAGGAGCCACAAATAAACAAACGT
>OZ018328.1:8881467-9081467 GCA_963969495.1 Ceratothoa steindachneri
AAAAGGCGAAGGTAAGGTAACCTCAAGAAAACGTTATCGATTTTTACCTTTCCCCCACGTGGACATCAAGAACAAGATCTATTTTGTACGGAACCACGTATAGCCGACTCATTATGGGGCACTGCATACTGGGGGGTTTAACTTCCTATTTACAAAAGAGAAATACTACAAAGCGGGAAGTTTATCTTCCGATTCCCGAAGAGAAATGCCACAAAACGGGAAGTTTGTCTTCCCATTTATAAGGTTCAATGTGTGAAACGTTTAAAATTTTCTAACGAATGTTTAGTAGGTTCGAACCCCACAGTACTACGGCCCGAGAAAACGGAGTGTTTAATTCATAATTAATATCTACGCCTTACAATTATAAACAAATATATATATATATATATATATATATATATATATATATATATATATATATATATATATATATATATATATATATACAAATATATTTTAATATGCTATGGTTCACTGTAAACTAATTATAGGATTTCCTAAGTCTTCAAAATGCTGAGCTTTGAGGTATTTTTGAATCCTATGCGATTCTACAATGTGGTTCCAGCCCTACAGGTATTCGTCGCGAGAACGTGGAGTGCTGCGCATTTAACACTGTGATCTAGGCGGGACTATTTATTTGCACATCATAGTAACATTTCGGACATCCAGTACTGCAAGATCTCTCAGCACCCTTCTATACTGTCGAGCACATTGTCATTTTTATCATCGATATAACTCTGGGGGGGTTTCTGGAGTAAAAATGGACTGTTTCCGCTCAAACCAATCATATAAATTATTTTTTTTATATATATAATGAGCGTTATATCGATTCAGGCGTAAGTGCGTCTTGGAGTTACATAAGACTCTTTTCTGGGTTCACTCCTTTCCATGTCTTTCTTTTTACCTTTTTTAATCTTATGCGTTGCCTCACTCAATCATTTAATTTATATACCGATAACTTATAGGTCCACTTATTTTATCGCCTCCTATATTGTAGAGATTCCTAGATCTCTTTTTTCCGCGCGCATCTTCATTACCAAATGGCTCTCAGAAAACTTGCTTGAACTCAATTAGGAGAAACTTGTAGAGAGGATCTAAAATATTCCTGGATCAATATTTTTGTAAAATATTTCTTCAGTCAATTATTATTAAAGACCAAATTGTAGAGGGTTTACTAACCCAAAACTCAATAAATAATTATCAGAATAGCTTTAAGGTGTAAGTTCGTAGCTGAGGAAATTGCTGCATTTCCTTCACGAGATGATCAAAATAAAACTGTTGATATTGTTTTTATAAACTTCCAAAAATCGTTTCCTACTCTAGGATATAAAACACTGTCGTTAAAATTAAAATTTCAAAGACAAATCTTAATCTAAGCATCTGTCATTAGTGGTGTCGCTAAGGCGTCCCTTTCTCAACCTCTGTTTTTTATAATGTATATTTATGATCTTAACAATTATCTACTATCCCAAAATTTAGAAGTTTACTTACCACATAATAATTGCGAAACATACAAAATATGGATGTAACTTGAAAAAATCTTCAAAGTGAGTTAGATAAAGTAGTGGAATCTGATGAATAGTGAAAGATGAGATTCAACTTTGATTAGTGTAATTTCATTCTCATAGTTTACTCAAAGCTCCAACAAATGTAAAATATAGGTTTCTTAGAATCGAAATGTGGGGACTATTGAAAATGATTTGTGTGTTTTAATTTATTCCAACATACAAGCTTCTATGAAACATGAGCTAGCATTGCTAAAAGCAAACAGAGCGCTGGGTACATAGCTAGAAGTTTCTCATTGAAATTAATATTTTTCTTCACATAAATATGGGCCTTTTTATACTTCACTTGGAATATGCGTTCAATTTTTTTTTCCTCTCATGCAGCAGAAGTAGCAATTGGTGGAGGTCTATCGTGAGTATGTAGAGCCGGTCCTTATACAAAATGACGTAGATACCTCAGAGCCTTTTCAGCATAGACACCAAATTAATCTTTGTGCTTAGGAATAAATAATGTGAAGATGATCTTCGGGATCTTTATCTGATTTCACTTAAGATTGTAATATCCAGTAATAAAGACTAAAATAAAAATTGCCTTTTCAGTTCCATAAGTGGATGGCTACTAAAATTAACAAATTCAAACTTGCTAGCAAAATTTAGCACTAGGATAACAGGATTTTTTCTCGAAAAAATGCTCAAGTAGGATATACATAAATCACTCTATCAAGGGGTTTAAATTTCGTTAGAATCGGGGAAAAGTTATGAAATTATTGCCAAATAATTTACAGACTAACCTTGGGAGGACTTTGGCAAATATATCATTAGAAAGAAAATGTAAATCAACCGAAGGGTCTCAAATTTCATTAGTATCTGCCGAGGATTTATGATGTTATTGCTAAAACAAAATAATTCCCAGGATAACCTTAGGGGGTGGGGGGTGTAGGTGGTGGTGGTGTAGGTGGTGGTGGTGTAGGTGGTAGTAAAGTAGGTGGTGATAGTGTAAGTGGTTGTGGTGTATGCGGTGGTGGTGTATGCGGTGGTGTTGTATGTGGTGGTGGTGTATGTGGTGGTGGTGTAGGTGTTGGTGATATAGGTGGTGAAGGTGGTAATGGTGGTAGGGTAGGGGTGGTGGTGTAATGGGGGTGTAAGTTGTATAGGTGGTGGTGGTGTAGGGGTGGTGGTGTAATGGGGGTGTAAGTTGTATAGGTGGTGGTGGTGTAGGGGTGGTGGTGTAATGGGGTGTAAGTTGTATAGGTGGTGGTGGTGTAGGTTGTTCTGTTATAGGTGGTGGTGGTGTAGGTTGTTCTGTTGTAGGTGGTGATGCTAGTAGTGGTTTAGGTGCTGGTGGTCTAGGTGGTGTAGGTATAGGTTTTGTAGGAGTTGGTGGTGTAGCTGGTGGTAGTGTAGGTGGGTGGCAGTGGTGTATGTGTGGTTGTGTAGGTGGTGCAGGTGGGGCTGGTGAAAGTGGTGGTAGTGTAGGTTGTGGTGATGTATGTGTAGGTGGTAGTCTAGGTGGTAGTAGTGTTGTAGTGGTATCCGTGGTCTAGTGGGGTATAGGTTGTGTAAGTGGCGGTGTAGGCGGACCAGGTGGTGGTGGTGTAGGTTGTATTGTTGTAGCTAATGGTGTTTTAGGTTGTGTTTTTGTAGGTGGTGGTAATGTAGGTGGTGGTGTGGTAGGGGCGGTGGTGTAGGTGGTGGGAGCCAAAAGACTATGTAAACGATTGATACTTTTGTCTCACAAAGACTTCTGTTTAAGGAAGAAAACACGACATAAAATAAGTTACCCAGATCTTGATTCAGCAATTCGTCCAGTGCTTCATTCAGATGAAATTCCAGTACTTGTATTCAAGGAACTTCCTTCACTGGACCACGTATGTGATATAAGTAAATCTGATGTAAGCAATAAACTTGACAGTGATCCAGACTTTGTACATACATCGACCCAAGAACGTGGAAACTTCGGGGTTAGCAAAAGTGTTAGTTTCTAGAATTATAGAGAAGAATTTGTTGCAGGATAAACAAATGTAACTTTTTATCGGAAGAGGGAGAGAGATCTCTTGGCATTCTTTAAAACTGAACAAGATTTTGTTTACTGTTGTGACGTGGCGCGACTGTTAAACGCGATGGGTGTTTCGGAGTATGATCTAAGTAAATGGCGACTTTTTATAGATAGTTCAAAGAAGAGTCTAAAATGTGGTGTTACTCCATAATGGAAACTTGTTTGGTGTGATTCCTATTGGTTACTCTGTATATTTCAAAGAGAAGCATGAACACATATGATCTGTATTAGATTTACTCAAATATGATGAACCCTAATGGATCATGAAAAAAACTCACAAAGTGCACGTGAATCAAAGTTATGAAGATACACCCACATAGGAAAAGTAGAAAACAAATCCGAGCGCTTTTGTCTTGAAAAGGTCTTTAAGAATAAAGACGAAAGCACTCGGAATCGTTTTTCACTTTTCCTTTCTGGGTGTATCTACACTAAGGGACCTGATAATGGTAAATTTTTTACTTGACCAACAAGGAGGCTATATAAAATATCCGTGTTTCCTTTGTTTATAGGATATCCGTGCTAAGGACAAACATTTGGAACAGAATCTCTAGTCAGTTAGAGAAAATTTGACTGTTGGGGAAAAGAATATTATACACCAATCAATTATTCAGCGAGAGAAAATCATCTTTCTATACCTTCATATTAAACCAGTGCTGATGAAACAATTTGTGAAAGCTCCTAGGGTAGAGAGTGACCGTTTCTAATTCATATGTATAATATTTCCTGGCTTATTCGTAAGTTATGATAAAATAAAGGCTGGAGTTTTTGCAGGGCCATAAATCAGAAAGTTAATGGAAAACCAAAATCTTTCGAGTTCGATGACTGACATTGAAAAAGGAGCATGGGATTCATTTGTGGCTGTTGTGAAAGGATTTCTTGGAAACAAAAAGACTGCTTACTACAAGGATTTGGTAGAGACATTACTTGATAGCTTTCATCGTTTTGGCTGCAACATAAAGGTTCATTTCCTCAAGAGCCATCTTGATGAATTTCCTGTTAATCTTGGCAAAGTGAGTAATGAACACGGAGAGCGTTTTCATCAAGATCAAAATTATGGAGGAGAGATATCAAGGCCGATGGAACACAAACATGATGGTTGACTATTGTTGGATTATTCAACGAGACTGTGTAAACAGACATCAAACACTCCAGACAATCCCGCAAGCGAAAATTTCTTCCATGAATGTATAGGTTTGTGTACGATTGCTTGTGTTGTCTCCATTATAGTAGAAAAATAACCTGTATGTATCTAGTGAAAGTTGATGTTATCTTACAATGCATTTATCCTTTCAAATTCTGTTGACATTTTTAGTTATGGTTTGAAGCTTAGGAAACTATCTTTACCGAGTAAATACATGCAGTACGTCATAAAATAGGAATATGCTGTAGAATGAAAACCTGATGGGTTACAAAAAGATGGATGCCATATTTGAAATCAGCACGTCAAAATTAGTTAAAAACAACCACACAACATAATTCAGCAAAAAATGGGTTGACCAGTGTAATAGGTTTAAGTGTTCAACAAGAAATATGTTATAAATACAGGCGAGTAAAATACAACGATTCCTAGAAAGATATAAAGTAAAATTGTATAAAAATACTGGCTAGCAAAAACTTAAAAAAAACAAAAAACAAAACTAAACGGATCAAATGATAAACATACATTGAATCTTTGATATCCAGTGAGAATATGGTTTGGTAGAGAGGTGACGGGAAGTATAACAGTTTCGCTAGTAATGGTCGTTTAAAGGATGTTTAATGTAATAGATGCCAAACAATCCCATCACTGAATAACTTCGAGATTTTGGAATCCAACTCTAACACCCTTTCTCTACGTATCTCCGGATCTATTTATATCAAAACACTATCTCCGTCACTCAATTCTGATTCTTCTTCTATTTCATTAAATATCCTTTAAACGACCACTACTAGCGAAACTGTTATATTTCTCGTCACCTCTCTACCACACCATATTCTCATTGCATATCAAAGATTCAAGGTATGTTTCTCATTTGATCCGTTTGGTTTTTGTTTTGTTTTTAAGTTTTTGCTAGCCCGTTTTTTGTTGTTTTTTCAGATAATTTTACTTTACATCTTTATATAAATTGTTGTATTTTACTCTCCTGTATTTATAATCATAATTCGTGTTGAACACTTAAACCTATTATGTATATCTTATTCTGAGCCAATGGAAAGGTCCGTACTTGGTCCGCTAGGTACGAGGACCGGTAGATTACCTCATTGGTACCCCAGCAAGCGATAAGCTCTACCACGTCAACTTATTGAAAAAGTATCACCGACGCGCCCATGGAGATACGAAACATCGGCGCTTGAAGAGGATTACCCCGTGGAGTCCCTTAATGTCATACAGACAGTGTGCATCCAACCTGATGCCGATTACCCTCTTCCTTTCCTGCCATGTGAGTCTTTTGAACCCTCTGACCTGAAAATCGACCCGCAGCTGACACCACATCAAAAGAGTCAGCTACAAGAACTATTTTGTCAGTTCGACGACGTTATTTCAGAGAAGCCTGGATGTGCTACTAGTTTCGAGCATGATATTAAATTAACGACCTTAGAACCTGTCCGTTAAAAACCTTATCCCATGCTGATTCATTTACCCAAGGTTTTAACGCCGAAGTCGATAATTTGATTAGTTTAGATATAATAGAACCTTCTACCTCTAGTTATTGTTCCCCAATCGTCATGGTCAAGAAACCTGATGGCTCTTATCGGATGTGCATCGACTTCCGGAAGTTAAATTCAGTAACTCTGTTCGAAGCCGAGCCCATCCCGGTGGTAGATCAAAACCTCCACCTTTTTGAAAACGCCAAGTTCATCTCAGAACTTGATTTGTGCAAGGCGTATTACCAAATTCCTCCCCGGCCCCGATGTGAAAGCATATACCGCCTTTGCAACTGAGAAAGGCTTAATGCAATTTAAGCGCCTTCCTTTCGGCCTCGTGACCGCTTGTAGTAACTATAACCGTCTCATGAGAAGGTTGTTAGATGGACTTCCGAATGACTCCTTTTACTTCGATAACGTCTACGTCGCTACTCGTGAATGTAGTCATCATTTAACTACCCTATTAGCTCTCTTCGAGCGACTGCGCGAAAATGGCCCCAGCAAATGCCATTTTGCCCACGAAACCATAAAATAATTGGGTTTTAAAATAGGACAAAGCCAGTTAGGTCCACAGAAGGACAAGATTAAAGCAATCGCCGTCATGTTCCTCCCGAATACTAAGAAGCAATTAAGATCATTCCTAGGATCAGCTTCTTACTATCGGCGATTTGTTTCAAATTTCGCTGCAATTTGGGCGCCCCTCAGCACCCTTTTAAAAAAGAATTCCACCGATCAACTACGTTGGAATGATGTCGCTGTTTCTCATTTTAATCAGCTCAAGAGTAAGCTCATTTCTGCCCCCATTTTGTAGTTGCCCAACCTGGAAAAATCCTTTGGGATTAAGATCGACGCGAGCAATGAGGGCATTAGAGGTGTACTCCTTCAATATGAGGATGACGGAACGAGTAATCCAGTTGCATATGCTAGTTTCCAGTTATTAACACGTGAAAAGAGATATGCCACTATAGAGAAGGTCCCCTAGCGATTATATGGGTTATTGACAAGTTCAAAATGTATTTGATAGGAAAAGAATTTCAGATAGGAACTGACCACTGCCCGTTGGCCTATATTCGGAATGTACGACACTCCAACGGCCGTATTATGCGCTGGAGTCTACTCTTGCAAGAGTATCAATTTAAGATAAATTATATAAAAGGTTCCGATAATCAGGTCGCTGACGCTCTCAGTAGAAATGCGTTACCAAATAGTGTAGATTAATTTGAAATTC
Source organism: Ceratothoa steindachneri (assembly GCA_963969495.1). NCBI lineage: Eukaryota > Metazoa > Arthropoda > Malacostraca > Isopoda > Cymothoidae > Ceratothoa > Ceratothoa steindachneri. The sequence continues at coordinate 8,888,882 of OZ018328.1, forward strand.
GTAGGATTAAGATCTCCATGTATGTACATACCGTCTTGTACGACTTAAATTAGATTCTCTTGTAATATAATAAGTCAATGTATATGTCTGAATTTTGTGGCTCAATGTCTATTATTTTTTCTCGTATGTGTATATATTTGTATCAATTAGATTCTCTTGTAATATAATTAGTCAATGTATATGTCTGAATTTTGTGGCTCAATGTCTATTTTTTTTCTCGTATGTGTATATATTTGTATCCATTAAATTAGGTATAAATTATTTTTTCCCATAGGTACTAATTTTATATTATTTCATTGTTCCATGTCTCTTTCATGGTTAAGTTGTATTAAAGGTTAGTTTCCCCTATAATCAAAAGATCAACATAATCATATGTATTGAGGTAATACTAGCTAAGTGCATGAAGGTACGGTCGGTGCAAGAAAGCAAGCTCTCCACAACGGAGCTCTATGGTTGTCCCTTCTCTCTCTTTTTTTTCGAAGTGACAACTTCCCTTGGAATGGAGGGGGTGTGATAGAACGGTCTGAGGCCGCTTAATTTCAGCCGCTATCACATGTTTAAAAACACATGGCTACCTACGTGCATCTGCGAGAGGAAGCAGAGCGCGTTATCACCCACCTTAGCTAATATCTAATCAAGGAGGTTCATTTCCCCGTTTTGCCTCCATACGTCGATCTCACCAGATTGAGTTAGGCTTATGGGCAGATAAGGTATTTTCCCAGGCGCGACCAGGGCATTCCCCCGAAGCCTTACACTCAATTGTCCTCTACGCCAAGGGGATGGCTTCGACTATTTATATCAAAGCTTTCCCGATTGAAGCAGATCAGATCAGATCCAGATTATCTTCACAAGGCATCACGCTGATCCGGTCTCCCTTGAGCACAATAGGAACTCTCTATCTAGAGATCCACCATTATTGTCCAGAAGAGGACAATATCCTTTGAGGGCCAAGGTTCGTGCCTTCAAGACGCCAAGTGCACAAAGCCCCTCTGTTGTTCAGAAAGAGAACAACGTTGGAAAAGCCATTGTTCTTCCAGCCCGTTCGTCAAGAAACGGTTCTCATTCCCAAGACATCACGTCAGGATAATTTAATTCCCCCCTTTTTAACGTTCTTCAAGAGAACGATTGGTTTCAACGATAACCTCCATTGTTCATCTAGAACATCCCCGATTTGCTGTCACAAAGATCGCTCGTACCTCCGAGCGTCACTTTGCTCTCACTCTTCGAAGACAGTCCTTCCCTTTCCCTAAGGACAACCCCCTCGAAGAATCCTTTTGCTGGAAATTGCCAGTGGACCGAAGATTCCTTCGCATCGTCTTCCTTTGCACAACAACTTTTTAATTACGTAAGCTGAGCATTACCTTTAATTATCTAACCTTTTTATCAACGCTACCCTGTGCTTTAAATGGTTTAGCGAACCATCTACCCCCTTTACTTTTTATTTGTTTACCTTTTTAAATCTCTCCAAATCTTAATCCTCGGATTAGTCAGATTTTCCCACGACCCTTTCCATTCTCCATTTATGTAAACATTTTCTTTTTGTGAGTTTTTGATAGTTTAATTAATAAAACTCTCTATTTTATTAATGATAGACATATTATTATCCTTGAGCTCAGTTCCACTTCTCAAGCAGATTGAAGATAAATAACCTCGGTCAATCAGATTACCACTCACTCGAAATATTAGAATAATTCCCTCAACGAATAGTTATATATGGTATATCGTCGAGAGCCTATTCTACGACAGTATAAAGTCCTTTCATTGAGTATATTAATAAAATCCTAAGCCTATTACGTCATTTCATAGTCCTATGGTCAATTTAAAACTAAATATATTTATACTATGGCATCATTTTGATGTATTGGCCCTGTACTTAGCAGATATGAAGAAAATTCTATAAAAATCAAAGATTTCTTTACAACCTTAGGTATTAAAGCCTTATTATTCTAAAATGTATTTGAAAAGCATTTAGCTGATGGAAAATGTAACTATTTGTGGCAATAGTCTTATTTTTCTAACAGATAAAATCCCTCCCCCAAGACCTAAACGATTTACCAATGCCTACAATTGTTTTTGTAGCCGCTTCACAAAGGTTAGAGTTATATAGAGTGAAACGCTTTGAAAGTTTTATATTGCCGGTAATGCAAAGATGAACATCACATCTACCTAATTTGAAAACTAGTTTGGCCTGACATCCAGGATTCTTGCACCTTTGTCTTGCCACAACCTTTAGCAGATGATGGCATCCATCAGTCCTAACTGATTTATTAGGTATAGGCTTAGTTGCATGTCCCAAATTTCTCTTCTGGGTAAACCTATCATCAGCATTGGAACTTGAGGGTCTACCCTTTGAAGCATCTTTTCTTTCTTTTACTTCTAGCACCAAGGACTCTGCAATATGTATTCATTTTAAATTTTTGTAAGTTACTTCTTTTCTTCTGCGGCACTTTTTTATATACGCTCCATGAATTTATTACCACCATGTCCAGTAAATGAAAAAAAATGGATACAACCTTATAGATCTGATGTTGATTCTATAGAGAGTAATCAGAGAATCTAAGATATCTACCACTCTCATGAATGAATCTTAGTTCTTAACAATATTTGGCATTGGGATATTGACTATATCTTTTGTAGGTTTATCATACTGTTGTCAATGAAACTGAGGCTCTGCAAAAGAATATGATGAAATCAAATTCACAGCGCTAGGGTCGTACCATTTCACTACTCTATTGTTGCACCTTCTATTGTTGTTTCTTTTTCTTCAAGTGATCTTCTTCCTTTTCCTCCGAAGTCCTTATCCTTGATTAGTTCAATACCAGGCAAGTGATTTGCTTCGAAAGCTCCTAAACAATATATCTGTGTTTTGGCTAGGGTAAGGATGAGGGGAATGGATGTAAACCAGTTGTCGAAATAGAGCTGATGATTCCTCCCACTTGGTATGCAACTTGCCAGCTGAAAAACAATATTAGAACTCTCTCCTAAGTCTGGCTGATCACAAACTGACTGAATTTTTCTGTGTAAACTTTAAAATTATGCACTAAACCATGGGTATCTTATAGAAGAAATCCCTTTATAACCCCACATATGAGGTTTGTTTGGAAGATAATGTCTTAGATTTTAGCGTCCTTTGAAAGGAATCATATTTTCAACTATACAGAGCTTGTGGTCCAATGGGATGGAATTGAATCCTTATTTCAAAATTGAAATAACCGGTCTTATTTTGTACAGTTTTTCAAACTAGGGGTCATTTCTATCAGGTATATTGCTATTATCATAATAATGCAAATTTTCTTTTATAGCCTCCCATCTATCTGTACTGAAGGTGCTAAGAAGTATATTCGTGACAATTTCTCCCCTCCAGTACATTTTTGAGTTGGACAGTTTGATAATTGACATCCACATGAGTGACCCAATAAATTGTTCTAGATCCTTTCGAGCGAGGCCGAAATCTTTATTTGGATTCTGATGTGTGCAATATAAATTTGACTGTTCCAAAATCAATTTCAGCAAATCCTCCGTTAAAGATTGACGGAAGTAAACTATAGGATAACGAATTTCTACTACCTCATCTTCCTCTGGGCTATGTAAATCTGCCCATTCTGGAACATTGACCAGGGAATCTTTTCCACCTGTCCGAGTTGCATTCAAATCATAGTTCATAAGGATATTGGGATTTGGTTCTTCTTCGCTTTCACTTCGAGAATCATGACCAATTTCTGAATCTGGAAAAATATGTAAATATGTAGTGTTAGTTGAATGTGTGTCCTTAAATGTGTAAGTAAGAGGTGAAAACAAGCTAATCGGGTTTCGCACAAAATTGAGATAATACAGTAAACTAAATTATAGCTTATGACAGTATGGTGTAGTATTAGCTAATGGACATAAATAGAACAAAACGGTGCATGATAAAAAGAAATACTTGAATTATTGTCAACCTCTTCATCTGATTCACCTTCTTTCTCTATTGCCGTTTCTTCCCGTTTCGCAGGCCCTCTAAAACCATAAAAATTGACAAACTCCATTCTATAGGTCCTAACAAATTTAGAGGTACTTACCCAAGTGGACATTTTGGTAGCACAAACTCTAACTCTACAAGTTCATTTTTCGTCTTTGTTTATATCACAAGAAAAGATCTATATTTTGGGGCAATTATCATTGGTACAAAGGTAAGTTTAATGTGATATACCAATATTTGCCACGAATTTCTCCACTATAAGAAATACTTGACAACTGAATGCTTTATAACGTTTTCATTTGGAGGGAATTAAGAAAATCGTACTCGCCCAAAGGGTGTTTTGCGAACATCTCGTTTCTCTATAATGAGCGTAAAAGTTGTTTTTGAAAATTGTTTCCGAAATTTTTTTTTGAAAATTTGTAATGGGACTAGTTGGAAGCAACTAGTATTCTTAGAAATCAAAGTTACCTGCATTTTTACTTCTTAGCAATGTTTAAAGATGTGGGTAGGAAATAATAATCAATTAAAACTAAACAAAATTTTAGAAAGTATCTCTAATAAATATGTTCTCACATTTTTTAATACTAATAACTTCGCCATATTTTCAATCTCTGAATTCCGTACTCTATTTATAAACCTTCTATGTAATTGTTTTTGTAAAGTTTGATCATTAGATATAGCAAAGTTGAATAGTAATTAGACTTAATTATTAATGATCACACAATATATAAGCGTATTTAAACTCATTTTCAGACACTCAGATTATTCTTGGAGAAATAAAATTCTTTGGTCTCTGCTTACTAAACTTTAAGAAAAGTCTAAAGATACAAAGTTAAATTTGTCAAGAAAACTAAATATACAACAAAATCAGATGAATCTCGATTACCTTCGTAAATTTTAGGTGGTTGTTCTCAAGAGGTCAAGAGGTAAGTTGTGAATTCTACTTCAACAAGTTAAATCGTCTCTCTTTTTTCATTTTAATAAAAAGGCAAGATTATTGAAATAAGATTCATCCGAGTTAGGGAGTCCGGAGTGACATATGCCACTGTTCGGTTATTTAATACCAAGTAGCAAAAATGAGAAATGGCAGACTGGTTCGCCGCTTATATCGGTGGCATGTCAATAAAACAGGCAAAGGTTCCATTTAGCATTTATTTCACCCAGTACGGGTTGATATTATCCATTAGCACTTATTCTCCTACGTGTAATCAGTTCATAGGACCTAACAGAGTCCATATAAGATACGTAAATGTTCATTAAAGGCAAAGTTTTTTGTTAATTATCTAGAAAAATGGGCTAATAAAAGGAGATAGGGTGTAGTCGGTAACGACAGGAGCAGGAATCAAGTTGGTTGGAATCTAATAAATAAAATTTAGGACTTTATAACAGCCGCCTCAAAATACTTGAGGGTGCTTTATTTTTAAAAGGTGAGTCACTTTTCATAATTACCATGGGCAAATTGCTGCACAAAATTAATTGAACTAAATCGTTTTGCATGGTATTTGTCTTGGAATTTTGATACCCTCGTGGTAGTTTATCTTTGCCAACTTAATTTGGGGTTTGGTGATCTTAACAAGCTAATTTTTAGATGGTGATATTTAAAACTTTCAGATATGTGCAAAAAAGATAAGGATCTTACTTAATTTGAATCTGAGTATTTGGCCACGTATTTTTTCCATGCAGTTTTCCAAATCTGCTCAAACCATCAGGGAGGAGAAGCTATAAAATTCGAAAAAAATAGGAATAAATCTAAAAATGATTTGAGATGATGTCTTAAGTCAACCCTAAGTAATTTTATATTTACTCAAATAATAGCGAACAAATGAGGGAAAGTGTAGGGAAATCGAAATCTCACCATAAAATTAATGGTCCTGTTCGGTCACCAAAATCCTCCAACCACGAGAGGTACAAATCATCAGATTTCTGGGCTGGCGAGCATAACATTGGTTAAACTGGCATGTCGTGGTATTGTTGTTGTTGTTTTATTATTATTTTTTTGTCAGAGAATTTATATTTTCAATGACTTTAGAGCGCCAGTCTGACCCTATTACTTATGAAAGACAACAATACTTCTATATTGGGTGAGTGGACTTTTTAATTACCTCATTATTGAGACAGTGTCACAGCGTTTAATCCGCTTTAAGGAGAGAGCCTGTTAAATGCGTAAAGGATCCATTGAAACACCAGAATTATCCAAAAGTAAATATATATTTTGAACTAATCAATTAACTACGAAAAAATAAAATATTTACAATCACCTAAGAAGTTTAAAGGAGATAACCATACTTGAAATCGGACCTATTTCATAAGCTATTCATGTCCAAATCGAAATAGGCTCCAAGTAAACAAACCAATTCCTGGTTAGATATTTTATAGTGAACCTTTTAGATTAGCATTAAACTCCAATTTAAGTTTCACTCTTCTAACTGTAAATATGACTGGGTTCACTGACAATTGTCTCTACTTCAGTTAATTTGAATACCGTAATAAACTCATACTAAAGCAATACAAATATAAATGGTCATTCTGACTTACATGAAAGAAAGGATCAGGTGTTGCCGGATGTCACTAGATGGCTTTTATCGCGCTTCGTTGTATTGGAGCGGCCGATTGTAGATTTTCCACGAGATGGGAAGGGGGTAGGGGACACGATGTTCTTTCTTTTGATATACGATTAAAAGCGGAGGGAGGAGTTGTACTCTCTGGCTCAAGGAGTGCTCTTCTGGGTGCTATTAAAGCCTTTTTGTATCCTGGTCTTCTTCGAGGGGTTGCCCGACTAGATTTTTGGGTATACGAGGAGATTTTGAATGTACCTGAAAAATTGGATCTTCCTCGGGTATTGATTCTTCTTCTCTCTCCGGTATTAATATCGCAATTTGAGAGTCACTTGGGAAATTCGTGTTTGGCACTAGGAATAATGGTCCAGCCAGGCTTCTTAATAAGCCTGTGAAGGATACTTCGTTATGGCACCGATCCAAAACGTGACGTTTCTAGGTTATTTCGAAATTAGGAAAATTATCAATCTTCTCGAACTAGGTCTCTATCGTCTCTCACCGAATAACCTTTCTATTTCCTTATGGGGCTTATTTATAGCCTAGCGACAGCCCGATCTAAGGGGGAAGGGGCGATGCCGCATAGGGAAGAGCGAGTGGTGAGGGGAGGGTGGCACCGTGGTTCACAAGTCGGCTTCTTAATTAGAGGCACCGCCAACCGTCAACATCCTTGGTGTTCTTTTTGACTGGCACAGCTTTTTGTGGTGATTTAACCCCAGGCCTCTGGATCTCATAGGTAATTTGATCCTTTGAGCGCTACGTAATGGCCCTTGGTGGTCACCTTGGTAAAGTGGCTCGCTCCCGGCTACCTATGCAGCGGGGAGATCAAAAAGGGTTTGGGCGTTTGACTGTTATTCCGCCGGCTAACCTTCCCACGACTCTCTTCATGTGGCTCAATTATCTTGCTTTCTCCTCAGCGGGGAGGGGGCTTTAACGTATATGTCACCTGGCTCTCGGGGAGGCTTTATGTTGTAATTCCTCTACATTTACCTCAGTCCTAAGAAATTAACGGGGGAGGGGGTTATTCCTGTCCGACGCTTACAATAATGCACAAAGGTAACTTACTGAACACTATATTATACAATAAACTGAGAGTTCACTAGGAAATGTCTCAATAACGTTTGCACCTGACCTTACCTTAATGCCTACATTACTGTCTCAGCTTAGGAGATTCTTATCTACAATTAGGGAGTCACTCGCCTCTTCTTAATTACAACTCTAACGCTTTACAATTAACATTACACTTAAAATATATTAGTCGGCCTACACCTTAGCTTTCGACAGGATTCCGACTTAACAAGTCAGCCACACAATAGTCGGACCCTTTTATATAAGTAATATTCAAATAGTGCGCTATCACCAATACTTTACCGCGCCTGAGTCGGCCGTTCGGGTTATTGAGTCTACCCAAGTATGTCATTAAATGGTACTGGTATTTCAACCTACTCGAATTACGCTTCTTATGGTACTTGACTAACTTTAAACAGACCCTTATTTCTAGAGCGGCTTGTTGCAGTGGGGCATAATTGATGGGAGCGTGATTCCTATAATTCTTTTTTATCAATGTACACTGGTCGATCGAGTCTGGGTTCGATCTAATTGGTTCGGAAACAATTTTCCTTACCGGATCGTTAATGGGCGTGAAGTTTTAGCGGTAACTCCGGGGACGCTTCGTTCTGGGGAAAGACTAATGGGGGTAAGGGATATTCATCATCCGCGTCTACCATCTGACTCAATTTACTTCAGTACACCACAGAAAAATAGTTCGCTATAATCCCATTTGACTGGGTTCTCCTCGTAGGTTCTTACTGAGGTACTCCTGCTTGTACCTCATCCCTACATACTTCTTCTATCGTTACCCCATTTGGCTGGGTTTCCATCGATGGTCCTTTCCTAGGTCCAGGCCGAGCTAAAACTTCCTCGACCTCCATCGCGAGCATTCTATCTTTTTCTTCGCTCTCTTCTCTTTCAGCTTAAGCAAGTTCTCTTTCCCTCTGTATGCTTCTTTCTTCTACTTCTTTTTTATCTTTATTCTTCTTTCTTCTGACTCTATTTCCCTCTTTATTCTTCTATCCTCGGTTTCTCTTTCCGCTTTCGCTAGTTCTCTTTCCCTCAGTATTCTTCTTTCTTCTTCTACTATTTTTATCTTTATTCTTCTTTCTTTATCTTCTCTTTCTAACTTTATTCTTAATTCTTCTGCTTCGCTTTTCAACTGTATTATTCTTCGGTTTGTTTTACATCCCCTTGATATTCTTTTTTATTTTGCTTCTATTTTCCACTGTTTTTTGTCTTGTCTTTTTCTGTCCATCCGTATTTTCATATCTTCGTATTCTCTTTTCCCCTCTCTTCTTATTTCTTAAATTTTTCTATCAGACTGTATTATTTCTCCTTCTTCTCTTCCCAAATCTCTTCTTTCTTCTTTGCTTTCTATTCTCAGTTCTGCCGTCACGTAGTCATTCATCTCTTTGCCTTCAATTCTCAGACTTTGGGCTTGTTGGTATAATCTTTCTACCGGATCCATTTTGTGTTTGTCCGTCGACTTTTTCTTGCTGTACTCTCAGGTACTTACGCCGCCACTCAATAGGTAGCGCGCAGCCTAACTTACCCTTAATCCCACTACTATGCTGATTGTAATACCACTCCGACAACAAATTTACCACTTGGCCTAACAATTACCTTCAGATTGTTTGCACCCCTAACTTTACCAATTTTCCTCTCGTCAATTATTCTATTTTTCCTGGTATTCCATTTAGGTGTTGGCTCTTCCTTAATTAGACGCTACTGGGTTCTTTCTAATAAAAACCTACAGAACTAAAACCACTTTGGTCGTGGTATTGTTACTGTTGCGATATTATTCTTTTTTTGTCAGAGAATTTATATGTTGAATGACTTTAGAGCGCCAGTCTGACCCTATTACTTATGAAAGACAACAATACTTCTATATTGGGTGAGTGGACTTTTTAATTACCTCATTATTGAGACAGTGTCACAGCGTTTAATCCGCTTTAAGGAGAGAGCCTGTTAAATGCGTAAAGGATCCATTGAAACACCAGAATTATCCAAAAGTAAATATATATTTTGAACTAATCAATTAACTACGAAAAAATAAAATATTTACAATCACCTAAGAAGTTTAACGGAGATAACCATACTTGAAACCAGGCCTATTTCAGAAGCTACTCATGTCCAAATCGAAATAGGCTCCAAGTAAACAAATCAATTGCCTATTAGTTATTTTATAGTGACCCTTTTAGATTAGCATTAAACTCCAATTTAAGTTTCACTCTTCTAACTGTAAATATGACTGGGTTCACTGACAATTGTCTCTACTTCAGTTAATTTGAGTACCGTAATAAACTCATACTAAAGCAATACAAATATAAATGGTCATTCTGACTTACATGAAAGAAAGGATCGGGGGTTGCCGGATGTCACTAGATGGATTTCATCGCGCTTCGTTGTGTTGGGGCGGCCGATTGTAGATTTCCACGAGATGGGAGGGGGGTAACGGAAACGATTCCAATTCTTCGGATTAACGTTAAAAAGTGAAGGAAGGAGTTGTACTCTCAGGCTCAAGGAGTGCTCTTTGGGACGCTCTTTAATCCTTTTTGTATCATGCTCTTCTTTGAGGTGTTGCCTAACTGGCTTTTTGGGTATACGAGGATCTTCCTTGGGTATTGATTCTTCTTCTCTCCCCGTTATTAAGATCGCAATTTGAAACAACAAGGAGTAACAACAAGGAAAGAAGGTACCCTAGGAGACCTTACTGTCCATTCAAAGAGGGTACCATTGGACTTGCAATCGAGCGGGCACAAGGCTGCTCAATTGTTTTGCGTCCCTAAACGGCCACTTTTCAAGACCTTGTCTAGTCTTGCCTTGAACTGGTCAACAGATTCACTGTTAACAACTTCCACTGGAAGTGCGTTCCACTTACCGCAGATACTGTAGGTGAAAAAATTTCCACACAGATTGCGGTTGTAACGCTTCAGTTCAAGTTTGAAGCCGTGATTGCGCGTTCTGTTCTCACTCAGTGTGAAAATATCCCGGTAGTCAACATTGTCGAACCCTCGAAGTATTTTGAAAACTTCGATGAGCTGACCACGCAGTCTACGGGTTTCCAGCGAGAACAGATCTAATTCCCTTAGTCTATCCTCATAACTTTTATGTCGGATAGAGGGAATCAGCTTGGTTGCCCTGGCTTGTACGCGTTCCAATCTCGCGATGTCCTTTCGCAATGAAGGACTCCAAAATTGTACGGCATACTCCAGGTGCGGTCGGACAAGTGAGTTGTACAGGCACAGTACAATCTCCTGGTTCCGATAACCAAACTGGCGCTTAATATAGCCTAGCATCCTTTGGGCCTTTTTCTCCGCCTCAATGCACTGTTTCGAGAACTTGAGGTCACTAGTGATTGTTACACCCAAGTCCTTCTCAGTGTCCGTGGATTCCATAGCAGTGCCCTTAAGGATATACTGAGATTGGGGGTTTCTGTGGCCGATATGCATCACTTTGCATTTGCCCACGTTAAAAGGCATTTGCCACGTGTCCGACCACTCCCCAATCTTCCCAAGATCTTCTTGCAGGCGGGCAGTATTTCCATCCTTTGCAAGGTTCATACCAAGCTTGGTATCATCGGCAAATTTGGAAATCTTGGCAACCATGTCACCGTTTATGTCGTTGACGTAGATGATGAATAGTAGTGGTCCCAAGACAGAACCTTGAGGCACCCCGCTAGTAACGGGCACCCACTCAGAAGACTGTCCATTTACCACCACCCGTTGCCGTCTGCCACTTAGCCAGTTCTTGATCCAGCCGGCTACCTTTCCATCTATGCCAAGCGCTCGCACTTTCCGGAGAAGGCGGCGGTGTGGTACCTTATCAAAGGCTTTCTGAAAGTCTAGGTAGACCACATCCACCGCCTTGTCCCGATCGTGCTCACTGAAAACGAAGTGGAAGAATTCCACAAGGTTCGTCAGGCATGACCGTTGCCTTCGGAAGCCGTGCTGGGAACTCCTCAGTAGCAGGTTTGACTCTAAATACGACGTCACTTTGTCCACCATGATGCTTTCCATGAGTTTACCGACTATCCAAGTCAGACTGATAGGTCGGTAGTTCGACGGTTGGTTACGGTCTCCGTTCTTGAAGATAGGAGTCACCTCCGCCTCACGCCAGTCTCTAGGAACGCATTTGGTCCGGATTGACATGTTAAAGATAGCGCACAGATGTCGTGATACTTCATCGCAAACTTCCTTTTACACTTTAGGTAGAAATCCGTCCGGTCCAGCGGACTTATTCGTCTTTAGGTCAGCGATCTCTTTCTTTATTTCTCCTTCGGTGAAGTCCATTGCCTCTAGCTTTTCCCCTGAGCAGGAATCCGTCGGCTGGGGAATGGGACCACACTCTTCAGTAAACACTGAAGAGAAGTAGTCGTTGAGGAGGTTAGCATTTTCTGCATCTGAATGCTTTAATGTCCCCTCCTCATTCCTCAAAGGGCCAATCGTTCGACGGATTGGTTTACGGCTGTTCACATATCCAAAATCTCCTTGGGATTCTCTTTATAGAGTCTCGCCACTCGGAGTTCTTCAGACCGTTTAGCCGCCCTTATGCTGGACTTCACTCTCCTGGCTAGCCTCCGGTATTTGTCAAAGTCACCCGAGATCTTCGATTGCCGGTACACATTTCTCTTCTCCCTAAGCAGTTGGCCGATTTCTCGATTAAACCACTTAGGTTGAACAGAAGACAGACGGGAGCATTTCAGAGGGATGAAACGCGATTGAAGACTCATGAATGTGGTTTTGAAACTATTCCACGAGTCTTCAACGGCGTCGCACACTTCTAGCCTCACGTCAGTCAGTCCAGCTCAAAGGCTTGCAAAGTCTGCTCTTCTCAAGTCAAGTTTCTTTGATTGACTGGCAACAGACCTTACCTTCGGGATCTTGACGCTAAATCTAACTAGCTGGTGATCACTGCCACCGAGCTCTTCGCCTACAGAGATATCCTCAACGATATCATCCTCAGAGGTGAAGACCAAGTCGAGGATATTGTCTCCTCTCGTCGGTTCTCTGACCCATTGAGTGAGGAACTCGTTGTTGGCGAACTCCAGGAGTAGCGCGCTCTCGCCACAGGCTGCTCTGGTTTCCCAGTCAACTTGGCTGTTGAAATCGCCCATAACGATGCACACTCTGCCTTGAAACAGCTCACCCAGCAGCTGGTACAGTTCCCTGTCCTTCTCAACGGGTTGGGAAGGGGGTCTGTAAAGCAGCAGGGTTCTGTATCTGACAGGACCGATCTCTAGGTCAACGCCTAGGAGCTCGTGGTCAGATATAACGTTGGAGTTCGTAGATTTGATTGTATCCTTGACATACAACATTACAACGCCACCCTCTCTGTCTGGCCTATCTTTGTGGAAGAGTTGGTAACCAGGAACCGTGAATTCGCCTTCAAAGTCTCGGGTTGAGGTTTTTATCCACAATTCTGTTATGGCTACCATTTCGGGTTCTTCCGTCGCTACGAGGCCACGGAGCTCAGGAAACTTGTTCCTGATTGACCTCGCATTGAACAGAAGAACTTTCAGGGAGTCCCCTAATGTAGGACTCCCTATACTCTTCCGTCTTCCAGCTTCTTGTTTGTCGCGGTGGCACCATTTTTGATAACCTCCGAGAAGGTTGTTTGGGGAGTGACTCGGGTGTACTAGCGTACGTCCGCCTTGCCAATGGGCTGGACACTCCTTTGGGTGCGCTCCACGACATCCTGGATGAGGTTGGCTAGGAACGCCCTGCCCTTAAAGGAGAGGTGCACCCCGTCCCTTTGGTAGAGGTCTTTTTTACCATAGAATACGGCGTACGGGTCCACAAAAAAGACACCCTCAGCCGTACAGAGGTCTGCAAGGCGCCTGTTTAGCGACATGTTCCTCAAGTGGGCAGTCCGGCTTGGACTCCACCTGCGGGAGCATCCCCACCACGACGCGTCTGCGGGTTTTCAATCCACAGTCGTCGACAGCGCCCATAACTGTCCTCATAATCTCACCTGTAGGGCCTACCCTACCTCCTCTGAGGTAGAGGTCGTTGCCACTTACCATAAGGGCAACGACTGAAGTTTCTGAAATCTGAGACTTCTCGGCCTCAGCTCTTACCTGCTTATTCCCACAGCCTGGAATGCAGCTCACCTTAACGTTTGTGCGAAGGCGGGCCGCTAGCAGGGGCTTTTGACCCCGTGCTTGAGAATCACCAATAAGGGTGACTCTTGCACATTTGTCTGCGGACGACTTAGTCTTTCCTTTCGGAGGCGACTTGCCGCTTTCCTCTTGTATCTCTAATTTTTTTTCTTCTTCTTCTTATTCTTCCTCTTATTCTTCTTCTTGACTTCCTTTGTTATCTCTTCGTTTGTTTCCCGTTTCTCTTCTTCTGCTTCTGCTTTCTCTTCTTCTGTTTCCAGTTTCTTTTCTTCTCTTTCTACTTTCTCTTCTTCTCCTTTTACTTTCTCTTCTTCTCTTTCTACTTAAACGCTATAACGATCGACTCGTCTACGGCAGATATGAGAAGTGAGGCCTTATTAATCCAATTATGTTGTAATGCAAAAAATAAAATTAATTTAGCCGTCATATATCGTCCTCCATCGCAAATAGAAAGAGAAGATGCTGCACTCTTTGATATGCTTTCATCTTGGGTTAGAAAAGGGACCACATTAGTCTGCGGCGATTTTAACTATCCAAACGTTAATTATAGTAACCTAACGTCAGATAAAGCTGGGGAGAGACTACTAAACTTTATTCTGGAGAATTTTCTCGTTCAAAAAGTGGAGGAACCAACTCGTGATAATAATATCCTCGATTTAATCATTGCGACTGACGAGTCATTGGTAGAAAATGTTTGTGTAGGAGAGCATTTAGCCTCGAGTGACCATAATGCGATTAGATTCGTAGTAAACACGTGTGTAGATGTAAAAATTAGTACACAACTCATGCCACGTTTTGGTAGCTGTAATTTTGATACTTTTCGCGAAAGGATTAAGGATGTAGACTGGGGAATGCGCTTCGGGAATAGGTCAGTAGGAGAAATGTACACTGAGCTTCGGCGTACACTCCTTAGTGTAAATTTCGACTTAGTAAAGTATGTGCGCCGTAAGAGCGGGAAGTCGATGAGAGCGCCGTGGGTTAGCCCACTAATATTAAGCTTAATTAAGGACCGAAATAGAAAATTTCAAATACATAAGAACAATGAGTCATTCATAAGTCGGCAAAATTACATAGATTCTCGAAGAGAAGTTAAACGGGCGGTTAGAGATGCGAAGCGGAAATATGAAATAAAACTGGCGAAGGATTCAAAGAAGGAACCGAAACGGTTTTACGGCTATGTAAAAAGTAGGAAACCCTTAAAAGGTTCAATAGGGCCAATTAAAGACAAAGATGGTCGTTTGACGGAATTTCCGGCGGAAATGTCTGAAATTTTAAATGAACATTTCACAAGCGTCTTTACTGTTGAAGATTCGTCCGAATTAGGATCGTTAGTTGAAGAAGTAGATAATAGTGATATTTGCATATCCGATATAACAGTTAATGAAGTGGAAATTCTTAAATATATTAACCTGATGAAAAAGTCGAAATCACCCGGGCCCGATGGCGTTTACCCCACTCATTTAAAGGAACTTAAGAATGAGCTTGCGAAGCCGTTGCGTGCAATTTTCAATCGCTCATTAGAAGATGGCGTAGTCCCTTTAGACTTCAAGCGTGCAAACGTTACACCAATATTTAAGAATGGGAATAGATACGAAGCAACGAATTTTCGTCCTATTAGTCTAACTTCGGTAGTTGGAAAGCTTTTAGAATCGGTAATTAGAGATAGAATAGTGAGCCACCTCGAGCTAAATAATCTGATCAAAGATTCCCAACATGGATTTAGGCGGGCGAGATCGTGCTTGACAAATTTGCTGGAATTCTTCCATAAAATGATTTGCGTTTACGACGAAAGCAAAGCTGTAGATGTAATCTATCTAGACTTTAAAAAGGCGTTTGACACCGTTCCGCACGAGAGATTATTAATGAAAGTTAAAGCAATCGGTGTGAAGGGTAAGATATTAAATTGGATTAGAAATTGGCTGAAGGATCGTTCGCAGCGAGTAGTTATAAATGGTGAATGTTCTGATTGGGTCAACGTCAGTAGTGGAGTGCCACAAGGCTCCGTTCTTGGCCCATTATTGTTTCTAATATATATAAACGATTTGGATATGGCGTATTTAGTACGATTTCTAAATTTGCTGACGACACGAAGCTGGGCAACCGTGCCTATGTAAGATCGGATGTAGAAAAATTACACAAGGACCTAAACTTGATTGTCAGATGGGCGGATAAGTGGCAAATGCAGTTTAATTTAAGTAAATGTAAGGTGATGCATTTGGGTTGCCATAATTTGAGGGTAGAGTATACCATGAAAGGCCAGGTCCTCGACGTAGTTAAATTGGAAAAAGACCTGGGAGTTTTAGTCTCGGATGACTTCAAAGTCACGAAACAATGCGCGGATGCATGTAAAAAAGCAAATCGTGTGCTGGGTTATATCGCGCGTAATTTCACGTTCAAATCCAAAGAGATAATTTTACCATTGTATAAATCACTTGTGCGTCCACTGCTCGAATATGCGGTTCAATTTTGGGCTCCATACTTAAACAAAGATATCGCGCAATTAGAAAGAGTGCAGCGTAGGGCTACAAAATTAATTCCCGAGCTGAGAAACAGGCCCTACGAGGAAAGACTCAGGGCATTAGATTTGCCATCTCTCGAAGGCAGAAGATTACGTGGAGAGCTAATAGAAGTATTTAAAATATTGAAAGGATTTTCAAACGTTGATTATAGGAATTTGTTCGAGTTGGATCACAGGGGAAACACTCGGCAACACGGACTAAAATTAGTAAACAAGCGATTTAACACTAGTATAGCCCAAAACTATTTTACGTTTAAAATTACTCAAATTTGGAATAGGCTACCCACCCACGTAGTAGATAGTACGTCGGCAAATATGTTTAAAAACCGTCTCGACGCGCACTTAAATAGTATAAATATAACGTAGTCTGAGCACAGTAAATAAAAACGTCTTTGCAAAAAAAGTTTGAAGCGGAGGAACAACGAGAGTAAAAATGATGACTAAAAATGATGCCAGCGATTTCTCTTGCATGTGTAGTTTAGATATCCATTTTCTTTTCCGCCTATCCTATAAAAAGTCTTACTATCCTAAAACTAGATTTTCACCACTAGCAGTCGAGGGCTGCGGAAGTTGAGAAGAAAAACTTTCTATCACCCCCCCCTAGGTTGAAGTAGTTAATAGGCATGACATTGTACACATGTAGATAAGTGTGTACAGTAGATTATATATTTAAAAAAAAAAATAATAAAAAATAAAAAAAAAATATAGCATGTTAGAGATACACTCGTAGATAAGTGTGTATCGTAGTTTCGGATGTAGTGTAGCGGACTAGCCTCGAGCGGACCTTAGGGTCTTTGCTGGTCCTAGATTCTGTAGTTCTGTAGTTCTTCTATTTCTACTTTCTCTTCTTGAAAGTCACTGAATGGTGACGGGTTTTTCTATTCTCTTACTTAGGAAATTCGTGTTTGACACTAGGAATGTTGGTCCAGCCAGGCTTCTTACGAAGCCTGTGAAAGATACTTCGGTATGGGACCGATCCAAAACGTTACGTTCCTAAGTTATTTCAAAATTGGACGAATGACCGATCTTCTCCAACAGATCATCTATCGTCTCTCACCGAATAATCCTTTCTCTTTCTTTATGTGGCTTATTTATAGCCTGGCGCCACCCCCATCTAAGGGGAAAAGGGCGAGGCCGCAGAGGTTAAGAGTGAGGGTCGAGGGAGCAGAGGCAAAAGCGAGGGGTAATGGAGAGGGTGGCACCGCGGTACCCAAGTCGGCTTCTTAATTAGAGGCACCGCCAACCTTCAACATCCTTGGTGTTCATTTTGGCTGACACCGATTTTTGTGGCGATTTAACCACGGGCTTCCGGATCTCGTAGGTGATTGAATCCTGTGAGCGCTACGTAATGGCCTTTGTTGGTCACTGGCAAAGCGGCTCGCTCCCGGCTACCTATGCAGCGGGGAGATTAAAAAGGGTAGGCCGTTCGACTGTTATTCCGCCGGTTACCGTTCCCGCGACTCTCCTCATATTACTCGATTTTCTTGTTTTCTCCGCAGGGGGGTGGGCTTTTACGTATATGTCTGCCTGGCCCCCCAGGAGGCTTTATGTTGTATTTCCCTTACATGGCGCTATTTACACAAAGAGTTAGGATCTAATTTCGCGTCATAGACGAAATTAGAGGAACGGCGACCAAAATCCAGAAGATGCCTTTTGAGGTCAGTGAAATCACAAGACGCTTGGAAAAGATCCGTTAGAGGACCCAGGCTTAATTCCTATGCCCTAAGCCGCCCCACCTCCCACTTTCCCCTACCCTCAGTAGGTTGATGAAGTATTTAGGCACATAAATGGAGAATAACATGGAAGATCGAGTTAGTCATCGAAACGACAATTTCCGGCGGCAGGGCCCGGCATCAAGGGAATCAATCTTAAATTAAGAAGAAGCTTATTCAGAGCCAGTTACTGGTAGTCACACCGAAAATTAGCCCTTTAAAAACGAAGGAAGATTGAATTAGAGATCGATACTACGAAGTCCGGTGGGAGTGCCACGCCAATTAAAGAAAGGAACAGCGAAGAAGCTTATTCTGAGCCAGTTCCTGGTGGTCACACCGAAAATTATCCCTTTAAAAACGAAGGAAGATTGAATTAGAGATCGATACGACGAAGTCCAGCCGGAGTGCCACGTTAATTAAAGAAAGGAACAGCGAAGAAGCTCATTCTGAGCCAGTTCCTGGTGGTCACACCGAAAATTAGCTTTGTTTGTATTGAAAATCACTTTCGTACATCTTTCTTCAGAGAAACCCCCTACCCCGGTTTTTAACAAAAAACAGAGATTTCCTCGTCATTGAGGAACACCGAAAGTGAGCTCCCTCACCGCCCCCCCCATTCATCAGATGATTCACAGATGATTCACCGTTTGCTAATCGCTTGTCAGTGCGAACCATTCCAAGATTAACCTGCAGATTGTAAAGGCATACCTTCACGGTCCCGTTGTTTAAATCATCTGACAAAGACTACATGCTCAACGCCATCCGACGCCCTCACCAAAATCACCAGTTGCTTCAAGCCCGTCTCCGCGCCAGTCAAACAGCTGGGTGTCTGTGAACACGTCCACGCGCCTAACCGCAAAACATTTTTTTCGTCTACATGAAATTCAAGGCCAAGGTCATTCTCTAGCCGGACTCACGTGTGGTTGTTTTAAAGGTAAAGAAGTCCAATTATTTTCGAGTGTCAATTAGCGTCGAATATTAAAGTGAGCTTTGGGTTAACCATTACTTTATATTCATTTGTTTAAATTAGTAAGTCTCACATAAACTCGTTTACTTCATAGCTGTATAGTTTGTTTTTTAGATTTCTTTTTTTAATATTGTAATTAAAGATATATATTTTTTAGAAGTATTTAATTTAATCCTCGAAACGCTGCACTTAGCGCTAAAAATCCGCAAAGATTAAATAACGTAAAATAACATAGCTCCCTTAGAGAAAACGTAATCAATGAGTATTAAAGTACATAACAAACCTACGTATGTATACCACCACTCGGCCCTTACAGTACCACGAGAGAAAGCACCATTAAAATTCAGGAGTCTGATAATAATCGGTTTAATGACCAACTAGCAAGGCTACCCGGTGTTGCCATGGATAAAAAGTCCTGTCGCAAATAAATACAAAGGCATATTGTTCGAAATTCTTATATTTTGGCACAAAGTAACTTTACTTGTTAATTTTTATTATTTATGAGATGCAGGCAGAGTGAGGAGAATTGCGCGCTCTCCTCATCATTTAAACCATATAATATCGTATATCATATAATATTATATATTATTTTTACAATGAATAAACGTTTTACTTCGCGTGCCCTGCAATTACGCGCACGAGTGAATGGGCGTTAGTCAAGACCGAACAACGGTTTAGCCGCAGAAACAGATCAAGCGTCTTATGGATACAGATAAACCATCCAAATATTGATAGAATTTAGTGTAAAGTTTGTTACCTTCTTCACTGTAATGAAATATTATAAATCGCCGTGGTCTAATAAACTCTACTAAACTAATATTAAATATTATTAAACTAATAAGGAAAAGCTTCTGGGCTAATTATAGTCGATCAAATAATAAAAGAATGTATCTAAGGAAGTTTAAAGAGGAGAATTTCCTCCTTGTTTGGAGAAATGGATTAAAACTAACCTAAACATTTGTGTACAGGCTTAAATTATATATTCCAAAAGGGTTGATACTGTATCGCATAAACTACTTTAGACATAAGTAAAAGCCAACTGACAATGAAAGGATAAGGTACGTGCATGAAGGGATACAAAACGAGGTAGCTGAGCGAAAACACAGTGGGTATTAATGATTTTAAGAGTAATTGAATAAATACAAACGGTAAAAACACAGAAACTACAAAACTTAGCTTTTTAGTGACATCTTGGTGTGCAATAAATGAATTTATATTTGGACTTTGTCATTTGATCTTGAATTGTATCATCCCCTCCTTAATTCAAAACTTTTATTGTTTTCTTATTTATTTAATCTTTACTTCTCTTCTTCTCTATGTATTTATTTCAATATCGATTCTTGTTTTTCGTGATATGTTTCATTTTAGCTTTATATGGGTTGTCCAAAGGTTTCTGCCTAGATTTTGTCTAGACTATCTAAACTTCAATTCGATCAGGTAAACTTTTGAAGATGCATTGGTTAAATACTTGATGCTTTAATTATAGAAGTAGATGAGTTCTGAGTATGTAGCTTAGCTTTCATACCTCACTTTAGCCGAGTTTTGCTCTTATACTGATGAAGAGTCTCAAGCATTACACGTTATACATACAAACGTGTTTGTGTACCTGTTTAAAATTTTATGCTCAATTGTAATTAATATATCTTTTGGAAAACAATTATTTGTAAATTTTGTCGCCTGGTCAGTATTCCTGCCCCATTTCCCCTTCCCTACTATTTGTTAAAAAAGTGCCCAAACCCGGATATCTTTTATCGCTGGTTTCAACGGTGAAAGTTACTCTGTTTATTTTGCTTAGCTTAGTGAAAAAAAATCAATGATATTGCGAAATTGATTTACGTTCAAAAAGTGGACCTATGCTTCTTCTACTGAAGGAAAGTGGACTTATGATCTGTACACTCTTGCTGGATATAGACGGATCGTTGCCAACCCTATTCGCAAGCTCTAAGGAAAAATAAACAGTATCTATTACAATGAGAACTATAGTTTGGACTTTGGTCCCTATTCTTCACTTTGTCTGATCTCTTTTGCTCCTTTTCTTCAAACTATTCCAGGTACAAAACAAACACACGAATACCATTGCAAAGTTCCCTCTCCTCTCTCCTGCGAGTATCTATGGATAGTATGCTAAGGAAATGATAGAGCCCTTTCCGTATTACTCTTTGGGGCGTCTTGGAGAGCCCAAAGCCTGACCAAAGGAAAGATATTTGAAAAAATGTACTGTACCCTGAATATTGTTTCTTAAGTCAGACTTATTAACATACAAAACGGCTATTCGGCAATTTGTACGAGAGTGGCTGATTGTGACCCCTTAACATCATGCAAGGCCGTTGAATGCCTTAAGACAATAAACTCAAACCAACGACACCCCCTCAAATTCTCTCACACCCTAGTATCTCTTTCACGAGTACCTTGACTATTGGGTCGGGTGCCACTCGGCAGAGGAAATACACGCCGAAATCGAAGGAAATGACCTTGTGGACGAAGGTACCTGAATTTATCAAGTTTAATAACTACAAGCATCTCTTTAAGGTTCTCTTCGATGATACGGCAATGGCAAATAAGGCTAAGGAAAATGGCCTACTTCTCTTCAGCGTAAGAGTCTTTTCGGAGCAGATAGAACGCAAGGAGATGGCGAGTTGCAAATGTGCTTCCTGTGTTAAAAATGCAAAAACACACCATGGCCAACTGCCCGAACAAGAACTTAACTCTATGTTCCATCTGCTCAAGCCGGGAACATTTTTGGGCGTGATTGTAAAAGCACCACCCCAAAGTGCCTGGATTGCGAGAAGAACCCCTGCACCATGTATATGACATGTCCGGTGATAAAAACAAGAGATCAAAAGACAACCAGAGAAAAAAATGTGAAAATGAAGAGATGAAAGCCAATACTACTTATGCCAAAGTTGTTAAAGCTGCTATCGCCTAGAGCAACAATCAGAAAACCTATCATCACATTGAAAATAAACAATCTAATAATATCATGTGTTGCATTTATCTTGCATACATTGACAACATTACTAGACTAGGTCCCTTCGCCACATAAGTCAACTTCATGTTATTGAAAACAGAATGCAAGAGATGTAGTTTCCGGAGAACCTGCCTTCCGGAGAAATAATGCGCATCAGCGTAAATCACAGTGCGAGGCTACGTGCAAAAAATTTTTCCGCCCGAAAATGCAGTCAGTTTACGTGACCCTAGACTCCAGAAACATACCAACACACAAGCTCCAAAACCTGCACCAAACACACAGACTAGCGAATCTACAATTACAGGTAACACGCAAACACACACCTCCAACATCGAAGCATTGCGACCAGAGGAGCTGAGATCTCCACGAGCGAGGAAAACCTCGCTCACGCGTAGCTCAAGGTCAACTTTCTTATCTTCGTGCGGTAAAGAGTACCATCTCAGATACCACGCCAGGGGATTGAACCTCAAAATCGATTCCACCAAGTTAGCCCCCTTTCCAAAGGACCTGGATTTCCACGAAATAGACCAAAGTCTTAGGACCGGGAGATACAAATGGAAATTTTCGCATAAAGTACCCGAGCAGCAGATAGAAGAGGACTCCACGCATGGAATAGTAAGATTCACCCCGACTGCTTCACGACACCGAGTTTAGGAAGAAAAGTAACGTCAAGGAGCTCACCCCGCCTAATATACCACAAGGCGATAAAGTAGAGCGTGAATTAACGCCTACTTTACACCCACACACTAAAAAACAACACTACATAAAATGACGAAAAGACCTACTGTACTACATATAAACCTCAATGGGTGGGATGGAAAAAGTTCCATCTACAGCAATATCATAGGACAAAGAGACCCTGACATAATACTAATCGTGAAAAAGAACTAACGGCGCAGCAGCGCTTAAAATTTTTTAAATACGACGTCATTTCAAAAAATCACAGCCAGGAACGGTATGACGGTGTGCGATAGCTGTGAAATAAAGGAATAAAATAGAGAACTTTGTAAAACCTATAGGAAACTTACCGTACCATTGAATAACAACCACCAAGGCGCGGCTATGTGCCTATGCACAATATCTTTCAAATATTTAGCCACAGAAGAACCGTCTTCTGTGCCGGTATACCTCTTATAACAATGCACGTAAAAACATCGAGACACTACTTGTCAGGCAGATTATGATGAACTTCGTAGCTGTATTTACAACCTATTTAACAAGGACTATAACTACAAAACCTGATATAGTTTTTACTAGTACTATTGAACCGGGCCCCATTATTCCGAGTGATCACCAGGCTATTAAAAAAATTGTAGGGATGAATGCAATTCAAATTCCAATCGCAGAACGCAAGAGCTATAAGCAAGCGAACTGGGAAAATGACAAAGCCCAACTTTTCGAATAGAATCTCGCTTCGTTGCAAGAAGCCACTTTAGAAGGAATAGTAAAAGAATTAAAAATACTTCAACCTTTGATGATTTTCAAATTGAATATATTATTTAATTTATGTAAATTATACATTGTTTCGGTTAAGTTGGTACGACTGCTTGGTTTGTTTACCTTTGGAGTCGACTTTTGTTTTAAAATTATTATTGGATTTGCTTTTGTTGAGCATTATGCCATTAAAATTTTGATCTTGAACTTTGTTCTCAAATTTATATTTTGTATTATTTTGCTTGACTTAGGCCACTAGAGTTTGGTTGGATATGTTAGATATTTCATTACTATAGTAATTGGTACTTTAGTTAGGTCAGTAGCCAAGGTTAGTTAGACTTGTTTGGACTTTGGACCTTAAATTTATATATTGAGTTAAAGATTTATTTATAAAAGATGTTTAGGACATTCTTATCCGCAAAATAATTTGAAAGGCCTCTTAATCCACTTACAGGTAAGCACTTATATTTTATGTATTAAAGATTTAAAAATAATTCTAATAATAGGCGAGGAGCTGGATAAACTAACTAATTACCTAATTTTAGCTTATTTACGTAGTATTCCTCGAATTTAATACAAAAACCCTCCCAGCTCCTTACTGGAGCCCGAATATGAGAGCTCCGACCCAAGAATATTAGTCATATGTTCAATTTAGTAGCATTAATAGGACCAAACCACATCGCTCACAGATGACCAAACGAAATAAAAAACGTGTTACAGACACTGAACACAAATTAACAGACACTACTGTGAGACAGAAAAATAACCAGGCTGGACATAGAAAAGGACTTAGTCATTCTGAAAAAGACTCACATATTCTGGGCGACAGTAAAACGTCTGAAAGGAAATCCACCACAAACAAAATACACAATTAAACATAACAACATATCAATTATGGAGACGGACGAGATCATAGAAAACTTTAGAATCTTCTAGGCTTCAATCTCTAAAATAAACCTAAAAGAAAATGTTAATTACGCCCTCAAATTTGGAACTGAAATAATACAACAATTAAACACACAGATACACAGAACATCTCCACATCATTGTGTGTCGCAGGAAAGATTGATGGAGAACTACGGCAGCAAAATTACTACCCTAGAACTCTCCCTTACTCTAAATCATTTCATCAACGAGCACCGAGATAAACTGGGCTGACCTAAGAGAATTATATCCACGTCCCTTCTAACGTCTGCAGTGGCCTACTTAAAATCACGAACGACGCTGTGAACACAGTCTATTTTCCCGACCGGTGGAAATTGGCCAGACTGATATTTATCTCCAAATCAGGGCAGATCCGACAGCTCTGCTAGCTTTAGGCCGATAGCTCCTAAAATTGACTGGCAAATTCTTCGAGAATATATTAGCTAACAGAGTTAACTCTTTTCTCGATGAGGCCAACTTTCATAACGAGCAGCAACACGGCTTTAGAAGAAAGAGAGAAACTGACACGGCACTAGCTGTGGTCCCTGAAATGCTAGCCAAAATCAAGGCAGACAAAAGGTATGCCGAACTGAGGCTCCGCGATGTCCAAAAAGCCTTTGATAAGGTAGGAAAAAGAGGCTGGCAATTTAAGATCGTGCAAATAAGCCTCAACCCCATACTTGAGAGGCTTTTTTGCGATTACATAATGAAGAGAAGAACTTACAAACAAATCAAGGAATACCCCTGCCCTGAATTTTAACTCGAAGCAGATGTCCTACAAGTGGGCTGTATCAGTCCTCTACTGTACAACATTTATACACGTGACCTTCCACAACCACTCTCCGAGAGTACGATATACGTCTAATTTGCTAACGATATTTCGCAAATTTATACACGCACTTAAGTTCACAGGGAATTTATGTGGAGATTTACATAGTGAACACTTATTTTCAAGCCAAGTGTGATATCCGAGCTTCCCTTATTAATTTATCTCTCCAAAAACCTTATTTACATATATATATATATATATATATATATATATATATATATATATATATATATATATATATATATATATATATATATATATATATATATATAGAGAGAGAGAGAGAGAGAGAGATATTTCTTGTTTAGCGTTCATTAAAACTTTATTTTCATATTGTTGTGTACCTAACTTCCTTTGGGTCGCTTGCTGGCAAAGTTTATTCCGATCCCTCTGTAGCCAAACTCTAAGCACTCTGAGTCAATAAACCCATTCAGGGCACTAGACGAACGAAGTATAAGGAGTAGTACGACGACCCCTTCGTAATCATGATAATAGGATATATATAAGAGTCGGGGAAAACTCCAACCACTCTTCAGCCTATTCGTCGGCATATATACCTTTATATATATTTATATATATATATATATATATATATATATATATATATATATATATATATATATATATATATATATATATATATATATATATATATATATATATATATATATATATATATATATATATATAATTTAAGGGCCAATCCACCTTTCGACCATCTACTCTTTTATATATAGAGATTGTAACCTTATGTCTCATAGAGCATCTGCGAACGATTTATTACCACCTTTGTGGGGATTTGCTTTCAAACTTGAAAGAGAGCCAAGTTCATCGGCTACTAGTACCCAAGAAGCAAGGACTGCTCCAACACATATATTGGTACCGGTCCTTGGAAGTCAGTACCTCTTGATTCGATCAAGAATCTGCTGCTGATCATCAAAATTTCAGATTGGCGGCGGTGCGCCTTTAAATTTGAGAGTCATGCATCCTATGAAACAGAACTATCCTGTAATAGCTGTAAGAGAAAATGACTAAAAATCTCTTTTCTTCATCAAATTCGTTCTAAAATCGAAATATTATAATAATAATATAATAGGTATTTATAATGCGCCCTTCAGGGCTGTTAGCCCTCCCAAGGGAGGGGCTGTTGGGAGGGGGGTTCCATTCCCTTTAAATATACGTGTATTGATGAATGTCTTGGATAGCAAAAGGGTGAGTGAGGTTGGTTGACACAAGACCTGAAATGTTATTTCTCCTTTTATTGATGATTCGCTCGACACAAATTCCTTGAGCTAACATGAAATGAAATAATATGGCTAAGGGACATGAAAAAGGTGCAAAAATGACAAATTTTCAAAAAGTATGGGAGAAAAAGAATGGAAATAAGAAAGAAAGGGACCTGGTGAGGTGACATATCTCTAGTGACCTCTATAAACTTGCTTTTTTTCTTTTTCATCATCGAGAAGATGTTATGTGTAGGATGGGCAACCTTGCTGCGGATGACATCTGAGTATTGTGTTGAATCCGGGGAGGGAGGAATGGGTCAAGGGCCCACTTTTTGTGTTAGGTTTCGGAAGAGAAGAGTTTGAGGGTATGTATTGCTGTAAAGACGTAAAGCGAAGTGATAGCTCTGGGGTTTTTTTCTGTTTGGCTCAAGATAATACTTGTGGACCGAGTTACCTTCGGCGGGGGGGGGGGGGGGGGGTTATATCAGCGTATCCGCTCAATTGGTAGCCAGCTCATTACACTGATGAAGGTTTTTTGTTCACGCTGTCTGGGAATGAACCTTTGCCTTGACGTCAGAAATCAAACAGCGTTTCCACTAGTCAACCGAGAGATCGAACCTTTTGAAGCTCTCATAAATATAATCATTATAAGGAACTCGTATTAATTCAGGGCGAAAGTGATTGCGTATTACGGGTCTTACTGATTGTATTTAGGATTTCTATGGTAAATAATTTATGAATATATGGGCATCATCACTCGAGCGATAATATTTCTTCCATTGAAGATCTTTTTCCCTCCTTCATCGTCGGTCATCTGTGAATTCAAGGTGGATTTCCACGAACGCAGGATTAAGACCATCTAAGAAGGCTCTAAATTCGCTGGAGTTAGATGAATCTGCCCAATAAATCCACCCTCGTTTGTCCTCTCTTTTATGGGTAGTCGCGTTCAGCCTCGTTTGCCATTCAAGAATTGCATTTCTTATACAGTCCTTTACTACATGGAGTTAGTTACCCTGGGTAGCGTGTTACACTTGGTAACTGAAGGAACTCTTCTCTCCAGGAGCCAGGGAAAATTAGGCAAGGACCTATACTGAATTGAAGTAAATCCTCTAACAGAGATTGGAGAATTTGTTGGTGCGTTGGTGGTGGTGGTGGGGTCGAATATTTCCCATTCCAGCAGCATAGGAAAGGGCACGCAAGATACATCTTATTGGTGTCTAATTAGGTCCGCCGCAGGAAAAGCAGTGAAGTTCATTGAAAGTCTATTAATGATTATTTCCTCCTTATTAGCCCTCAAATTCTTGGTGGGAGATCTCCCTTCTCACCAGTCCCACGAGATAAAGGGAGTCTTCCCTTTATCCTTTTTAGTTCCGATCTCGGGTCACTCAACCGATTCTAAAGAGGTTTTCCCCGCATGTGCTGTCTCAGAGCCCCTCCAAGATTCTCTCGCGAGATGGGTTTTCTCCCTCACAAACAGGTACGGATTTGGGAGTTTCCCCTTATTACCTTCCGAATTGATGCATTCGGACGACTTTATTCCAGAGACTTGACCCACCTTTACTTTTCATAAGACCGGTAAAGAGTGCCCTAAGGGACAGGGTTTATCCCCTTTTCATCTTCTATCGATTCAGGGTTTCGCCTTACTCACTTCTGGAGAGTTCTCGACATACGTCTCCAACTTTTCATTTTCAGGCTCCTCCAAAGAACAGGGACACACAAAGGAGTCGCAGGCTAGCTTCCCACCCATCAAATGGAACAAGGGAACTAGGTCTAAGCCCTCAGTGGACTAAGAGACAGTTTCTCCCCATTGTCCCTCATGTCTTGTCTCCTTGTCTACCCAAGTTTTGTCACCTTTATTGGAACCAGCAATGCTCGCTTTAACCTTATTCCTAATGGAAGTTGATATGCTGGTCGCAGTTTCGTTTCTAGCCACGCATAGGGTCTATTAGTTCCTAATCAGGATACCTGACACATTCAGGGGACGATCATTTAAAGATCCCTAGTAGGATAGAGGGGTTCCTACCCCAGAAGGTAGAAACACCTCTATCCCCTTGTGGGAAAACCGTGGTTTGGTGGTAGATAATACCGAACATGGCTCCGCCCTGAGTTCTCAGGGGTCTCTGAGAACTCATAAGGAAAGCAGATACCTTCATTCAAGGCTGGTCAAAATCTTCTTCATCTGGTAGAAAGATATGGTTGACGCTGGTCAGTTTGTCATTCTTAGAGTGCATCCCCTATGTTGCTATAAAAAATGATGACTTGATGGATGAATGTACCCAGGGATGAATCATGGCGAACTTGATGATGGTTCGCGGTTGAATCAACTTCCGTCATCCTTAGATACCTACAGGATACCTCAGTTGTTTAATATCCTATCTGAGTTCAGAAGACACATAGACGATTGTAAGGCCCTCTCTGGTCGTGGCGGGGACTTCAGAAATAGAGTAACTCTTTCCCATAGTTGCAGAATCACATGTTTCTTATAGCGATGGGTTCTACAGTGGGCTATTCGATAAGCCTGCTTTCCCCATCACCGCAAATTATGCATTTTCAAATGACTGAAATTGATCCAACAAGGTTAATCCCTCCTTATAATTGCACCGTTAAGAAAAATGATTGATGAGAAATAAAGTGTGAGAAAGAAAGCGTAGTCGAATGGCTAGTAATATTTGTTTTATGGTGCGGATGGGTGCAATCGTGAAGTTTCTTTCTCAAAATACTCCGATGTAGGAGATGGTGGAAAGAAGATTCTACCTGTACTGAGAAAGCTCAAGATTTACCATAAAGTCTGGCAAAATATGAGCAATCAATTGCTAGATGGATAACACCATCGAGTTTTTTTAATTATTAAGGTAATTTAGATTTAACCCTTAAAGATCCGATCTTACTCTACGGCCAGATAGGCAAAGTAATACTTAGTTAGGGTAAGAGAGAGAGAGAGGGAGAGAGAGATCAGGGAGAGATACCATCTCTAGCGCCAATACCTGACTTATATTAAAGAGGGTAGGGTTGCTCTTTAGTTATTCCAGTCTGGCTACGAAGGCCACCTAAGGTGCATTCCTCCAAATTTACCTGTTACGTGTGCAAATATAGTTGCCGTACCCAGTTATTGCAGTAACCTAACTAACACAAGTGTTCGGTGAATGCGCTACTTAACCAGCCAGCAAGAACATCCTCTATGAGCTCTTTTATTCTGGTATGGATATCCAAGAATGTTTCCTAGTATTAACCCAATGAACATCACAATAGATACCTATATAAGAAGGAATTCTGTTATTCTCTTTGGGTAGTTTAGATTTTAAAGTGTCATCAGGTATACAAATGACTGCAGTGCTTGCTTATGCCATCAATTTACTCTCTCTATATGTTATCTCGTTGGTTTGTCCTAACCTTTCTGATGAAGAAACCAGGATATTCCATCTCCGAGTAGTATCCTCAATGGGTTTATTTTTCTGTATAAAGAGTTCTTAGTTGCATTTTTAGGAAGTAACTTTATAGAAATTTGAAATTGAGTCCGATGATCATGTCACAACAAGGACTGGACAAAGGCATCCTTGTTTGTTGATGGTCTTTAAATGAATAACCTCAAATCCTCGCCGGTTCTTTGGAGTTTATTATTCTAGAATGAGAAAATACCAGGGTATGCTTTCTACTCTTAAATAAAATTGAAGGTCTGGAGAAGCTTGTTGATCCGAGGTAACAACACATGATTAAGACATTTATTAGCGATCATAAGGGTCTTCTACACATATCGAGTCACAATAATTCCCTTATTTAGAAGGTGTACAGGGAACCTATGGAGGATCTCTTGTCTAATTTTCTCTCCCACCTCTTCATAGAAAAAGGCTTGGCCTATCTGAGACTAATATTATTGGATAACCAAAAGCAAATCGAAGACCATAGGACATCATGGCAGGAAGAAAAGATCCGAAAAAGAAAGGGAAAGTAATTATTAAGGTCAATTTAGAAGAGGTAGAGTGAAGTTGTTTAAGTAAGGATGTAAGATTATGAATATTTTTTTCATTTTCATTCTTGGAAAGCCCGAAATGATGATATCGTGTTGCAGGGAGTATTTTTATTTTCATTTTAAGGCAAAACCAGCCAGGCTATCGGCAAATAGCTTTCAATAGAGAATATGTGAAAATGAATGAAAAATACATAACCGCAGATCGCTTATGGGCATTGGGACTATGAGGTTCGGCAATCCTCAGCATGCCTTCACATGCTAGACTTGAAGGGCAAACACACATCTATACACACAAGCACCATCAAAAGGGATACAATTCTGAGTGCAAACACCATGTAGCTATTGAATCAAGCAAATCTACAGAGGCAATATATTTATATATATATAGTGTCGTAGGTTAACCACTCACACCTTACACCAGATTAATATAGATGTGGTTGGTTAACCTTACACACCTTACACCAGTTTAATATATATGTCGTAAAATAAGGTCAAGTTCACCCCTTCTGCTCTACGAGGGCGTGAGAAGTTTACAATATAAGCAGAGTGAAAATTAACGGAGAGTAGGTTGGCCAATAGTCGACTATCTTGGAGTTACGGGATAACAAAAAAACGGATACAAAAATAACTTTACTAATATGCAAAGGAATATTATGTTACAGGATTAAAGGGAGTTTAGAATTAGCCATACAGATACTAGATTTACACGGATTTCCGCAACTAAGGGTGGGGGTGAGAGACGTGGTGAGGACGGTCACCGTACAAACAAACGGACAATATTGACCTAGAGACAATGGAACGACATTGAGCGTAAACTAAGCCGATGATGAAGATTACACTGTGAGGCGGGGAGGACTTGCACAGGAGAGTTGCGCGCTGCTGTTATCTCGAAGATTTGCTTCGAGGCTGTAATCCTTGCCTTGACTCCAAGTACAAACATTAGTCTCTTGATAATGACTATTACGGGGTGAACTTAAATCTTTCTTTCGTATAACAAGAATCGAGATTGAGCGCGCTGCGTCCGGGGGAAGCAGGTCTAGGTAGACTCACATGGATTAACGAGAATACCAGGAGTTCGGGGGATTCTGCGAGAGTTGTGCAGAGTCCAACGGGACGCGAATAGCGGGTACCGACGGGGATAGACAGAGGATACTGACGGATCAGGGAGGACCGCGGATACTCGACGGATATTGCCTTCCAACTCCGGCGCCGTAGGATTTATAAGGGTCGAATGGGGATTTCCCCCCTGTGTCCGAAAGGGAGGGTTCTAGGGTCAGACGCATCGCTAGAGGAGAATAGACTCTGCCTTTTAGCGCGAGGGCGAGAAGGTTCTTAAGCCGGCGAGGCGAACTTTGTCCGACTTCAGATGAGACCTTCTGGGCTCTCACATTTGTCGCAGGTGTCTGTGAAGTCGGCATTTAAGGTCATCACGGTGTCTCACGGCATCTCTCTCTCTATTAAAGGGCTGGGCGGCGCGTATCTTCCTCTCATTCTATTATATCTGATATATATATATATATATATATATATATATATATATATATATATATATATATATATATATATATATATATATGTATATATATATATAGATAGATAGATCTTTCGAGAGGTGTACGTGTGTGATAGTAAATTTTCAATCAAACAAACTTAAAGTTTTACTTTTCCACAAGTGTAATTAAAACGACTTTTCCATTATGTTTCCGTGTGTGGAGTTTGAAGTGGAAAGAATAGACATCTCTGCTGTCTTGCATGCGGGTCACAAAAAGTCGGAAATCGAGAAGCAGATCAACGTCAGAAGGATGACCGTTCACATAGTCGCGAAGGGGCTAAAAAACGGAGAAGAAGAAATAGATCACTCCGTTCAGGTAGACATCAAGTGCCAAAGGTTTGGTGTGATAAAGGGCTTTAGAAATGCCCAAAAGCTCAAAGTGACAGCGCTCGCGAAGAAGAATCACATCTCGGTGGTCACGGTGCCCAGGGCCATCACGCAGGAGGGCGCTAAGAGCTTGAGGTGCGGAGAAAGCCCCTTATTCTCTACCTGTATGTGACCACATCGTGGGGGCGCTATCGTCGCCTTCTCAACGAACCGATGGGTCAATAAAATCGAATTCTCATATTCCTGATGAACAAAAAACTATACGATCGACCTGTTCATCAGCCAGAAAGAGGAACGCATGGTAAGCTTCAACCTGGACGTCTTCGAGGTGAGCTAAGTTTCACTACCTAGCACCACGCCTCCGAGATTATGCTCGACGTCGTATAAAGAGAATATGCCAACGGTGTGATTCGCGGCCGTTTACAGCCTCTTTGCGGCAGATTACAGGGACATCTTCACTACGAAACTCCTGCCCTGGATACAAAGATCTCAAAGGAGTCTGACTATGTCTATCAGCAAGATGGTGCCCCTGGTCACAGTGCCAAGACAGTGCAATAGGTTTTAGGGTCTAACATGAACCTCTGTGGGTTAATGTCGATGGCAAGGCTTGCAAGATACGCATCAGCAACTTTGACAATCTAAAGTCCTTTCTCACCTGGTGTTTGCCAGGACTTCGTCCGTAATGTGTGCATGGCCTTCAGGTCTCACCTGGAGCACATGCTGGCCCAAAAAGGCAGAACTTTTGAAGAGTACTACATTTTAAACTGCATCAAAACAACTACAAAATTATTAATGTGTCCTTTAAGGTGACGTCGTAACTAGTGTAAACAGATCTTTTGCAATACCCGGTATATATATATATATATATATGAATGCAATGTCCCGCAGGAAAAAATGCAAAGGTGTTTCCAAGTACTTTCAAACTTTATTAAGTTCCTTATCAAGGATAACTACAAGAAATAGTATTATATTTGAGGTATATATACGAAAAAAAAGTATGAAAGACCGCCTCAAAAACAAGAAATCACCAATGAGGAAGAGGGAAGGGGGAAGGTAAAAAAACACATTAAGAATTACAAGAAGCAGGTAGTAAGGTCAAACTAAGTCGAAGGAAAGGGTAACCGATTCAAAGAAATGGAGATAGCCTAACGAGGGAGATTATAAGACACGATGAGCAAAAGATGGGGAAAAATACAAAGTACAGAACAGAGCAGTGACAATTAAAAAATAAAAATAATGATAAAAAATTAAAATAAAATAGGGTCCACATAACTAAAGAATGTAAATAAAAAAAAACTAGGAACGAAAGACAAAACTAAATTCTTTGAGTATTAATCTATTGTCTAATTAAATATTACGGACAAACAGGTAAACAACTTTCTGTTCGCATAAATCAACATAAATATAATGTCCGAAGAGGGGAAGATAACAGTGCTTTCTCTGTCCATATGTCAGATAAGGACCATTTAATTAACTGGAACTCGGCCAAATTTATTTATCGTTCCAATGACCATATAAAAAGGAATATCATTGAATGCGCTTTTATAAGCCAATGGGATAATTTTAACCTTTCCCCTGGTTTATATAAAATAGATGCTATAATTAAAAGATTAATACTCAAAGAAATTAGTTTTGTCTTTCGTTCCTAGGTGTTTTTTTTTTAATATACATTCTTTAGTTATGTGGCCCCTATTTTATTTTAATTTTTTATTATTATTTTTATTTTTTAATTGTCACTGCTCTGTTTTGTACATTGTATTTTCCCCCCCTTTTGCTCATCGTGTCTTATAATCTCCCTCGTTAGGCTATCTCCATTTCTTTGAATCGGTTACCCTTTCCTTCGA
Organism: Ceratothoa steindachneri; assembly: GCA_963969495.1. Lineage (NCBI taxonomy): Eukaryota > Metazoa > Arthropoda > Malacostraca > Isopoda > Cymothoidae > Ceratothoa > Ceratothoa steindachneri. The sequence continues at coordinate 8,922,831 of OZ018328.1, forward strand.
CTTAGTTTGACCTTACTACCTGCTTCTTGTAATTCTTAATGTGTTTTTTTACCTTCCCCCTTCCCTCTTCCTCATTGGTGATTTCTTGTTTTTGAGGCGGTCTTTCATACTTTTTTTTCGTATATATACCTCTAATATAATACTATTTCTTGTAGTTATCCTTGAAGAGAACTTAATAAAGTTTGAAAGTACTTGGAAACACCTTTTCATTTTTTCCTGCGGGATATTGCATTCATTTGCTACCCTCACGTGATACTTTTATGAGTTTTTCATTTCATATATATATATATGTATATTTATATATATATATATTTATATATATATATATATATATATATATATATATATATATATATATATATATATATATATATATATATATATATATATATATATATATATATATATATATATATATATATATATATATATATATATATATATATATATATATATATATATATATATATATATATATATATACGGGAATAAAATAGGATTGCATTATTTAGGGGCGCAAATACCAATATGTTTTGATCCTATCCTTAAATCCTTTTAATATCCTTTTAATGAATATGTCAATAGCGTCAGAAAAGGGCCAATATATCTAATATATCCATGGTCAGTGGGCAGGAACGATGCAACTCTGTTGGCAGATTGGTGTCAGCTTTTCGGTGCCTGTGTCTAATTTTGGAAGAGGCCAACCAAATTACTTGAGACTAAGATGTTTTCTTTTTATTATTAACGAGAGTTTATTCAATATTGGGGTAATGATGGTGTTGCAAAAGATGGAACTAAAACAGGAATCTATTTTGCCATTGTGGAGTGAAGAATAAATATTTGATTATTTTAATTGACTACAAAGTTTTATTTTAGATGTTTTTTGCGAGAAACTCGATGAACTGCAGTAAGTGGTGAAGTGTAATAAATCATGAGACTTTCAAGACAAGCTTTAGTTCTGTTAAATCACAACGACAAAGTTTATTAATTTCTAACTTGGGATAGAAGGAAGGGAAACACCAATATTAGGAAACAGACAGGGGAAAGGAAAAAAAATAATGAACAATAACGATAGAACTGCTTAAAAATTGAGACCTGCAAATGATTAATTAGTTTTGTAATGGAGTTATAAGTAAGGTGTCATTTATAATCTCCGAAAATTGCTAGCATATATACAATACTTAACACGTGTATAGAGGATATGAACTTTATTCGTCCCTAAAAGTAAAAGAACTTCATATTTGCCATAGCAAACCAAATTCTTTTGGTTCTATATTGTTCCCTTAAATTTTGGATGCTCTCTAACACGTAACTATTTTTGGAGGTAGCTGCTTAAAAAGGATCTGGTCATCATGGTATTCTTGAATTTCATCTTCATTTCTATATGCTATTTTTCCTCTCCTTCCTCATTAAGCACTTAACTTTGATTGATTAGTGCTTAATATAAATGGAAACACTTCGATGTAAACTAATTATTTCTACTTAAAATTTATACATAACAACCCTTGCTCATTTTTAAGATCATGGTTCAAAAGACAGAGGGAAACATATTTTATACACTTTCAAGCTATCTTCACAAACACCACTATTTTTATCATTATTTATATGAGGTTCTCCTCATTAGAAGGACGGCTCGGCCACCTTGGCAAAAACAGATATTTGGTATGGCACTTGTCTACTTTCGTCTACGAGTGGATGAGCGTCCTTTCCTCCACTGTATGTAGGGCTGAAAATACATGTACGTTGAGGAGTCATTTCGACTCTACATGCATACAGCACTTTGTTTTAAGTACAATATTCCACCTTAGAAGGGCTGCCCAGCCAGTCTACACAGTGCGGGACTGATTAGTGTGTTAATATGAATATTAGTATGTCTGAATATTGATATTTGAATATACAAGGTAAAGTGCATTAACTATTCATACCCTCAAACGATTCTTGTTTCCATCCAAAAAATATTAACATAATAGTAATGAAGAAAATAATTCCTCAAAAGATGACAGCAAATGATTGATTGCCAGGATATTTATGGCTGGTGGCTTTCTGGGAGGAGCGGGCTGGTGGGAGCGTCCCTTAGCATTCTTAAACTTTTCCCAAACCTTTTTACAAATTATATTGTTAATATTATGTTTTTTGTGTTTATCTGTATCACAATTCAAGAAATAGCATTACTATGTGCAGTATTCAGAGAAAACTCTTTCGGAATTCGGTGTAACTTCAAAAACAAAATAGCCTGCATGAAAAATGCAAAATTTGGGGTTCCTCTTCTTTTGAGTTTTAAGATATCTAAAGGCCCCTTATTAATATCATAATCCCTAACATCTCACAAATATTATGAGACAAAATTAAAAGCTCTAGCACAAATAAATTATAGAGTTATGGATGTTAAAATTTCTGCGAAATTTGAGTGCATTTTCTATCATTTTTTTATTTTGGTGTGGGCGTCCCTTCTAACACGAAGGGCTCATATAGAATCCTAATTCTCAGAGTTTCACCATTTTCAGCTTTACAGACACCAACTAAATGTTTAACAGAATGATCAATAAATTTTTCATTGTTGGGTGACCCATATTGAACCAGACAATAAACTTATTCGTGATCTTGATTTTCTCAGAGAATAAAGAGGCTTAATAAAAGATGATAACACTGGGGCACAATGTATTTGGTGAATTGACAAAAGTACATTTTTCTACCTAATTCGAGCAGACTGAATTCCAATCTGAAATCAGATTCTCTCTAAATTTTACAGAATTTTCTAATATCAATAACTAATATTATACAATTAAATTCATTTTATCACGCCTATCATCATGCCCTGAAGTAATTTTGAATCATCCTTTTGCGTTATTTATAGTAAAGCAGGTTCTTTTGAACAATCATTTTATTGCATATGAGAAGAAACTTGAATTACACATAAGGATTACAAATACTGTAATCAAATAGATGCTAATTTATTAATGACCGTACATCGGGCTGGAGGACCTCTTCTTGATTTCAATCGGGCAAAAATTTGCGTTTGTAACTCTTTCTCTTGTAGGTCTAACCTGGCTGATCTCTTCTAATCGTCCAGCAGTAGTCCGCCATCGTGTGTCTATCCCAGGGACCTTGGTAGCGCTTTTCCATCGTCATCAAATCCTGATGGAAGCGTTTCCCTTGTTCGTCACTCACGGCTCCCAGATTCTTTGGGAATCAGTCGAGGCGACTATTTAGGAAATGCAGCTTCACACTCATGTTGCATCCCAGATCACGATATGCTAAAAGCCTTTGAGTAATCAGATCCTCGTAGTTATGCGTTTTTTTGTTTTCCAAGAAGTTACAAACAACGGTAGGAAATGAGAACCAGGCTGCATTCTCTTTTTCATTTATGGTGTTAACGAATCTAGAATCACTCAGAAGTCTTCGAAAGTAGGGACCATCAAATACTCCTGCTTTTATTCTTTCGTATGAAAACAATCATTATCAGTGCTCAACGCCTTGACATACTGTTTCATCAAGCCAAGTTTGAGATGAAGTGGAGGGAAACAGGAAGCAGGAATGTTTGGTATTCCTGCTTCTAAAGTTTCCCGAACTGGCCAATCTTTTTGAGACCAGTGTTTGTCACGGGCTCGACTGTCCCACATACAGATATAGCTTGGAAACTTTGTATATCCCTTCTGCTGGCCAAGGAGGAAGTTGACCATCTTAATATATACACATATGATCATTCTTATGTCATCATGAGTTAATCGCAGATGGACAGAGTGACCAAGAGGATCTGCACCAAAGTCATTGCCATTATGCAAAAGGACACACTTGAGGCTACGCTTGGAGCTATCCAAAAACAGTTTCCACTCAGCAGGGCTATAGGTGCCAAGTTATAACTCGGTAAACAGACCATTAACCACGTGGCAGTATACAAATTGTTTTTCCTCAGAGAAATGCTTAACAAATGTACTCTCCCTTGTTCGGTAGTATGATACCCGTACCGACCTGTCAAGCATATGTCTTTCACTCAACCTGGAGGCTAAAAGTTTTGCAGCTTTCTTAGAGAGCGCCAAATCACGTATCAAGTCATTCAAATCCTCTTGATTGAAACAGTGAGGAGCTAATGACTGTTTAGCATCTGGTGATGAATCTGCAGACTCTGAATCCATTCCGTGGACGTCCATATCAGGTACATCATTTTCATCTTCGGAGGAAGAATATCCACTGAAAATCAAAACTGGTAAAGACTAAGAATTAGGTACTGGCCGGATGGCCGAGGAAATGTTGGGGTAGTCAATCTTGTGCCAATTTTACTTTCCAATCCCTTTAGTATTCATCAGACAAAAATATCAGTCCCATACATGATTATTTGGCTCGCTCCACACTATGGGGATTCCAAAAGTAAGACCATTTCTCTCTTCTTTCTTCCACTCACGAAGATGTTCCACACACAACTATGTCAAACAGCATGTGGCGCCCACTTAATGCAGACTTAATGCAGCCTGCCCACGCAACCCCCCTCCTTCCGCTACCTCCAGGGGTGGGGGCGAAGTATAAAATCAAATAACTTTGAAAAACGTGGTAGATTACGTTAGTCATCACTCGTAAGTGCGGATCACAAAGTTTGATATATTGCGCCTTTGACGATCTAGCATGTAACAGCCACATATGTAGAGGAAGGTGTCTTGATCATTAATGCAATTTTCTCTGGACAAGGCTATCACTCTAACATGAGACATAAAAAAAGAAACAATAATGTCAATACTCTGCACAATAACACTTAATACTATCTTACTACTCTGTACTGTGGAGTATTTGCTTTCTACAAGCACCCTCTCTGTCCGTCCAGAGGGCAGTTTTCGGGGAAAAGAGAAAATAGAAATTACAGAATAACTATAGCATGTAGGTAAAAATGGATTATATATTTGAAATCAGCATAAAAAAACGAATTAAAATTGTTTTCCTGTGTAATCATCATTTCATGATAACTTCGATTCGTTTGACGATATTATGGAAATGTCCATGTTCATATATATATATATATATATATATATCATTATTAAGAAAAAAATAAAGAGGTAAGCGATGATAGAAATAATTCTTCATTGAAATAATACGTTTCGGACCAATTAAACTGTCCAACATAATTTAAATTTTTGTCGACTACAAAGATTAGAATAACATTTTTTTAATGTAATTCTCTGTATAGATTTAAAAAATGGAAGTCATTTTTATCGAAAGGACTCCAGTTTTTTGTAATTTGCCAATTACTATTTTTGTCAAACTTTTAAGATTTTAACGAATTTCATTCTTTTATTTCTTATTTTCAGGTTATTTAACTAATTTTTTTTAAAATAAAAGCAACAATTTTAATTAAAATGCCGCCAAAAGGACAGTGTAAAAATAGCCTCGATAAATTCTGCTACATATGTGGTTCAGTAAATTTAATAAAATCAACGAGACCTTTCTTCTCTAGTGAAAAAACTATATAATTTTTATTTTGGGTGTAAAATCGGCGACCAAGATAAACCATGGGCTCCACATATGTGTTGCACGACATGCTTTAATTCTTTATCAAAATGGTCTAAAGGGAAAATAAAAAGCCTTCAATTTTGTGTTGCAATGGTATGGCGAGAGCCCCATGGTCATGCCACTGACTACTATTTCTGTTGGGTAGAAAATACAAAGTAAGTAATTGTTTATTGTCCACTGTACCTATATTTTAAAATAGTATACTGTAATATAATTTTTTAAAAATATAAAATTAATTAAGTTTAGAACAACTTTATTGTAATCACACATATGTACATAACTTTAAATTTTTGCATATAATTTCCATACTTTTATGTAAAACAACGAAGTTCGCTTCAGCTGTGGTATATCCCAATCTTAGACCTGCTATTTGGCCTATACCTCACTCAAAAGACATTCCAGTACCTGAACTACCTGCAGAAATTGTTTTGTCTAACTGGTGAATCAGATATGGAATCATTTGAACCAGAAACTTAAATTTATGTTCCTGAAACTGTTGATACTACTCCCAAACCTTTTTCTCAACTTGATCTAGATAAACTTGTAAGAGATCTAAACTAAGCAAAGTAACAGAGTGAATTACTGACCTCGAGACTGAAAGAAAGAAATTTAGTAGCAGATGTTCGAATTACTAAGTTTCGCATTCGATCAAACACAAGACAAATTTTCCATTTGACAACAATTTATGCTACTGTAATAATATTCCACCTATCTTTGAAGAATTAGATATATATTATGAACCCTGTCAATGGAGACCTTTCATTGAAGCTTCTTTATATAGTAATAAAACCCTGCTTCTGCATAATGGAGATAAACTACCAATGATACAGGTAGCTCACTCTGTTGTTTTGCAAGAAACTTATGAGAATTTAGATTTCATTTTAAAAGGCATTAAATACTGTGAACATACCTGGTTGATTTTTTGGTGACCTTAAGGTATTAGCTATTTTAAATGGTTTGCAGTCAGGCTACACAAAATTAATGTGTTTTTTTGTGCCAGTGGGACAGTAGAGCTTGGAGAGAACATTACATACGCTCAGAATAGCCTGTAAGAGAAGAGACAAAAGTAGGTTGTCATAATGTCATACGTTAACCATTGGTTCATAAGTAAAACATAATTTTGCCACCACTTCACATAAAATTAGGTTTAATGAAACAATTTGTGAAAGCCTTAAATCATGACCAGCCATCCTTTTTATATTTTAAAACAAAATTTCTTCAGATTAATGATGCTAAACTTAAGGAAGGAATCTTTGTTGGGCCTCAGATTCGACAACTTATGGTAGATAGTGAGTTTGAGGCAAAATTAAACAAGCCAGACTTTGAGGCCTGGCATAGTTTCAAAAGTGTATGTAATGGTCTCCTTGGAAGGCACAAATCATAAAATTACCCCATTCTTGTTCAAAATTTGATTAGCTCTTATAATAAGTTAAGATGTAGTATGGTAGTAAAGGTGCATTTTTTGCATTGCCATCTGTCTTTCTTTCCAGAGAATCCAGCAGACGTCAGCGATGAGCAAGGTGAAAGATTCCACCAAGATATTGCTACAATAGAAAATCGTTATAAAGGAAAATGGAGTCCTGCAATGCTTGCTGACTTCTGCTGGACCCTTCACAGAGACAGACAAGATGTTGTACATAAAAAGAAGCCTAAATATTCTTAAAATATATGAGTATTGTATAGATTTCAGCAATTTTTAAAAAAATCATTTTTTTAAATATATTTTTATAATACCACACTCTGAAATGTATTAAAAGGACTTATTAATTTCTTTTGATGAATAATCTTTGTGTTTCGACTTATCTTTGCACGTTTTGTCAAATAAAATAAAAATAATAACAAATATTTCATACCTCTATATACTGAATAATCTAATATTAATAAAAGAATAAATGTGCAGATTACAAAAAACTGAAGACATTTGATGAAAGATAAAGGTCATTTTTTTAATCGGCTATTTAATATTTGTACTCTATTTATATGTATGAGACACACCCTATTTGATAATTAGCTAGGTAGGAAAACCAAACAAAAAATAGACAGAAAAATTAAGATAATAGGATGACTAAAGGTGAAATATCAAAAGCAAACTTTGAATACTGCTAAAAAATTGAAAATAGTATTATTAAACATTAAAATTAGACAGAAATATAGAAATTAACAAGAAATCAATTAACTAAATGACTCAAAGTTGATAAGGTACGCAAAGTATAATAAAATTCATTCACTAAAATGAGTCGACTCAAACGTAATACGATTTTTCACACTAACCGGAATTCAACTGAAACTTAGGATGAATTAAATTGAAGAGAAAACATTACAATATTACACCTACTAACCTTATTACTCTGAGTTTTTAAGAGAAACTAATTGAATTTTAAAGATAAGTAAAGAAGTGGAAGTCAATTTGAGAGTCCAACAGGCTCCATCATGAAGCCCTTGATGTCCTTAGTGTGATTCTCATCACATGATAAAACAATAAATGATCATTTTAACAAATGCTTCTCACGTACCATTGTGAAAAAAAACAGCTGAGGTAGTCCAAACAGCCAAAATGTAAGGTATTAAATAAAAAAGGTATAATAACTTATCCTATATTCCCAAGGATAAGTACGATTCGTCCACTCTAAGCATTAAAGCAATTGATATGAGAAAATGTCACAAAGGAAATTAGCTTTTCATAAACTCAATCTGCGACAATTTTAAACATAAGCAGAGGGATGGGTGACTTTAGGGGATGGAGCGAGGTTGGGCGGAGGGAGAGAAGTTGTGTTTTCCAAAGTGAGAAGAAGAGTGTTTGTAATTTTTTCCTCGAGAATGTAATTGCTGAGTATATGACAAGAGAGGAAATCTCGATTTTCCTGGCGGATGTCCTCAATATATCTTACTAACATATTTGATGGGCGTGGCAGGAGTGAATCGGCTCAACGCGATATTCGAAGGATAAAGTTGGCTTATAAAACCCTGCTTGAATAGCGGAGACGTCACATGGTCAAAGTTAAGAAATTCAATTAAGTGTCGCAGAGAAACAAGTATTTAGATGTGGGAGGAAGATGATAAGATTAGAGCAGAAGGTCGATTAAGGCTAGGGGAATACGAAGATTAATTTACCCTACGATGCTTAGCGTTATACAGGCAAAAGCCTATCATTTTTCTGTCTTTAAAGAGTTACTTGCTAACTTTATCCAAATATAGAGACTGAAAAGGAACTGTAGATCTTAAAGTGAGATAAAATATACTAAATTTAGATAGCTATGTAGCCAAAAGAGAAGAATAATTGGGGCTCTCTATTTAAAGTAAAAGGCTTTGCTCTCATTCTCTCAGCTACAGGTTAAAGTAAATTATCGGATGGCTTTCTTACTTGAGTGCTCTTATCTTCTCAATCATATCAAGGTAATCGGATACGGACTTGATGCTTACTCGAAGAGAAGCGCATTGGTGAGGTAAACGAAGAAAGCGGGAAATTTTTCATATAGCTGCATCCTATATTTCGAGGGTTATCCTTCCGGAGACGTGATTCTTGACAGAATAAACTCTAAATGAACGAGCATAAGATTGCATTTATTGCTTGAGTGGTATCTCTGGGAGTTCTGAGACTTAGGGTGTGAGTGTGAACAACCAGAGGTTCAGTGTTCGTAGTTTTGCCACGCACGACTACTCCTGATTGTTCGGGGAATTTAACGTTTTATACAAACATATTTAGTGGAAAAGGAAGGGATGTATCAATATTCCTCCCCACTGTTGCGTGGATAAGGGGATTAAATCTGCCTCATTGCGCACGATTTGTAAGTCAATAAGGAATTTGCTGACGTTGGCGCGTGTGTATCTGGCCGTCACGCTCTTAATATCAAGCTCTCATCAATTTTATAATGCTCAGGAAAAATAAATTATTTCTACTAAATTTTTTTAAAGAATCGATTGTATTATTATCTACCACCATAATTCCTCCTTTGTTTATAACTATTGTTTTTGTAGAGCTTAAATGTTAATTATCCTAACTTTGATCATTCTTGTGGATTCAATAAAACTTGTTTTATCTTTAATTTCTGTACTTTTTTTAAGTTTTCGTCAATGACTTATGGTATCTTCAGAGCGTTTAGTTGATCAGTTTGAGGCGCGTGCAAACACTAATGATTATTTACACACACGTTTAGTTTTATGGCTGAGGTATCTACACCTCTGATCCAAAACACTTCCTTTCTCAACCGATCTTTGAGCTGCTGTAGCATAATTTCCGAGCCTTCACCTTATTCAGTCTCTGGGGTGAATACATATAACCAATTGAAAGGACTGAGTACGTGGGTAGCTTGTTAATTATAGCGAGCGTTATGGCTCAAAGTCAGTTCAGATGCTTTGGAAAGTACAGGGTTTTATTTTAGGTACTTCTCACAGAATCTGAGGCTTTTAATACGACGTTTAACGTCAGCTTTTACCCCTTACTGGTCTAAACTGTGATCGATAAGATACCTGGAGATTTAAAAGATGTGCAAAATAAGAGTAATCGCAGTTCAAGGATGAATTGACAAAAGAATGAGATCAACACCATTAGTTTCAAGGGCAAAATATGCGTCTCAAAGACATTTGATGAACTATCCGAACTTTAGTACTTCGCAATCTACAGTACGGTATCCTATTTTAGGTAGTTAGCAAAAATAGCTGAAGTTACCATTAGCAAGCTTCACCCCCAAACTAGTCCCTGCCCTCTAATTGTTTATAAATATATATATATATATATATATACACACTTTGGGCTTTTTAAAACGCGGGCCCAAGCCTGGCTGAGAAAGGAGCCGTGTTGACTGAGAGGTGAAGATACCTCAACCATAAAACTAAACAATGGTTTAAATAACCATTGGTAGTTAAACACACCAAGTCTGATCAATTAAAGGCTCTGAAGATTTGATAAATTATTGAAGAAAACTCAGAAATAAGATAAAATTTGAAGATAATATAACAAGTTTTATTGAATCAACAAGAATTATCGAGGTTAAATTTAGAGCTATATAATAATTATGCTGGTATCATTTATTGAGTATGTTTTTCATAACTGACATTATTATTAACGCTATATTATCATTATTATCATCAAAAACCTTATTCTTAGTGATCTATTATTATTATGAAAATTGCATTGTGAAAAGTCAATGTTATTCTTTGATAGTAAAGATTAATTCAAATTATTTTTCATAATGGTTATGCAATTAGGAAAATAGATAATTTTAGTTTGTTAATTACACTGTGCTAGTCCGATCTACTTTTGTTATTATGTATGTGCACAAAGGGTATTGCACGAATATAAACAACAATTCGAATTACCGAGATACAAAACAAAAATATGAACTAACATTTAAGTGAACAGACTTAATTTAAAATAATAATAAAGGTTCCTTGTACCATAGGTACAACACAAAAACAAAAATAAACCTGAACCACAGAAATATTACGAATTTAAATACACAATAATGACTTCAATAATTTTTAAGTAAGGTTTTCTAAATTTACCTACTTGGCATTATAGTGATGGTTAACCCACTACTCACTTCAATATAAAAATATACTAACTGTCTGTACTGAATTTTAAATACCTTGGTCCTTTCTGTGACAGGTTTGAGTCTGACCTTGAACTCAATGAGCCCAGACACCTCAGGAATCCTGTGGGTTCTTTGACGCGTGCCTCAGCAGGATGGTTGACGGCGGACTGAATAACTTGATAGTAACAAGGGACTTTGGCGGGTGTGGCAGATGGGAGGCCACACTGTACTCAAGGAAGGGGGGGATCTTCTTCAAGGGCGAGGACTATCACGGTGCTTTAGAATGCACCAGGATAGGCGGGGTCTCTTTGACGAGAGTAAGTTGAACTTGGTTCTTAAACCAAGTTAAGTTAGAGTTCGGTGTGACCTCCGGGTAACGGGCTAGAGGAGGAGCTTTTTCTTCTTCGTTTTGGGATTCCTCAAGGGCGACAACTATCTCGGTGCTTTGTGCTACACGAGGAGGGAGGGGGGGTTCTTCTGACAAGAATAAGTTGAACTTGGACAAGTTAAGTTAAAGTTCGGTTTGGTACCCATGAACTAGCTCGAATATGAGCTCCTTCTTAGTCTCTTCTCTTGGTAGCCGGGCCTCTTGCCGGGAACTTCGTCGCCTTGATGACTAACCGAATCTACCTTGTTTTTTCCAAGTGTTTGGTATTTATACCTCGTCACTTCACTGTGGTAGGAGTAAGAGGGGGGGGGGCTTGTGGACGGGCCGCAGGATAGTATTACTCCAACGGTTTTTCTCAGGCCGTCGTACCTCTGGTCTTGATGGTCCTTCGAGCTTGAGCAAAACGCGTCTCCAATTTCGTACTTGAGGTGAAATTGAATACAAACTCGTAGGGGAGATCTTGCAGTTTAAACCGTTCTGCTTTTCATAGGTTGCCTGGCCCAGATGTTTTGCGGTCAACGTCCCGTGTCTCAACTGAGAGAAGAGGGAGAGGGTCGATTTCCCTACAATAAGTATGACGCCTTAATAATAATTCCTCTATCCAAATTTGCGAGGATCCTTGTTCTTCTTCCTCTCTCAGAAATGTTACATTGTATTAAATGGAGGGGTGGAAAAGAACAACCTCAAACCTCCACAAGTTATTTGGAGACCACGTGAGAATGGAACCTGCTATGGGAAACTTCACTTCCTGTTCCGGAACATTCGCGAATTTTTTACTCCTGAACGCATTGAGGAAATATTCCCCAATTTTGCGAACTCGTCCCAAGCCTCCCCACCCCCACACCGCCCGGTGACGAAGCGAGAAAGAGCCGCTGTGTCTCGCACCTTGCTGTTAAATCATGAATCGACTCCGCCTCCGGATTAAGATGTCTGGAGCTTTGGACTCCTTTCTCCAAACAACCCTTTCCCTTCAGAATCGGGCATACAAATACTAGGTTTAAATTGTAGTTCGATAAATCCCCCCCTACGCCAAAGCTGCCCTAATCGTCTCAAGTCTAAGTCTCGTGAGCGTTTTTCACACAGCAAGACATTCTCCGCCGTGATTTTACACCAGTTAATTGGTAACTTCCCTGAACGGCTGGCTTTTGAATTTGCGCAACAGTTTCCCTTCTTTTAATCGAACCGAAGAAAATCTCCATCGACTACCTTTGAGGAAAAGAAGTTTCCTCTTCCAGTGGAATTACTAGTAATCCCACATTTCCCATCGAATATCATTTCGAAGATTGGCTATCTTCATCGGAAGGTTGGTTCGGATCGTGTCCCACCTGCCTCATTCGGACCGGGCCTCACTTGCTTCATCGGATCGTGCCCCGCTTGCCTCATTGGATCGTGCCCCACTTGCCTTATCGGATCATTCCTCACTCGCCTCATCGCAAAAAGGACCTTCTCTGAAGTCACCAATTCGTAAGACTGAAACCGCCTCGATCACTGGTATTGTCAAGCTCCTCCTTTTGATCTGAGCCTAATAACACTAACCAATTAATTCTATTTGAGAATCTCTCCTCATAATAATTATCTAGAGATTATTTCCATTTCAAATAACCCCCTTTTGCCATTTTTTAATTCTTATTTTGATGTTTGTAAATAACATTATATTTTGTTAATTCATCTATAACTAACCTTGAACGATACCCTCGGCCTATTCAAGTAAATCTCGCCAACCATTTATTCACTCTGTCTGATTATTAAGGATTTGAAACCCAACGCCTAATTTTGACCTCCTACTCGGTCGGTAATCTCTGAGAACAGTCCTTAAACGGTTCGCGTTGCAGTAGGTGATTAAGTCACCCCCCCACATAATATAGGAGTATTGTATGGTATAGAGTGGTATACCACGACAAAGGACTATACATGTAAGAACATTAAGGAGAAAGAAAAAAAACAACCCAATGACCCAGCCTACCTGAAAAACACAAAAGACAAAATTCAAAACACGGACTAGTATGCAAAAGGAAAAATATTTATTTAAGCAAAAGTGTTAAGTAAAATAATTAAAACAAGATGAGAAAATGATAATAAGGTCTTAACCACTAAAAACTACCTATTCATACTTTATTTAAAACTATTATATCGAATAAATAAAATATTAGTGATTTCCATGTCTTCCAGGGTCCTCTCATCAAATTGCAAGTCTATTACTTTTTTCCATTTCACCACTATTCCTATATTTATCACCTGTAGCAACTTCATTTATTTAAACAAATGGAATAAAAATTGAAATAAATGTTCAGCGTTTCGCGAAATGGAAATTTTAATTAACCATTAAGGCCATCATCGATTATAAAAACTGTCAGATGAAAGCGATTTTAGTACATTAATTTAGAGCAGAATAAAATTATTGAACAAATGCTTTAAAATAGAAAGCTGGTGCTTTATTGTTAGAAGTTTTGATTATAGGAGTAAATAAATAGTAGTTCCATTGCTAAAATCAGTCGTGCTTTATCAGCTGGATAATGCAGATCAATAATGGTCTCAATATCTGCAAAAGGATATCGTTGTATTTCAATGAAGAAAATTAATTCGGACAACAAAGCTCATTCGGGAGCTGCAAAACAAATCCTTTAAAGACGTCTTAAGGAAGGAAAGATATTCTTGTCTGAAGATGGAAGAATTCACTGCCACTTAGTAGAAGCTTTCTTGATTTTTAACATCTTACCAAATACCAAGTTTGACTAACTATTTGAACGCGCTAAAAGTACAAGGCGGAAACAAGACATAAAGACTCATATTAATTAAATTAGTTTCAAAACAAAATGACTTAAAATAAATAAAAAAATCTATGCTACAAGATGATGAATCTAATATTCAATGTTAATACCTTTTGCGTCGATGACAAGAATAAGTCCAGGTATAACCTAATGACCTAAATGCAAGTTGCAGTCAAAGTTTTAGCTGATATTTTGTCCCTGCATTTTTACATTTTGCATTTCAGAACTTGGAAACTTTAAAGAATTTGGCACAGCATCGATCACACTTCAAAGTCTATGTGGTTCAAATATGTCGGACCGGAAGGCAAAGGTTCCTTTGACCAAACTCTTTAAAATTTGCTTGGCATCAGTCTTCAAATTATTGGCTACGTGTGAGGTTGCTCCATCTTTTTTGAAGATGGAGCAACGGACATTCGTGTTTCCTTCAATATCTCCAAATAAACAATGGTTGGTGTTAACACCCCATAAATGAAGAGAAGAGGTGTTTTTTTTTGCTCGTTGATACATCGCTTGCCCATACAATCACGAAATCTAAATTATGTCTCTTGAAAAATATCTTCTGTTGAAGGGGAGTCTCTTGGGTTTTTATTTTGAGCCCAAACACATCATAGCGTGTATTGTGGGTTGCTTAGGCAGTGAACAACTTCTCTTCTGTCAAAAAAAATTGAAGCTCCAAATCAAGAGGGAGCAGTTTGAAGATTAGGTTTTGCCGTTCGACTCTTCTTTTTGGTGAGGTTATAAAGCATATGACCTTTAACTACCTTGAATAGACGAAGTTTAGATAATCTTTCATTATTCTTTGCCTAGTCACATGGCTCACTTTGGCTTACAAAATCAAGGCATCTGCTAGTCCTCGTTAGATTTCACCTGATCATGTTCGTCGTATACTTGTATGACTGTTGTAGTCTTTACAGATAGGGGTAAGGATGGCGATCCCTCTTGGAAGACCAATAAATGTCTCTTTAAGCCTTTTGATAACATTAAAATACCCGGATCTGCACTCATCGGTTCAATATTTTGATAATATCACCTCCTATCTTCTCCCTTCTATTCAGGTATTTTCAATCATATTCGTAAACATTTTTTTAATGAATTTACACTTTGATACACAAAATTCAATGAATTTTGAAAGAACCTGCAAGAAAGCAATTAATTATTTGTATGTCTATTATATTTAAAATGGTTTGTTAAAATTAGTCTACATACAAACAAATAGCCATACACTGATATTAAAGCGGATTATTTAGTCGTTGGTAGATTTCATACTACACATTATATATATATACATATATAATTAGGTAAAATACCATGTTGTATGCTGGTTCTATTCAAGTCCACAGCCGTGGCAGTGTTATTAATTTTAACTTGCATTTTGTTATTATTTCTTACAAGTTCATTCCCTACAGATGACCTAACATGGTCGAAAGACGCCTAGGAATAAAGAATGTCATTCGTACGTATTTTTTTGTCGCACCAGAGAGCCCGTTAAAAAAACTTGTAAGAAATATTAAGAAAATAGATGTTAAAATTAAGAACGCTGCCACAGCTGTCGACTTCAATAGAACCTGCATATATATATATATATATATATATATATATATATATATATATATATATTGACCAAATATCACCTTGATACAAATCATTACAAGCCCTTTGTCTGTTACCTCGTTTTTTTGTCAGTTTACGAATCATTCTATTCACATTTGTATCTGGCACAGAGGCCATCTTACATTGTCAATCATTTTAAAAATTCTAAAAGAGTTTTACCATTTAAAGCAAAACTTGTGCTCAATATTAACAAAGCCTTTGGATCAAATGTGATGCGACCAATTAAATAATAAAGAGGGACAAAGGTACTATTGATATAGTGCGATGAAATATATTATAGATTAAAATGCTAAGAGAGGACTTGTCAATAATTTTATAGCATTAAGAAGCAAGTGCGTAACAAGATAATAAAAAGAATAGTAACTTCGCTAATAGATACAAATAAGGCTAACACCTAAATGCATATAAGACTGTATATTCGAAAGATTAACAATCTAATTTAAGCATATAATTCGCGACCATTTTACATACAGACATACAACTGTTTGTCACATAATTTTAGGATTAGTTAATCATTTGTTTAAAGCCTATCCATTATTAACAAAAGTTTCATTTTCTTCCCCTATACCTTCTGTCATGCTGCTATTTCTACCTGCTTGATTGTTATCTTCGATGTCAAACTAAAGCCACTTTCCTGTAATACTTGATTCATTGTACTTGTGCAAGAAACATGTTTCTAACATACCATAAGATGACAGGTACATGGCCGAATTTGGAGGATTTTGCAATGAATTCTGATTCAATCGTACATTAAGTCCACCTATAATTCCATTTTATTTAGCTCGTACTCTATTAAAAAACTTTCAGGAACATAGACGCTATTCTATTAAGCCTAAACCACTTTCAAAGAACTAAATTTATAATGAAAGTTTTAATATTTGTGGTTAGTACCCCTTTTCCCAAGAGATTTTCCTATGCGTCTTCAGAGGCCGTCTCAAGCTTTGAGAAGATCAAAATTGAATACACATTTTAAGGATAAATACCATTCTGCGATTTCTTCGCTGCATATGAGACAAAGGAGTAATAGGGGATAAACTTGGTGAGAAGGATCAGTTGATTAAACGGAAAATGTAATGATAAAAGTTTTGGCTAAAGGTGAGTGAATAACTAGGGCAAGTATAAAGGAATCTCGCTGATAGAAGAAGGGGATGGTGATTGGCTTATGTATACAATTTAGGCGATAGATAGGGAATTTGTGGACGTATATTCGTTTTGATAACTGGCATGACAGTTATCAAAAGAGGTAGCTTGATATTTGAATGAATAAATGAGTATTAGTTATTTTTTAATCTTGAAAAAAGAGAAGCGAAAAATATCATAGAAAAAATTGTAACATGATTGAAAGTTGTAAAATGTAAATACTGGGGTCGGGAAGGGACTTTAGAGAGCGATTTGGGACCTTATTTTTTCACAGTTACGCAATGTCACAAGATTCCATTATTGCTATAGTCTTCCTTGTCGATATGGATTGGCTCCCTGCTCAGAAGCTCCATAGCATGGATTTCTTTTCTAGGATAAGCGACCGGCAGCCAACCACTCCAGTGACATCCATCAATACTACCTGACCATTTGACAAAGAATTTCTGAATATTTCAGTCCATGCAAATCCACACTCAGCAAGAAAATATGATTTCCGAATTGAATAAATTAGTCTCGATTGAGCATATCCTTTGTTTAACTGATTCGGCCAATCAGCCATCTGAGAAGATGAATGTAGTTTCTTAGTGGTCAGTGAGGAGAGGATTTGAGGAAAGTCATAATGAATGAAGAGCAAATAAAGACAAAAATTAGGCCCTACAAAGATTTTTTGCGTACATAAAATGTGCGTTTTTAGCGTAAAAGATTATAAGCACTCCGAACTCTTTTCAACTAAATACACGCAAGTAAACACAAACACAAATGTACCATCTCTGATGCCGCGTTTAAAGGTTGTCATTGATACACGCACAAAAATTAAATTCCCTTGAAATGATATAAATAAATGTCTTATCTAAATATTATTGTTCTCATTCTTTGATTTATTATTCGCGTTAATTGCGCCACACTTCAAAGGTTTTGCGAGTTCCTCCTTATTTGGAGCAAGGATATTTGACCAACTGAGTATAGCAATTTAATATATCAATACACTTTTATTCAATTTTACCTTTGTTAAAGATATCAGTCTTTCTTCCTTTAAGCAGAGATTATAAGCAGTGCAGCATATATGTTTGTTGATTTCCAGAACAGATAACAAGTTAAATGAATTCCACAGCTTTTAGCATTCGAATGTGGATGTGCAGAAATACCATTAAGAATTGTAAATGCTAGTAGAGAGGCTTAAAATTAAAGCGAGTGAAGGTGAGAACAAATCAATTCCAGTATTTATTGTATTTTTTCGGTTTAGTTTTAATATTGCTATAAAATTTGGAAAAGAGATTAAACCAGAATCAGATAATATACTTGCAGGAAAAGCTAGAATGTCGGAGCTCGATGAGAAAATGTGTAATCTGATGGTCTAATAGGCATGGATTAACCAGAATCTTAGTAGAAGTATAATGTCATATAATCCTAACTATACCTGACTAGGTTACCATAATAAATTTAAGCAATAATACGCAACAGATCGAGGTTAAATTAAGGTGAGGCTTATTATAATTGCCTAAGGAATAGCAAATTAATATACCGAGTCTATGTTTTTGTATCTGTTTGATCTCAAGCATTTGGACGTACCATTCCGCCTCGAACAAAGAGAAAAGGAGATTTGCTTTAGACATTTTTATGAAACATTTTGCTTTTAGTCCCTCTACATTCCATTTTAAATTTTCTCTCTCTTCCTTCCCACTTTCCCACGAATGAATAAACCTAACGAGGGGTGACGAATGTCAGTAAACTTCTTCAGAAAATAGACATGAGCGCTCTTTAAAATGACCGAGGAATGATTAAATATGTTATATATAACGCGAAGGCAAATCCAAAACTACAGGGATCGTTTGAACATAACATTTTAATCTAAATCTTTTCTTGAATCAGGAATTAAATATAAAAGTATCTTCAAAGTCTGAACAAAACGATATCTTTTTTAGGCGAAACAAATGAGTCTCGTGGCAGTTATGACTCTCGACACTCGTCCCTCGAAAAGGAACAACATCGACCCTGGATATGGCTTCAAAGCAGCGTCAGTCTTATACTCGATTTATTGCCGGATGACGAGGCATGAGACCGTCAGCGGGAGCAAGTAATCAGTCCGAAACAAGATGACTTCAATAAACTGCCTTCCCGAAAGATGGAAAAGCAAGGCGATTAGATTCAGCGAATTCTCGTCGGTCTGTGAGGGATTTGGGGCTCCAAACAGAGCAGAGAGGATTTCTAGAGCAGAAATGCGTAAGAATTCCAAATGTTGATATTGAGTGAGTAGATATAATAACGCATTAACCAAATCATTATTAGAAAAGGAGAAAACCATCTCTGGCATAAGCAACAGAAACTTTTGGTAAAGAGATTCGCAAAAATAGTTACATACACCTAATAGCAAATAAGGGGATGTTAGTTGGAGAGATGGACTAAAAAGCAACCAACTTTTCACATTTTGCTTTATTAAAGCAATAAATGAGACATAAATGTAAAGTAAACAAGCTAAAAAATAAGAGGAAACCACTAACTACACGGAATATACTCGACTAAAGCAATCTCTTCAACCGGCTATCATCTGAAGAGAAGATTACACTCATTTGACGGGTTGGATCATCACCAATCCATCATGGTGATCAGGTTGATCCTTATCATTGCGAAATTTAAAAGTTGTCACTTTAATTGCAATCCACAGTGATGTGGTACTTGGTTACTCAGGGACCTATACTCTGCGTCAGGCCTACCAGGATGATGCTCCGTGTCCAAGTCAACCAAGGTGACTGGGTTCGATGAACAATGAGTTATAAACCCCAGGGGAAGTACACACACAGAAATGGGGTTAGATTTATCCTTTTAAGGATGGAATTAGGTTATTTATTGTGAAAATAAACCTCTTGCCATATTGTATTTTTTATAAATTCGTCAGATTTTAAATAATTCACAGGACATTATACTTAATTAATGGTACCGATTAAGTAAAAAAGAAAGGCATGTAAATATTTCACTTTCTCAATTACCCAATTAATAGCATTTCCTACCTAGAATGAACTATTTGATTCTTAAAATAATACAAAGGATGGAATAGGATTCTGACTTGGGCTGTGAGGGATAATTGAGAAAGTCCGTTTGAGAATGAGAGGAATTGATCAACCTGACAGTCGAAGAAAGAATGGTTTCCACCATGTATTTTATACATCAATTTTACCATCTGCATGAGGAACGAGTGTTTTAACCACTCACTTGCTAAACATTGAAAAGTGAAACAGATCGATTATCTTATTGGAAATAATTCATTAATCATTTACTTGGTATGGATAATAAGCGGCCCTATTATTCTAAATTGGTTATTCAGTGCCAATAGTAAGGTTAAGTGCAATGTACGCAGTGATGTTATACGATAGTATAGCAATGAGGAGCCCGCCTTCACATTGCGTCGTGTATGAATGAGGGACGCTCTTCATCCGAGTCAATCAAGTAACAGTGAGATTAGGGTGTGAGTTTGATCTATTGGATGAACTAACTTATTTGTGGTGGTGAAAGAACGTCCTCCAGGTGTGGCCGATGCAGTATGAAGGTGGGTACTCATTGCTAAACCCACTGCTAACCAATACTAATGTGTATGCTAATTTTAGAGGGGATAATCACGGGGATTAAAACAAAATAGTGGCCGCCATAATCTGGTACAGGTGAGTATCAATAGTTTTTTTAGAAAAATAAAGGTTTATGATTGATAGCGAGATTTTCTAATTAACGTTACAAGGCTCATATTCTAATCAACGCAGGTTGATTTCAGTAAATATCAAGCAAGAACAGAAAAATAGAAATGCAAAAACAAAAAAACAGAAATGCGAGAACAGGAAAACAGAAATGCTGGAAAAGAAAAACAGAAATTCGGGAACAGAAAAACAAAAATGCGAGAAGAGAAAAACAACAATGCGAGAACAAAAAAACAGACATGCGGGAACAGGAAAAAAGAAATGCGGGAACATAAAAACAGAAATTCGGGAACAGAAAAACAAAAATGCGAGAACAGAAAAACAAAAATGCAAGAACAGAAAAAACAGACATGCGGGAACAGAAAAACATAAATGCGAGAACAGAAAACAGAAAAGCAAGAACAGAAATATGGGAACAGAAAAACAGAAATGCGGGAACAGAAAAACAGAAATGTGGGAACAGAAAAACAGAAATGGGAGAACAGAAACCATAAATGCGGGAACAGAAAACAGAAATGCGAGAACAGGAAACAGAAATGCGAGAACAGAAAGCAGAAATGTGAGAACAGAAAACAGAAATGCGAGAACCGAAAAACAGAAATGCGAGAACAGAAAACAGAAATGCGGGAACAGAAAAACAGAAAAGTGATAACAGAAAACAGATATGCGAGAACAGAAAACATAAATGCGGGAACAGAAAACAGAAATGCTAGAACAGAAAACATAAATGCTAAAAGAGAAAACATAAATGCGGGAACAGGAAATACGAAATGGGAGAACAGAAACATAAATGCGGTAACAGAAAAACAGAAATGCGAGAACAGGAAAACAGAAATGGGAGAACAAAAACCGAAATGCGAGAAGAGTAAACAGAAATAAGAGAACAGAAAACATAAATGCGCGAACAGAAAAACAGAAATGCGAGAACAGAAAACAGAAATGTAAGAACAGAAATTTGGGAACAGAAAACATAAATGGGAGAACAGAAAAACCGAAATGTGAGAACCGAAAAACTGAAATGCGAGAACAGAAAAACAGAAATGTGAGAACAGAAAACATAAATTCGAGAACAGCAAAACCGAAATGCCTAAATAGAAAAACAGAAATGCGGGAACAGAAAAACAGAAATTCGAGAATAGAAAACAGAAATTCGAGAATAGGAAACAGAAATGCGAGAACAGAAAATCAGAAATGTGAGAAGAGAAATCAGAAATGTGACAACAGAAAAACAGAAATGCGAGAACAGAAAACAGAAATGCAGGAACAGATAAACAGAAATGCGAGAACAGAAAACAGAAATGCGTGAACATAAAACAGAAACGCGAGAACAGAAAACAGAAATGCGAGAACAGAAAAACAGAAATACGAGAACCGAAAAACAGAAATGTGAGAACAGAAAACAGAAATTCGGGAACAGAAAAACAGAAATTAGAGAATTAAAAAACAGAATTGCGAGAACATAAAAAGAAATGCCAGAACAGAACAACAGAAATGCAGGAAGAGAAAAACAGAAATGCGAGAACAGAAAAATAGAGATGCGGGTACAAAAAAATAGAGATGCGGGTACAAAAAAAATAGAGATGCGGGTAAAAAAAAATAGAGATGCGGGTAAAAAAAAAATAGAGATGCGGGTACAAAAAAAAACGAAATGTAGTTACAGAAAAACTGAAATGCGAG
Organism: Ceratothoa steindachneri; assembly: GCA_963969495.1. NCBI lineage: Eukaryota > Metazoa > Arthropoda > Malacostraca > Isopoda > Cymothoidae > Ceratothoa > Ceratothoa steindachneri. The sequence goes on from OZ018328.1 coordinate 8,945,125, forward strand.
AACAGAAAACAGAAATGCGGAACAGAAAAACAGAAATGCGAGAAAAGAAAAACAGAAATGCGAGAACATAAAACACAAATGTGGGAACAGAAAAAAATAGAGAGGAGAGAACAGAAATGCGAAAACAGAAAACAGAAAACGGGAACAGAAAAATAGAAATTTGATTTGAGAAAAATAGAAATTCTAAAACAGAAAAACAAAAATGCGAGAACAGAAAAACAAAAATGCGAGAACAGAATACAGAAATGAGGGAACAGAAAAACAGAAATTCGAGAAAAAAACAGAAATGTGAGAACAGAAAACAGACGTGCGAGAACAGAAAACAGAAATCCGAGAACAGAAAACAGAAATGCGAGAACACAAAACATAAATTCTGGAAAGGAAAAACAGCAATGCGAGAACAGAAAACAAAATGCCAGCACATAAAATTAGAAATACGGGAACAGAAAAACAGAAATGCGAGAACAGAAAACAGAAATGCGAGGACAGAAAACAGAAATGTGAGAACAGAAAACGTAAATTCAAGAACAGAAAAACAGAAATGCCTAAACAGAAAAACAGAAATGAGGGAACAGAAATTCGAGAATAGAAAACAGAAATGCGAGAACAGAAATGCGGGACCAGAAAAACAGAAATGCGAGAACGGAAAAACAGAAATGCGAGAACGAAAAACACAAATGCGAATACAGAAATCAGAAATGCGGGAACAGATAAACAGAAATGCGATAACAGAAATGTGAGAACAGAAAACAGAAATGCTGGAACATAAAAACAGAAATGCAAGAACAGAAAACAGAAATGCGACAACAGAAAACAGAATTGCGTGAACAGAAAAACAGAAATGCGAGAACAAATTTGTATATAACGCACATCACTAATTTTGAGGCTTCTCTCCTTATCTTACCACTGTATAATGAGTTATATAATATATAAAGCTAAACTATCAAAATAAAAAAAAATAAAATCGTTAATTCTTTGGGGCAGAGGTTCTGTTTTATACATATGAGCTACCAGATACATGAATGTGAGGATGTTAAGCAACTTAAAGAGGTGTTAAATGGAAGCTTCCTCGAAATCAATTGATTCATTGGATCTTTCAGCGTCGACATCCACTGACCGTCTCTAAAATATTAGATATCAATAATTTTTGCTATTACTATTTCTTTCCTATGTTTTTTCCAGAAAAAATTATATTGTTTTCAATATTGGAAGATACAATAAACTAACAATAAAAACAACGTATAGGAGAAAGGTTCTGAAAATTTTCTAAATAAAGCGAAAGTTATCAACCGATAAGCAATTTAATAGAAAAAAATGAAGTAGCCAAACGATTGAGGTTAGCAACTAACTTGTAAATTAGTCTGCACAGAATTTAGTCATGCTTCTAATTGTAATTATTTGGAAGACAATTGGAGGAAGATCTAAAGAGAAGGTTCTGCAAAGAGTTCAAGAACCATAGGAAATTTTTGAGGAAATATGGAGCAAAAATTTGTGCAGCAAGTGTGTCAAAATGGGTTCGTTTCTGTTGTAGATGTCAAAGCATCTTAGAGAATAAAGCACTTTACACTTAATAATAATCACATATAACTTTATCGAATTATAATTTATTCGAGATAATCGACTAGAATTTGTTTATGCTGTTCATCAGATCATTTTGGACACTAACTTATAATAGTAGGTTATCGTGCAACAATTTTTCTAACTTAGGATTTTCTACGGCCTTTAAAATGTTTTCTAAGTTATGATAAAAATACAAGCGTTCTGATCTTTTTGGATGATATTGTCCTTTTCTAGAAATATGGAGCATAAAAATAGTGTAAACAATTTTAAGGAAAGTTAATATCATGGTATTCCATGGGTTAGTAGTATTGTTAGTAGTATGTTAGTAGTATTGGTTTTAAGAACCCTAACATTATTGTAAAAATGAACTAAAATTCAACATTGCAGCTATAATATTGATTCAGGAGAGCACATAATGATACCACCCGCTTCCTATACCACCCTGGGGGACGCACTAATCACCACCAAGGAAGATCAAGTTTCAGTCATTTATTTCTAGCGGACCCCAAAAAGTCCATTCGGAACAGTAACCTTATATTTTACATCTATAATAATTACTTTGGGTATCTATGCTAAACACTTTTTGACAAATTTGGAGAATTACTACAGATGATGCGTTATGTTTAATTTCCATTTTTCTCTCAAAACAGAAAGAGATGTTAAGTATAAGGTTACTCTTTCGAATGTAAGTTTTGTGGTCAGCTAGAAATGGGTGACTGAAACTTGATCTTCCCTGGTGGTGATTAGGGCGTCCCCCAGAGTGCTATAGGAAGCGGGCAGTATCTCCACTAACCAAACTATCTGTTATAGCTTTTCCAAAGTGATAATATTATAAGAAACAACGAAGGATAAATAAATGCAAGAATTTTTATAGAAATATGAGTGTCTTATATCGTTCGAATGTTATTCTAAACTTCTTTACCAACGTATTGTATCATTTAGCTATAAATTGTATATTTATGATTTATTCCAATAGGACGGTAGTACTTCATGCACGACAAGCCTGTTAATAAGAATATTGCGTGAACTCTTAAGGTAAAGATTTATTACATAGAAATGTTTCAACCTGATCTCCCAAGATTATTAGCTCTGCAAGGAAGATGAAAAATAAAGATAAGAAATAATTCTCTTAGTTTCCATCAACGTCTGAAGCCTTAAGAGCATTTATTAAGAAATACCATACAAAACCGTACTTATTATCATAAGTAATCCCTTAGAGCTACTTTAACATGTTGGTTGCCGCAATCCATTATTATCCTTAATCTACTTATTTCAACAAACCGAATAACTGCCCAGATGTTAAGAAACGTATGAAAAGTTGATATAAGAATAGGTTACACAATATCATGTAGGGAAAATCAGACGTTTCAGATGGGTCATATAATCGTCAAAACATCTTACAATATTTCTTGACAGGAAAATATAAATATATGTAAACTAAGTCATAGTGTAGAATACAAGTGACACGTCACTCGGTAGCCAACGGGGTTAGGATGTATCAAGTTTATAGAGGAGCCTCCGCCTACTCCACGTTAAACCGTACTTGACAATGGATTTGCGTGTCCAATAGGATTTTATCATCTGGAATGAAATCAAATAAAGAATTTAATGAATTCCTTTGAACTTGCGCCAGACAAAACAAGGCGATTCATTGTTGAAAAGAATCGTTTCCCGATGATTGAGGGGAAAAGTGTTCACCATTACAAAGAATGGCTGTAAATTCCAATCTCTCATCTATTTCAATCGTCTATGTCAAGCCCTCAGACAAAGCATACCAGTAGTTATTAAACAATGTTTAAATTTGTTCTTTTCTGATTGTTTTTTGAATAATTTGCCTAAATTACGGCCATATTACGCTTTCTATTATATTATTAACCTCTCTATACTCTTTTCATTCGTTACCACTGAGTTTCCCTTCATTAACAATTTACGTACTAAATTTAGGAATTGACATAGACATTTGAATTCAAGACCAGAAACCAGAAATCGAGTGAATGGGTAATACTACTCAGGAGCGTCGGAGAATTTCAATTTAGGGGGATTTGTTAAAAAACAGGACTTGGGCCAACATTTAATTTTGAATGGTTAAAATTACTAATTTCTTAGCTGAGTAATACTGAAAGTATTTTGATTTTAATTTTTAAATCGCATCTAAAGATAAATTTTGATTTATATAAATCAATTGGGTAGTTTAAGATTATAGAGCTGTCTGCAACGCTCGAGAATTTATTTTGATGGCGAAGTCCATCACGTTATTCGGTGATTATTTTGGTGTAGTGAGCTGCACGCTTCGTAGACATCAAAATATGGTCAGCCATAAATATGGGGTCAGTAAGTAACTAAGGACAAGGTTTATTACAAGGAAAATGTTGACCGAGTCTTCAAGAGCCAAGATTCAATTAACCAGAGGGCATAGTGGATAAGTACGAAAGTATGGGTTAAGTGATATAGTTTGGCTTACCACAGATAACCCCTGTTCTTTATACTTATTTTTCTATCGTTCAAACCAAACGGCTAGTAATTAAGGTCTAAACTTCTCGATTTTTCTGTTATTATTCTTGGATTGATGATGAAAACCATTTACTTCCGAGACCTGTTTCCTAAGTAAAGAAAGATATAGTTTTCCTTTTCATGTATTAAACAGAAAGGCTCAGAATTGCTTGCTATAAGTTAGCTATAAAATGCACTTCTGTCCGCGTAATATATTTCTTCCCTTATTTAAGAAGAAATAAATAATTTTGATCCCATCCACCTTGGCTTTCTAAGTACAATCCTCAGAAATGGATTATAATGGCTGTGGGAATAAATTAAATAAATAACGTGCCCATCGTACAGCTGCGTTCCAAAGTTTTCGGATACCTGGAATTTTTCTAATTCCTTGGGTATGTCTATGCTAGTTTAGGATTCAATGTATGAGTCCAATACACCTAGAAAGCAAAATATAGGTACAAGCTTTCTGATAACTATTTTCAGATATCTAAAATATTGATTGTATTGAAATGTAATATATCCCGGTATCAATGCTGCAGTATGTTGCACTCAAAATGTATTCATATAAAAATTTATGTTTGTTTATTAATATGATATTTCATGTCGACAGGATTTGATATGATAATGGCGAAAATAGGTAACTATACCATATAGGAAATAATTCTGATACGCACACTGCACGAGGAGTGTCTCAGCTATCGAGAAATCAACCGGAGTTTCGGCGCATCACATTCCGTTGCTAGAGAAATGTTTTGGAGAATACGAGGATGTGGACACATCCAAGACTGACCTTGAATGGAAAACTTAGACTTAATACAAAGCGTGAAGACTAGTTTTTGCGTCTAATGAGCCTTCGAGTTCGCAAGGAAAACGCATTACACCTGCGACACAAGGCAAGTGCATGTGTCAGAACAGTCTGTCGCATTCTGCGTCCACAAAGCCGGAAGTCATGTAAAGTCCGCCAGATGCCACTGATCAGCCTTCAGCAGAGGCGCATCAACTGTTAGGTGCACAACCTTAGTGAGACTGAGCCATACGTCATTGTGGATGTGTTTTATGATTCGACGAGTCTACGTTTCAGTTGTTTTCGACCTCTAGGCAACGGTAGAGTCTTCAGAAATCTGAGATATCTGTGCAAAGGAGGGTGCATAGTGTGCCAACAGTTAAGCATGGTAGCTGCTCTGCAATGGTATGTGGCTCCACGTCTGGCTCAGGGGTGGGTTGTTTTATTGATTGTGAAGGCACCATGAATCCAGAGATGTATCAAGCTGTTTGGTGAGAATACACGCTGCCCTCAGCAGGAGACCTCTCAAGAAATGCCCAGAATGTTTTTTTTCAGCATCATAATGTTACATGTCACAAGTAGTTTCTGGACAACAATATCATGGTGATGGACTGATTTGCCTCAATATCCCATTATGAATTCACTAAAAAACTTCTGACAGGACCTCAAAAGGATCGTAATACACCTTCAGCCAGCCTCCAATGAGGAACTGAACACACTCATTACCATGGAGTGAGCAAAAATCAGTCTCCTGGAGAGCAAACGTCTAAAAATAAATGCTCTCATCCCTGCCAAGGACTAATGACACGCTACGGAGCTTCCTCTATCTATTAGAGGTGGCTGTAATTTTCACAGAAGCTTCCTTCATCTCTGCATGTCTCATATGTTGTTGATGCTACATGTTTGAGTCCATTTTGGATTTTGTTTATTCTTATTGATTTTGGGCAGCATATATAACTAAATGCTGCTTTCCCTTATTATATCAGTGCTATATTAATATTTATATACAACTAAAAACTTTAAAACCATGCAGTTATCTGCAGTCCATCTGCGAAACTCACGATGACATAAGAATTGTCATGGATTTACTTAAGTAGCATGAACGCAATTGTATCATATGTGTAGAACTTAAGATGGTCAACTTCCTCCTTGGCCAGCAGAAGAAATATACAAAGTTTCCATTATATATATGTATGTGGTGCAGTCAAGCCCGTGACAAACACTAGTCCCCAAAAGATTGGACAGTTTGGGAAACTTTGGAAGCAGGAATGCCAAACATTGTTAATGAGCCAATCGTAATTCGAGAGAAGATCATTTTGTTAGGTTAGGTTAGGTTAGGTTAGGTTAGGTTACCTAACCTAACCAAATTTAAAGGGACACCTAAAAGGAACCCGGTTTCAATCATTAGATGAAGCAAAAAAGCAGGTCATTACTTGGTGCCAGAGACAACCCCGTGAATTCTACAAAGATGGTCTTTACCGTTGGATTCATAGATTAAGAAAGTGTATAGATGTTAATGGAGCTTATGTAGAAAAATGATTACAGTATTATTACAAATAAAAATTTTATGCCATTTGTCTGAGAACTTTTTGACTCACCTACGTATATATATATATATATATATATATATATATATATATATATATATATATATATATATATATATATATATAATGTTAAATCAAAATTGAAAATGTGTAGCAATGCCTGACTTGCAAGATGAAGTAGGCTTAACGAGAAATCTAAGAAATGGGCACCCTGTTTGATCTATGAAATTCTAAAATTCGGCAAACATATTAAATACGGAAATAATATGCCATGTAGTAGGAATTAACCAATATAGAATAGAGTGAAATACTTATATTACAATTGTACATGTATTGGTAAAACCATGAGTGCAAGAAGGCAAGTAAATAGGTTGAATTTCCCACGCGAACACACAAACATACGCACGCAAGAAAACAGCTGCGAGCCGTAAAGCTCGAAACCCGGAACGACGTCTGGTTTGATCAGCTAAAGTTGACGTTGACCTGCGAAACGACAAAATAAACTTCCATATTACTTTGCTATCGTTAACAGCCCGGATGGGCTAAATGTTTCTACTTTGAAACACGTAAACCATTTGACTCCGCCCAGTAATCTCAACAAGGGAACAAACAAAAATTCTTCTGACCCAATAAGCTCCACCTTGCCTGCAGAATAGGAGAAAAGAAGTCATGCCCCTTAATTGGAGGTGGTATAAATAGACGGATTGAAACATTCTCATTATTATTACATTATTCATTTGTCTTTATTCCCATTCTGATTTGTTTATTAGTCACGCCACGAGTCCGTTACTAATCCCTAAGTCGAGCCATCTAAGCTCCAACTATCTAACATAGAGAAAAATTGACAAAAATGCCGCGTAAGACTCGACTATCTAACTTGCCCTAATTAAGGTAGACCAAAGCCAAGAATAAAGCCTACAAACACTATTTTCCTTTCAAGTCCTTCTTTTTACCGAGTAATGACCAAGTTACTTTTTGAACCCAGCCTATAAAAAACTAATTGCCCGTAAGAACATTGGGAGTCAGAGAAAACTTAGAGGCCTTCGTCCAACCCCCCTTTACGGGTAACCATGACGCACGAATAAAACCCTCCACAAACTGGTGACTGTACTAACTCCCCGAGCCACATATAAACTGGTGATCCCTTTTCCCTGACAGTGAAGGGAACATAAGAAGAAATATGGATGCATCAGACCATCAACAAGCAGGACAAGGAGAAACGTAGCTCGTGAACGCCATCACCATAAAGCCACTCATCTTTAATGAAGCAGCAGTTGCAGGTTCGTTTAAGATTGTAGAATCCAAGTTTCATATATCAAGAATAAGTAAGAGGAAATAAAATTCTTTCTTGTCCTAACTGCACTACCTCCCAAGACTGTCGACCGACTTCCAGCTAGAGTCTTGTCTATTCAAAATTATCAGCTCCTAAGGATTGCGGTAATCGCGCTCTTCGAGAAGCTCATTGCCTCCTCACACTCACTTGTCGACTTTCAACCAACGTGGAGTAACTGCGGACGACTGCTCTACCGGTAAGACTTGGGGAAGAACTCGTGTGGAACAAATTTATTCAAACCCTGGCAGCTAAGATCGCGCCCATAATCGCTAGCAAGAAGGATTTAACCTTGACCCAGCTAAGAAAGCTTGCTGAAGAACTAATGCCATTTTATAGGGCAAAGTCTCTTGATGTTAATATTAGCAGTGATACCATTGAATGTAGAGGTATTCCCTAGAATAATATTATTTCCCCACCTCCTAAGACATTACTTAGGGAGAAAAAGCGAGCCGTTACTCCTCCCCCCTGACCTCACCCCTTTTGAGTGGACTCACCGCTAGGTCTCCGCGAAATTTACACCGAGGCATGACGCTAAAATTGAAGCTACCTCCCGGCCCTCTCAATCTTCCCCCTCCCCTCCTCGGGTCGGGAAATTATTTTGTAGGATTCGCCGTGAACCGCTTTTTTGGTTCCTGCCGCTGGTCGCCCGTCTGGCCCGCTGATCCCTGCTTTTGACACCTCACCGCAAGGAGACTCTCGGGTTGTCACGGCAGATAACGAAGGTTAGAGAAGGTATCAATCTCTCCCTGTTTTGGAGAACTCCGGGTATATATGCACCCGCTCCAGGATTACAAACATATTTGGTTAGATGAGAATTCCCTGAACGGCGTTCAATTTAACGAAGCACTCTCCCGAGAAGTGTGAGTGACAGTCGCAAGCTACGGAAGAGCTAAACATCACCCCGGTATCTTCGAGTCAGGGAGAAGAGTCTCGTGAGGCAACATCAGCCTTTCTCATCCACCCTCGGATCAAGGATTGGAGAAGCCGTCCTCCGAGGTTCTTTTGGTGACCTCTTAATGACAAGAGGCCCGTTAGCTCGCTTAAGCCGAGTGTGGAGAAGTCACCCCCATCCCCACCCTCCCAGTCGAAGTTCGTTTGGTGACCTCCCGGGACAAACACAAGTCCGAGAAAGTAGCCCCACCCGCTGCAAGTTTGTGGCTACCACCCGTGAGTAATCAAGGTCAGCAAGACCTCCACCAAGTTTTCCCCACCTTACTCTCGAAGTTCAAAGAAACTAAATCACTCACTACACTAAATTTCCCATTATAACCATTCCCTAACCACGATTATCAAATTAGTATTCGGAACTTAATTCCGTCTCATTCATGTATATATATATATATATATATATATATATATATATATATATACATATTTACTGTTGTGCCTTTTATTTAGTGTGTATTAAAATCTATTTTTGTCGTTGTGCTTGATATATTCCTTAGGCACGCAGCTGCCACTATCTTTTCAAATCGCACTCTTAGAACAATAACAGTTGTCGCCTTGCTTAGCCTACCTTAGAGCTTGTGTGCGCATATTCACGTACACTTGGCCATACTTCGACATTGAACATAGTGCCACTTCTCTTCCCGATGTGTGTATTCCCGATTTAATTAATAGAGGTGATAATCATGTAAATAATGTGGAATATATGGATAGTTCACGAAAAGTTTCTATAGGAGCGTACCCTAATGGAAACCGTTCTGATTTTGTACCGCGTAATAACGAATACAGGGCCAATAGTATACAAATGGGACTAAGACCTCTTCCTAAGAACCAAAGACTTGTCGTATGCCGTTCTCATTTGCAATTTGGTGAAAGTGCGAAATCTGCAAGCCTTGATGCAGGTCGCCAAAGAGAGGGAAACACGTTCAAACGCAACCGTCCCTCAGGTCATCTGTGTCAGCCCCATCGGAAAACTAGCAAGGTATGCCATTTCAAGTGCGACCGCTGGTATGCTATGTGGTTTCACCGTCGGCGCAAAAATAAAAAAATAAAAGTTCCAATTTTTAAATGATACGCGAGCGAGTGTGTCAATAATCCGGAGTAAATGCGAACGGGTGAATTATGGGAATCTAGTGAGAACATTACGACGGATAATGGTGGGAAAATATAAGTGCACAGTGAGGTAGACAGGAACATAGTTCTCCCTAGTCTTTTCCAGTTATTTAGGTGGTCGTTTTTGGTCGGAGATACCACATTGCCGTTTTTAGGTATTGACTTTCCGGGACACTTTCATCTCTTGGTGGATTGTGCGCGCTGCATCCTTGTCGACAACCAAACTAAGCTCAAATCACAAGTGAAACAATCCGGAGAGCCTGTTGTAGCGCTAATCATAAATAACCTCCAGCACCTACCTCCCGGTTGAAAGGGTGTATTAGAAAGGTATAAGGCCTTGTACAGTCCGTGACGCAAACAATTGAGAGGAGCCGTGCACCACCGACATTCGCGCTACCAAAACCTCTTTTAATAGAGAAGTTACAAGTAGCCAAAGCTTTACCGATTGATATGGTCCCGAAGAAGTCGCTGGGTACGTATAGCCTGACAGATATCTATTGGCGAGAATACAAAGTGTGTCAAACTACTTCTTGGGTAAAACAATTTTCTCTCGAATAGATCTGGTTCGTACTTACCATCAAATCTCCATGAACCCGGTGGAGGTAACTCCGATTGCTTTATTGGAATACATGAAATTATCCTTTGGCCTCCGGAAATCAAGCTTCACATTCTAACGACACATGGATAACCTGTTGATAATTTTGATCATTTAGATCAAGTTTTCAGAATCCTGGTTGAGAACAGTATACGGATACGCCTGGATAAATGCGAACTAGCAAAGGAGGAAATTGATTTTCTAGGGAATCATATTTCGACTGCGGAATTTGCCATCCGGCCAAGAAAATTAAAGAAATTGGGCCATGCAGTTACTGAAAGATTACAAGTAACTACGACGGTACTTGGGTGTCACACACGTATTATTTGATAGTTTGGATTTTTTTTCTGATGAGGGCTATGACGTCATATCGTAGGACCTTCGTTCCATTATTTTGAGGCTGACACGTCATCCTAAAAATTCTAGAATTTTCGTTCACCTTGATTGGCCAGTTCCCTCCTAGCTATTTAATTGAATATTAAAGTAGGATTAAGAATTATTGCGATTTTGTTATGAAAGAAAGTTATTTGATATCTAGAGTTAAGAATTTTGAATATAGGTTGAAGAGCATTGAAGTTTTAAACGATCCATATTTATTATTGTTTCATGAAATTCGACGTCGAGGCATTCATTCTTCACAGAAGACAGACCATTTTTTTTCGTGCTTGGAGAAGAAAGTTGTGTTTAGGAGCAGAGTGGATTTCGCGCGTCTCGAAAGGCTATGGTGATTTATTGACTTGGTGTAAGACAATCGGCAGAGTTGTACCTCTTTATTGTATTTTAGTGCGGGATTACCTTGAGTGTTGTACCTCTCGTGCATTTTTGGAAGGACAACCGTGTGTGGTGTCCTTGTTTTGTATGGCCCATACGAGACCTGATTATGGTGGTCAATGGGTGACCCTTATTTTTGCTATATGCCTTCATATCTATCTCTCTCTCTCTCTCTCTCTCTCTCTCTCTCTCTCTCTCTCTCTCTCTCTCTCTATATATATATATATATATATATATATATATATATATATATATGGTCGTTCATTGCGCGTTGGTTCATTGTGGTCACGTTACCGGAAAGTGCTTTCTTTTTGCCTTTATGGCTCAATTTAGAATCATAATAGGTAATTGTCGTAGCTGCCCGTCAGATTTAAGTTAACAATTAAGTAACAATTTAGTTCGTAAATTTCCTTATTTTGGGCAATACTATTTCCTTCTTCAGGAGCGAAACTCAACCTAGGACAGATCCCTTTTTTTCATTATCCCTTTTTGTAAATGAAGTTTTGTTTTAAGTTGACGCGTCTTCTATTCTTAGCTATAAACTCTTTGGTTTAAAGAATAATATACAAGGAATTAATACAACACTTTCTTTTATTGTCAAGACGAAAGAATTAGTAACTCTTTAAGGCATTAAATAAACAAACTTAGTTCATATTAGACCGCATAATATATTCAATATGAATTCAATATCATAATAAATTTCTTCACTTTACTTAATTTAATTCATTTGCAATGTTTGTTATATTTATCTAATCTTATAATTGTTGGATCATTAATCATATGCAATTCAATAAGATTATGTATATTTACTTTAACATATTCCTTACATAGAGGTGGGCTAAATATAAGGTGTTTTTATAGTATTAAACTAGAAGTTTTGAAGATTGATTTATTGTAAATTTGTTTTTATTTTAATCAAAGAAATCTTATCGTACAGATGCAAAACAAATCCATTATATTAATTACTTCTAAAAGCATCCCTTGCATGGCTGCCAAATCTCACAATTTCTCCTATTTCAATGGTCTAAAATAAATATCGTTTTTCATTGTCAATTAAACTTGATTTATATTCAATATATTGAGGAAATAATATTAAAATTATTATCTATAGGCTTTAACACAAATTTTATATTCACTAAACAAATATTATTATTAGATTCAGGTCTTTCGTTTATTTTTTAACTTCGTTTAAAGCTTGTTCAAATAACTGAAATAAAAAATATTCATTTACTCGTAAAAATAAGGAAGTGGTTGAGAGAATGACAATAATTGAGAGAAGTCTGACAAATCTGTTTAAAATAGATTATAATGCAAAGGAGAGGTATTTACGATTTGGGAACAGTACTCTTTCCAGCACACACACCAATCGTATTCTTCTTCCTCAAATGTTATTTTTGGTTTAGTGTCAACCAATTATAAGATTTTATAAAACTTCTTAGTGCTCATTTTTTAGTTATCCTTGATTGCCTCATTCAATCTTCCAGTGTAAGCACTACAGATCAAACTACTCAAACATCACGGGACATTCTGGATGTATTTTATTGTTACTATTATTTTCATTAGCTGATGCTTTATTTATAACTCCTTTCTTTTGTGATGGTGCTTCTGCATTAATAGACATTTATAATACCAAGAGAAAAGCATTTTTTCACTCTTCACTCTGATTCTCCCTTCTTTTTGATTTATATCTATCTTTTCAAATCCAAAACTATCTTTCTCTCCTTGCACAATAAAACACCATTCTTTCGAATAAACCAATGATTCTGCAAAGCTTTTCAAACATTTCCATTAAATTTGCTGAAGATTAGTTAATAGTTATTCCTGAAGACCAAAATTAACCCCATTCGGTTCCATCATTTCGGGTTGATGAGATGTTATATAGCAGTTCCTCTCAGTTTTCATCATTTTCTCATTCTTTCTAAACAACTATAATTTTTACATCGATCTTTGTATTTCTTCGTTCTGATTAAATAAAATTTCTTGTTAATTTTAGTTTACTTTACTTTCCATATTAGCGAATTCAAAGAGTAGAAAGGCAAAGAAAAGACACATACATGAGTGAAAAATAGCAGCTCTCTTTTAAGCCATTTTAATGCCTGTTTCTTTTATTGTACTTCAAAGATCTAACACTCTTCCCTTTTGAGGTATTTGCCAATAATTATGATTTGGGTCTTTATTTATTTAAGTGGCTGAAGTTCTCGTGAATGCAGAGCTTGAATGCTAAGAGTGATACTTCTACTTGGCGGGCAAGAAGAGTGGCAGTGAGTGGCAGCAAGTGGCAAGGCGACGAAAACACCGTATATGATTCGCATATCTCTCAGTGCAACTATATAGGCTGGCATGGTCCCCAGGTTGCTTGGGGTCACCATCTTCGTGATCAAGCGGTTGCTGCCTGCGTCAGGACACCCAGCTAATATTAGTGTTAAATCAGCCTAAAATGAAAATTAAAAGACCCTATTCAATTATTTCCTTTCCTTAGTTATCTGTCGAATGGCGGCGGGCATAAACAGGTGTTCCGAGATAACCAATTACCCCAATATCCCTTAGGTGCCACTGGGCCATGGAAGGAATAGTATTTAGGTGGTAGACTCAGTGTGAGATGGTTGCGAGTGTCATAAGGGAATATCGTTTAAGAAAAATCTGACTCGCCTTCTGGTCGGAAATGGAAACTGTTAAGTCTGCATTAGGTGCGAGGCATGCAAGAGAATGGGATTTTCGTTTTTTTATGGTTTGTTGGAAGCCTAGCTGGTGTCTGATTTTGGAACGTGCTGGTTGTTAAATCATTTTCACTTACTTTAACTATAAATAAGTGTTGCTTGAGGACTTTAACCGGAAAAGTACCATTAAATTTGTTTTGGAATTTCCGGGAGTTTCTAATGCTTCTAACTATAACATTGGTGAAATGTAATGTGGAGATTGTTAGGAATGTGCACCATCTGATCGTGAGTGAGGTTGCACAATCACGCTGGGAACAATACTCCGATATGAATTTTTAGGGCCTCCGCAAATTCACTGAGGGGAATGGGAGGACAATAGAAGGATAGAGTACCTGTATAATGCATTTGCCTATAATGTACCAGAGTCTTTCTTTTTTAACAGCGGTTCGGCACGAAGTAGCCATTTTAATTTATTATACTATTGATCAGGTGGGGTAACTACAAGCAGAGAGCGTTTCACTGTAGCATAAAAAGACGCCCCAATAGTATTCCTCCCTCAGATTCCATGTACAAATGAAAACATGGTAGATTAAAAAAGGGTGAGAACGCAAGTTAGTATCATTGTTGGATGTGAGAGTTTTGGGGACTGGGGTCAGCGCAACCCTTCCTTGTGCAATCGCCTACATAGATTATGTAGCATATAGATCGAGCAACGATTATATCTCGACCCATTTGTTATATATTTGTTATGATTAACTATAGATAAGAGGTAGTTAAACCATAAGTTTTGGTCGTAGGATCCAGTGATGTCTACATAAAGCACACTTAGCCTCAAGCCAGGCAGCAAATTTGCCTGAATCGAGATATGGTTTATTTGTTTATGCGCGTTTCTTGACATGGAGCGTATTTATGAATAAGATTTTTGACAACCTTGCACATTTTAAGGTCACGTAAATTGCTTTGAAACTTTATTGTGTGTGACTCTTCCATTATAACCAAAATAAGCCAAGTAATGAAATAGGTCAAATATTTGCTATTTAAATGTTTCGGGTATGAGGAACATTAGTCTATTTAGCAAAGTGTCCACAATAATTTTGCGGTCACTTTTTGTTTGGAAGAGGTCAAGATAATTGGAGGTTCGTATTTCCTATGCTAGAGAAGTGAGTCATGTTCGGGCAGCTGAGTTGTTCTGTGGCTGGCATAGTATAGTCAACCGTTTAAAGGAACGATGGTAAAATTTCAGTGGTAGCACGAGAGGAGATTGTAAGAGATGGCTGTGGTCGAAATTTATCGAGTGAGAATCGTCATTCTGACCAGGAGAGAAGATGTTTGTCCAAATCTTTTTTTCAATGTTTAATCAAATACCATTTTATCGAATAAGCCTCAAGTCCCGCATAACCTTTCTAATTATGACTTACATCGATCTCTGTAGCTCTTAATTCTTATTAATTGAAATTTTCAAGTTAGTTTTATCTTCCTGCACTTTATTCATTAATAGCAAATTCGAATAGTATGAGAAGCAAAGAAAATTCACACACGCGAGTGGAAAATAGCAACTCTCTTAATGGCCATTTTGATGCCTGCTTCTTTTTTTTTTACAACAAACCTTTAGAATTTTCTATCTTCTCATACCTCATTTCGGAACATATCTTTCACTTTCTAAAAAATTAAAAACACTTTGCTATGTATTTAATTTCCATTTCCTAAGTCTATACTAATTTCTATTTGGTTCGTAGCTGTTGCTTTAAATTGCTGTGATGTACATAATTTGCTCCTACCATTCTGTGATAAATTGGGCTTATTACCAAATTCTCCTTTTGTCACCATATCATAGCATCCTTTTGGACGTGATCTCGTACCGGAACAGTGATTTGTGATGTTATAAAATTTAAATGAAATAGTTTTCTCAACTGTCTGATGTAAGGGGGTTAATTAATGAAAAGGCGACTATAATGATGGCAAAGACGTGGTGTGAATCATTGAAAGCGAAGGAAGGTAAGTTTAGAATGGCACAGGCATGACCTCAAATGGAATAGGAACAAAGCGGAAAAGTAAGATTCGAAATATAGATGGAAGAGGGTAGATGAGTAAGGAAAATATGATCTTTCAAAAGAAACCTGGATAAAAGTTAAATGAAAGGAAGAAAGAGGAAGAAAAGCGAACAGAAATATAGATAAAGAGCGATGATTGAAAAAAGCAAACAACTTAAAACGCGAAGACTTTAAAGTACTCGACTAAAATGTTATTAAAACTAAGAGAAATTAAAAATCTGCAACAGATGATATTCTGTAAGCCCAAGCATAAAACTTAACGCTCAAATTTTGATCGTCGCTAACCGCAGTTGAGGAAAAAGGAATATCAAAGGAGGGCTGTGGAATATAGCTAATACTAAAGGCGAATGCATCAAAGCCTCTCATTAGTAAAATAGCATAATTGCTGCTTCCTCCATGAGGAAAGGCCAGGAAACGTTTTGAAATCTATTATTTATTACACCTGAAGGGAAGAACCACAAAACCATGACCCAATTACGTGATAAAGGATTAATAACACCTTTATGCATCAATATTGCTCTCAATAGTTTTGCTCATAGTGTTTTTTCAGCTTATTCAGAATCTGGAATCTGGATTTCACATCAGGGAACCTGCCTATGCTCTCATAAGTAAATGCACATATTAAGAATATTGGGTATCTATTAAACTTTATTCGGTAATTGTTTTAATTCTATGTATTATAATATATTTATTGAAATTTAGGAATAAATATAAATTTTTCTTAATGAATAGATGTTCTGCAAACATCCTAACCGATTTTGCCATACTCTCCTGATGGTGAACAGGCTGTTCTGGTACACCACTCTATACTATACACCACTCCTATATTATGTGGGAGGTGACTTAACCACCTACTGCAACGCGAACCGTTTAAGGACTGTTCACGGGAATTAACGACCCACTAGGAGGTCAAATTTGAGCCGTTGGGTTTCAAATCCGTAATAATCAGACAGAGTGCATAAATGGTTGGCGAGATTTACTTGAATAGGACGAGAGTATCGTTCAAGGTTAGTTAAAGATAAAACAACCAAAATATAATTTTATTTACACAGATCAAAATAAGAATAATAATAAGCAAAGGGGAATTATTTAAATTAAAAGAGTGTCTTGATAATTATTATGAGAAGGGATTCTCAAATGGAATTTATTTATTAGCGTTACTAGGTTAAGATCAAAAGGGGAACTTGACAATACTAATAATGGAGGGAGTCATTGTGGTAAACATAAGTTTTATCATGAGGAGCTTGCTGACATACTCCATAAGCTCGGAGGTAAATTGTCTTCCTCAATCCGACAATACCTCTTTAGAAATTCCTACCCGAGAAAAAATGGAAATGTGGGTCTCGACGCACGATACACTATCAATGCACTTAAAGGGAACTGCCTCAGGAAAACGGGTAGCGAAGTCTACCAAAGTGAGGACGTAACTGTGTCATTTACTAGACGGGGGATGAATAGGGCCAATAAGATAAACGGCCACACGAGAAAAGGGTTCCGAGATGATCGGGCTTTTCTGAAGGGTTGTTGGCTTGACGCGCACTTTTGCTGATGTCCTTTGGAACGCATCGCTTGATTTGCAGTACTCTGCAATTTTACTGGCCGTAGTGGCCCATAAAAATACTTAAAAACCCTCTGAGCGGTTCTCTTATTACTAAAATGACCGGAGATTAAACTATCGTGAGAAATCTTGAGAACCTGGAGGACGTGAAAGCAGGGAACACAAAAGGAGTGTGGTTCAGGTTTGGTTCCGTCCAAACATTTACGATAAAACAGTTCATCCTTGACAAGGTATGAGATGCTTTTCTTACCAGGAGGAGACTCTTGCTCATGAATCATGGCTAAGCCCAAAGGGAGAGGAGAGAAACACACCTCTTCTGGGCGCGGGCAAAATCATCGTTCTGGAGGGTCTCCATCTCCGGATTAACGGGGTTATCTAAAGAAAGGGGTTCCTGGGAAGCCTTTGGTGGCCTAGGCACGGGTTACCACGGGTTATTCTACTGGGGACTTGTAACCTGGGAGGTCTGACCAATCAGTACCACTTCGATCCAACCAGTCAAATACTCACATTCGATGGGGCATTTTACAATGGGAAAACCATTCGCTCGGCCGAGGTAATCATGGAACACATCGAACTATTGGTGGTCAGAACTGACCGGGGTAAGTAAATTCTCAGATACCACGATGCATGTGCACCCACTGGCACGTACAAGGGTGGACACACGACATCCGTTCACGGCTCTATTTTCTAATTTCAAACCACCGTGGGAGCTCTTATTAAAGAAAAATTTACTTGGTGACCGAAGTTGTTGGTCGACGAGAGAGACGTAGTGGTATTCTGAAAAAACCGGGGTGAGCAGGAGTGGCACTAACTTGATGTACCTGATGGGAGGACACGCTTCTAAATTGGGAATTTTGAGGGCAGTTCGTGCGTAAATGACCTTCTATTCTGAACGTAAAACAGATTATCTGCCTTCTGGGGAATGACGACGCGGGGTGAGCGGTGATTACGAGCTGGGTTATTGTCTTTTGGTTCCGAAGGAGGAAGGTTCCTAGGTTTCGAGGAACCTTGAAGTTTCAGGAATTCAGGGGTATTTCTTGGAGGAGTCCTGGAGGTCTTAATCTTAAACTTGGGAGGAGACTGGGGAGGCTTCTTATAAACTTCGGGATACAAGTTATGGCTGCTTGCGTAAATATCAGCCTCTTCTAGGCATTCCTTAAACGAAGAGTATCGCTTGTCCTTAACGAAGGCATAGACTTCGTGGGTTAGGGAAGCTAAGAATTGATCTATTAAGACGAAGTCCAGAAAAGACTCGTAGTATAGAGTGATTTTTTATGCATCTAACCAAAATTGAAGTTGTTTCTGGAGGGTGAGCCCAAAATGGCGAAAGGCCTGTCCGGGACTGATCTTCTCCTGACGGAAACGGGAATGAGAGGTCAGGGTCATATTCACGGCAGCTAAGAGTTCAGACTTGAGGGTAGAGTAGTCCATAGTTGACTCTGTGGGAAAGGAAATGAATATGTCTCTCAACAGTGAATTTAGGAAGGAAGCAATTTAGCGACACCATCTACCTCGATGTCCCAATTGTTGATTTCAAAGATCTTCTCGGAATGCGTAACATATGATCAAAAATCTTCTCATTTTTTAAATAGGGGTAATCTTACTAATGGGGACTGTGGAGTTTCGGTCCGCGAGTTAACTGACATTGACTCTAATTGATTACGGCTTAATTCCAGGTTATGCTACCATAACCTTTCACGCTCTTCCATTTCTCTTAGTTCTTTTGCCTGCACTCGTAGTTATTGCGCCTCGCTCTTAGTTAATGTTCCTTCGATCTTCTCTTTCAATTCTCTCTTCTTTCTGAATATAAATTAATAATTCTCGGCCCGATAGGCTTAATGACTCTCCTTGACACTTGAAACAGTAAAACGAAGACATCTTGTTGGTTTACTTGGGGGAACGTAATACGGGAACGGGGCTATTGACGTAACGGAATTTTTTCGGCAATATAAGTGAAGCCTAATTTTTCCCCCAAATTTTTATTCAAAAATTATTCCACTACAAGAACACTAAAAAACTTCCTACCTTGTTAGGACGGGTTAATCTTTCTGTCGAGGAATAGGCGGGGGGTGGTGTTTCCCCCGACTCTAATATATATATATATATATATATATATATATATATATATATATATATATATATATATATATATATATATATATATATATATATATATATATATATATATATATATATATATATATTTTTATATATATATATATATATATATATATATATATATATATATATATAAATTAATAAGTGAAGCTCTGATATCTCACTTAACTTGTAAATAACTGTTCACTATGTAAATCCCTATCCTCTTTTAATGTTGGTAAGCTTCGCGGTAAAGTTGGGAAATGGGAAAGGAAAGGGTTACCTTAGAACCTGATGTTCGGGTGGCGCTGGTGAGTAAAGGTGGTAAGATAAGGGGTGGAGACGATGAGCTAGGTTCTCCAGGAACCGACCTAAACCCACAATTCCGTAACAATTCTGCTGGAAGAAGGCGGTGACGAGAGTTTCTTGTTAAAGAGTGCCCCACGCTCGTGAACTCTGAGGAATCTTGGGTGCCTCTGTGAGGGGAAGCGAAGTGACTTAACGACGCGTAGGGTCACGGAGAAAAGCGGAGATCTAGTTTTCTTCGCTTAAGGAACCAGAGTGAGGCTGTTTGTAGCTGAGCTCTGAAAACGTGAGTAAGAGCCTGGGTCCATACTGACTTAGAGCCCAACGGGATAAGGAGCCTCCTTAACTGGGATCGATATCCTCTCTGAAGACTTGGTGCTTCGACGATTTATCACAACACCGAGACAGATGGCAATTCATGCCCGGCCAGAAGCTGTGCAAGCTCTACTACTGAGGGTTAAAATAATTCATCTTTTTATACCGAAACTAGGGAGAGTTTCACATGGCTCCGGAAGTAGATTTGATGTCAAGCGCCCTTGTTAGGGTTATAGCTGCTTGATTATCTCCTCCATTTCGTCTTTTGTAAAGTTCCGGAATCCACCGAACGCTAAGATGGGCTCCCATCTTTCGATAACCAGTCCAGGAAGGAAAGCGGTGGTTAGCCAAAATGGCAGGTTGGTTCTTCCGGCGGGAGGCCACCAGAAATCGGGCCGGAAGGGGAAGGTTTGATATCACGGCCGGCCCGGAAGGGAGGTGGGGAAACGTGAGAGCATTTTGTTATTCTCCTACACTTTTTAATCGGGCTGGGGATTAACCCAAATATTCCGGTAAATGGAATACAGAAACACAAAGAACGGGCCCCAACTAATAATTTAAATTTTTAATAGTTAATAGACTAATGTTCCACTCATCTAGAAATAACTTGAAACGTAATTTGGCCAAAAGAGAAATATAAAGAAACTTCACTAACACTAGTTAACAAATTTTAACTTTGTCTCTGCTACCTGAGTAAATGTTATTGTATCTAACTAATATTGGTGCACTAATCCCAAATCTCTGCTGATATTTGTCCTAGCACGTAAGGTTCCTGAGTGATGTAACTATGCTAAATGGCTCACTTTGTCAACTTGAAACAATTAACGATATACGAGGGGTGGTCAATACGTTTTGCGAATCGGTAGGGCAAATCAGAGGAAGGGGTATGGCTATTTGTGGGGGTGTTAGGGCAAGTTACGACAAGTCAGGACGCACGCTCCTGCCTCGTCTATTAAAGAAGCAGTAGATGATCGCAGATCGTCAGTCAGGAATTTTTAAACAATGGAGAAGGTTGAGCACCGCGCAGTGATCGAATTTTAGACCAAAGAAGCCAAGAATGCAAAAGAGATCCAGGAACGCATGGTTGCTGTGTACACCGACACCGCCCCTTCCTATGCATCTATTGCGCGCTGGAATAGGGAGTTCCGCAATGGTCGTGAGTACCATAAGGTTGATCCTCGTCCAGGACGCTCGTCAGACGTGACCAACGAGAACAATGTGACTCGTGTGGAGAGGAGGATCCTCGAAAATCGACGGGTGAAAGTTGAAGAAATCGAGCGAGAACTTGGAATATCACATGGATCTTCTTTTCCTTAGATTCATCCTCATACATCCCATCGTCATTGTTATCCTCCTTTTCAGGCGATGAATCATCTTCTTTAACTGCACTAGCTGATGGAGGAACTGGGATTTGCATCTCTATATTATCAGAGACTGGTTTTATAGCTGACTTACAATCTGGATATAGAATTTTTTACTTGTTCTTATTTGAGAATCTTACAATATTTGTCATACAAAGTAGCAATCCAAAATATGATTTGTTGGCTCACGCCACACCATTGGTACAGCAAAAGGCATACCCTGCCGTTTGCCATTTAGCCACTGTGTGAGCCCCGTATAACACACAGTACAAAATTTGAGGTGTCCAAGGCTTGTCTTGGTCACCAACTTTACATCCAAACAAATAATTGTATGCAGTTTTCACTCTTTTATATAATTTTTTCCGTTGGTTGCTTGGAGTATATTTTCCACAAATATAACCAAAGTTGTCTGGGCTATTTATACATCCTCGCCGAATTATGTTTTCAACTTAGTTTGTATATATCCTGTTATATACTTTTGGAAGATCACATTTAATTTACAAATTAATTGGGAGATAAATATGAAAGGAAAGTGAAATTATTCACTGTATGTAAATACCGTTTCAACACTACTAGTATTATGGCTAAATTAGATAACGTGATAAAGCAGGAGCATAACGTAGGAATTAAACACACACAAGACATCCTCTCACTACGGTAATCGAAGCAACACTGCCCATATGTGTAACTAAAGAGTATAGGTGTAACTCAGGAACCTTACGGGCTAGAAAAATTCTAATTACATATTTAAAATCGGCATTCTCGACTTAGTATAAACCACAAGCTAATCCCTTAATAGTAAAATCATTGTTGACTAGTGTAATGAAAGGTAACTACTAAAACTCAAAGGGGATGTAAATTAACTAAACTGATTTACTATATAATAGAACTCACACACTTGACACCAGATTTTATAATATAGAAGTGATATATATCTAATATATGTCGTTGTACACCACTCTATATTTTGTGGTGGATAACTTAATTACCTACTGCACCGCGAACCATTTAAAAACTGTTCGCAGGGACTAACGACTGACTAGGAAGTTGAATTTGAGGCGTTGGGTTTCAAATCCTTAATAATCAAACAGAATGCCTAATTGGTTGGCAAGATTTACTTTAAGTTTAGTTAAAGATGAAACAACAATAATATAATTTATTTGCAAAGATAAAAATAAGCATAAAAATAGGCAAAAGGGAATTATTCAAATTGAAATAGTCTCTTGATAATTATTATGAGGAGGGATTCTCAAATGGAATTAATTAATTAGCGTTACTAGGCAGAGATCAAAAGGGGGAACTTGACAATACTAATAATGGGGTGGGGGGGTCAGTCTTACGGGTCGTTAACTTCGAGGAAGGTCCTTCTTAGATGAGGCGAGTGGGAAACGATCCGATGAGGCAAGTGGGTCACGGTCCGAATGAGGAAGGTGGGGCACGATCCGAACTAGCTTTCCGATGAAGATAGCCATCTTCAAAGATGCCGTTCTACGGGAAATGTTGGATTACTCGTATTCTACTGGAAGAAGAAGCTTCTTTCTTCGGTTCAATTAAACTAAGGGAAGCTGCTGCGCAAATTCAAAAGCTTGCCTTTCCCAGAAGTTACCAATTGATTGAGGTAGAATAACGGTGGAGAAAGTCTTGCTGTCTGACGAATGCTCACTGCACTTAGACTTGAGACAATGAAGACGGCCTTGACGTGCGTGCTGGACTCAACGAACTACAGTCAAAACCGAGTATTTGTATGCCTGATTCTGAGGTGGAAGGTGGAATTTGGAGAAAGGAGTCCCAAGATCCAGACATCTTAATCCGGAGGCGGAGTCGATTCATCATTTTTCAGCAAAGTGCTAGACGCAGCAATCCTTTCTCGCCTCGTCACCAAGGAAGGAGGGGAGAAGAGTCTTGAGACGAGTTTACAGCATTGGGGAATATTTGCCCAATGCGCTCAGGAGTCAAAAATCCGCGAATATTCTCGAACAGGAAATGACGTCCTCCATGGTGAGCTACAATTGCACGCAGTCTCCAAATAACATAAGGGGGTTAGAAGTTCTTCTTTTTTCACATGAAAATTAACCATGTGTGAAGCTAATCTATAAAGTATACGTTAAATTTAGGCTAGGGTTCCAGTAAAAAGATTTGGCTCATTATATCAGCTGCAAGACGTGCATCGACAATTTGTGAAGATGGAGCAGAAGGAAAACAACATCGACGTCTTTAGAAATCCTAATGACATCACGTGACAGATGGCGATTTCTGCATGAGAAGCCTCAAAGTTGCGCTTATAAATGTATTTTTCGTAAATATTTTGAAATCCTGTGGATTAACAGGCTGGAAAATAGTGTCTAAAAATAGATCCACCGATAAAGAACAAGGGGTTTATTATATTCTATGTAAAATTTGCGATCGACTATACATTGGCAGAGGCAAGAGTTTCTCCAAGAGAATAAACATAAATGCGACATGCGCCATGGAAACCTATCGTCTAGCCTATTCCTACACACATCAAATGAAAACCATTTAAATGACACTGATAATGCAAAAATGTTTTATAATTCTTGCAATTATATATATATATATATATATATATATATATATACATACAGGCGTTAATAGAATCAGCTCTTATAAAGGAAATTCCAAACTTTAATATTTCCGATTGGCAATTCAACACTAATCCCTTGATAATCAGAAGATTTGTACTTTCTCCGTCCAAAAATGCCGCTGTTCCTCCATACCACCTCCGTAATTACATTCCGACTTGTAAATTTTTGTGTCCCTAGGCTAAGCATCTCTCTGTATTCCTTACGATACCATCGATTGAAGATGACGGATGCCTCCGTCGAAACGCTTCTTGAGAACTTTTTCAATTTCCATAAGTGACTATCCCTTGAGGGAAAAGGGATCATAAATGATTATTGTAACTCTTTACTTATTATTGGGACTGTACTGATAAATATAAAGATATTCAGCTTTATAAAAAATAAGTCTGTGTAGACATTATGCAAGTTTTTAGAGAAGCAATTTTGAATGTATTGTTTAATATTAAAATAGAAATAACTAAATTAGATGACGAAATTTGAAGTGGCAGACCGTTAACATCAGTAAGGGAATAAAATATCAATAGTATTATGGCTCTAATTAAAGACTAAGTTCGCTTAACAACGGAAATGATAGCAGGTACATTGATCATATCGGCAGGTTAAGTTTATTTCATCTTTACCGAAGAAGTGAAGCTCAGTGAACTTTTTCTTGATGGGAGCCAAAGTTAAGGTGCAAAGATCTACTGGAGAAGTGAGTTCACGGCAAGTTTGATAAGCAAGTGTGATGATGTAGCACTGTGAAAAGCACTGTAAGCGAGGATGAGACAGATTTAGCAATGTAACTCGGAAGACAAAAAGAAGCATAAAAAATGGCTACGAATGGGCAAAAGAGGACCAGTCAGAGCAAATTCTGAACGATCAGGGAGAAAGATAATAACTACCTCTTTTAGGGATGCTGGAAGTATGATGCTTGTCGACTTCCTGGAAGGTCAATGAGCATTAATTCTATCTATTATGAAGGAATTTCTAGAAAACATCACAAGGTGAAACGGGCCGGAAATCTTCAGAGAAGTGTCAATTTTCGTTATATAAAGTCACCGCTCGTTTCGCTTTTTTGACAAAGTCAATTTTGCTAAAAATTCGTTGGTAGTTGATCTCACCACCAAGCATTACAGCCCTAACTTAGCCCACCTTGATTTTTCTTGCATCTTAGCCTTTAAAAAAACATTAAAAACACGGATAAATAAAGCATTTATTTTGCTTTTTTAACTACGTAAATATAATATTTCTTCATTTTCAACATATCACCATTAAATTTGCAAATACTCACAAGATTCTGAAGCTCTAAGATCAATTTTGAAGCTGTATTTTAACTATCCCTGAATCACATTTGTTATCCTATGTGGGAAGTTATCATTAAATCTCTGTTTAGGCAAATATAGAATTTTCTATATTTATCCCTTAAAGGAATTCCAATATTCTCAATTCTGTTGATTGTTATGAACACAAAAGATTGGTTCATCTTTTCTCATCTCACTGTTTTGGTTTCCCATTATGAAACTATCTCGCAGAGAAAAGGCAAAGGGGAGCTTCATCTCAATTAGGTGATAAAGTAGGTTTGTGCGTTTTATTTAACCAACGTGAATAGATTAAAATACATTTAAACAAGAGAATTTATTTCACAAAACTTTTCAATGCTTTCAGTATTTTTATTAACAAAATTAAAGTTTATCTATGCCTTTTGAACAAAACTGGTTAGGGAAAAAAACAGTTTAATGTCTCTTCAAGTGCATCTTTATCAATGAATCTTTTATTGTGAATATGAGTGCTTAAGACAAATCAAGGCAAAGTATTATACATACCTAGCACAATTTATCTGAAAGCCCACTGCGGTTGTGAACAGAAGAGAAGCAGTTTTTGCGAGAGAGTGAAAGACAAAACATTGCAATCTTATGCGGCTTACACTAAATTGTCTAGGTTAGGAGATACCTCATATCTGCCATATTTTCTATAGATTCCCTTAGATTCCCAACTTTTTGTTATTAATTATATATGCATTAAAAATTATTAGATTTAGACAAGAAAAAATAGAGAATTAAAGTTTTTGCTTCGAATCATACATGAACTTTTAACTTTTATTTTGTTTCTAAAAGATGTCTAAAAGAGATGAAAACTATTTTCTACTAGGTAACAGAAAGTAAAATTTCTTATCTTTATTTTCTTGGTTAAACAAACGCACGCGCAAACTAAAAGTTTTTTTTTACCACCTGCACAAAACCATAGAGTTTGAAGCTAAAAACAGTTGAATGTCACTTCGAGTGTCTTTATCAAATAATATTTCATTGATAATTTCATTGTTTGATGCAAATACTGAACGTTATAGAGTGCAGCAATGTAAGAGTTGAGCTCATTTTGCATGACAGTATAAAGGGGCGGTTAACAGGAATGGAGTTGTTTTCGCGAGACAGTGCACGACCAACTGTCGCATCTTTAGTAGTAGATGAACCAAATTGTTTAGAAGATACCGCATTATCCGCTATACTTCGCTGACATATCTTCTTCTGACGCCACTTGGTTATCTTTAAATAATCAGATTTTTTATGAAAGATTATTGGATTCGAAAGCAATCGAATAGAAATTTCAAGTTTTTTGGTTTCAAACCTTATGAGAGTTTTCAAGAAAATCAGATAAACATTCTATTTGCTAAAAAAGATGTCTGAAACGGTTGGAAAAATTTTGTAATAGGTAATCTAAAAGCTTACTACTATTTCTGGTTTTCTTTGCTCGTAAGTAAAAAACACAAACAAAACTGCTTAGAGTTTGAATAAAAAATCGGTTGAATTTCTTTCCAAGTGTGTCTTTATCAAAAATATTTTATTGTAAATCCCCTGTTTGAAGACGAAAAAGTTGAAGTATACACTGCACCACTCTAAAGAGTTTAAAGTCATTGATTTTATTTTAAAGATTCCACTAAAGTTGACAAAAATTTAATTGTGGTTCTACCTGATAGTGCGAGATACGCTTAAATGTTTAAGTTTTGAGTGACGGTCAAATCCACTATACTCTCCGGCCATGTCTTCTTTTTATCTTTTGACAAATAGCTTTGCACTCTAATTTAAAGGATTCAATAGAACAGCCAACATATGTGTTTTTGCTTGGAAAATTAAGGAGTGTTTTTTAAACAAAAGAAAGCTTTACCTTTATATGGTTAAAAAAAAATGTCTCATAAGGGATGTAACCTATTTTCAATCAGGTAAGCAAAAGACTTATTAGAATCTTTGTTTCTGTTTTGTTAGTTTATTAAAAACGAACAAAATAAAAGGTTATCTATATCCGCTCATGTATATTATATAGCTATAGGTTAAAAACTGAAATGATTAAATTTCAATTCATCTATTAGATATCAATCACCACTCAAGCAAAAAGCGTTGTTTCTGTATGGCATTGCACGACTTAACATCACACGCTTAGTTTGAGATACATTAATTTATCTAAGTTAATAACTACTGCCTCCTGCCTCCTCTATTATATCCTCTTAACATATCTTCCTCAGATTAACAAATTATATCTTTAAACAATGAGATTACCACTCCGAATCTTACATTTGAGCGCGTTCAAAGAGAATCCAACTGTTTTTTGCTTCAAATCATAGGTTATATAACACGACTAGAGGAAAATTGATTTCATTGAAAAATTATGTATAAAAGAGATAATATTTGCTTTATAATCTATGCAAATTGTTGGTGTAATTTTTGTTTCTCTTTTTTTGTTTCCAAAAAGCACGAACAAAATAGAAGTTTAGCTATGGCCTCCTAAACAAAACTCCTTAGGATTTGAGAATCAAAAAAACATTAGAATCTTTCTTCCAGTGCGTCTGTATCATTATTTTTTGAAGGCATTAAGGTGACGTATAGGTAGCGAAACTGCGAAGAGTTAATGTTCATGTTTTATGATAGTCTCCAGTGCTAGTTAATCACAAAGGAATTATGTTTGGGCAAGAAACTGCAAGACCACACTTCTAGCCCTTAATAAAAGATTTAATTAAATGTAACTTGGTAAGGAACCAAGTTCAAAATATTCTCGCCAGAGAAATCCCCCTCCGTTATACTCGCCCTTGAAGAAGACTGGAACTAAGCTGAAGCTCATCCTCGAGCTAGTTCCTTGGTTACCAAACCGAACTTTAAGTAACTTATTCTCGCCAGAGAAACCCCGTCTCATCGATCCTCGCCCTTGAAAGAAGACCATCCACGAGTTCAGTTCTCGTTCATGTGAAAATAAGTAACGAAGGAGAAAAGCTCCCCCTCGAGCTCGTTACTCGGTGGTCACACCACACTCCAAGTTAACTGGATTTAAGAACCAAGTTCGACTCACTCTTGCCAGAGAGACCCCGACTGCCTAGGTGTTGCATAAAGCACCGTATTTGTTCTACGTCCTTGAAGACCCCTTCCCCCGGAAGAACGTGTGGACCCCCAGCTGCTACCCTCGCCAAAACGACCGTGTAATTTCGCCCATCTACATCTGGCAAGTCGGCACGCGTCGTGAGTCAATAACATTTCTGAGGCCCTTTAAACTCCAGATGAGTCCGTAAGCCTAATTCTTATATTATTGTTGTGTGGAGAGAAATTAACCAATTTTTGTGGGTAAACTAATTTAATTAATTATTGTTTAGAATAATATTCAGAGTATTGCTATAGCTAATGTTTAAATGTTATGTAATCAATTGATAAAGTTAAAATATAAGTTTATTTTGGGAGTATTTTGTGTTTCTCTTATATATCCCTACGTGTTTCGGAACGGCTCTGTTCTTTAAGATATTAAGATATCAATATATATTAGACACTCTTAGCACTCTTAGAATAGAACAAAAAGGGGTGAATTCTACGACAAGACAATATATTTGCAATCAAAGATTTTTATATTAAAACTATTTTATATCAAGTAACAGATATTAGTACAATTTTTGTTTCTCTTTCGTTGGTTTAAAAATCACAAAATCTATTTCGGGGGGGGGGGGGGTCACATGAAAAGTAGTGATCAATATTAAGTAATAGGCCTTTATGAATATAGTGACTCTATGATCCCTTATTTTTCTAAAAGACACCTGTTTTAACCAATGGAGAATCTTTTTAATGGTCTTCAAAACATTTGAAGCTTTAAGTGCTCAAATTGCGACAGTTATTCTTTTTAAGATTATACCAAATGCGAAATGTTGTTTCATCAGGAAACAGAAAATGGCATCGGTCGATTTTTTTCATTTTATTGTTGGCAAAGCCTCAATCGTGCGTGAATAACTTCCTCTAAAATATTGATGCATATAAATCTCATAAACTTCCATTTGCTGTTTTCTTCGTAGAGACATACGCGCTGTTGATTCGGGATGATTTATATGTAAAAGGCCAGATTTAAAATTAATGATTCACGGTTCCCTCCTAAGAACTCAACAAAATTCGTCAAGGTTACGGGCTTCTTTAAGCCAAGAAGTTTCCCTCAATCGGCGCCCGTATTGTTAAGCCCTTCATCTGTAATCCCCTGGCGTTATCCTTTTTCCGTAGGCCAATTGTTTGTTTCGCCTGCGTTGCCGAGGGACACACCCACCTGAACTGTCCCCCTAATTCCCAACTCCGTAGTAATCCCATTCACCAAGTACATCAAGTGAATACTGACCACAAACCCCAGCTCCAATCTCGTCTCTCAGTGTCCTAGGGCACCAAGTTAATCTCCTCCTCGACAAGAGCTCTCCAGGAGGTTTGTAATTTGAGAATAAAACCGTTAATAGCTGCCGAGTCTCCACCTTCGTCCGCGATACAGGGTGTACCTGTATCCTGGTATCTAATGAACTTCTTGCCCCTCTAGCCCCTGACCACAAAAGGTTGCGGTAGTCCAAAACGACCTGGGACGCGCAAACCGATTCCCATTGTAAACAGTTACCTGGAATGCAAAAATGGCTGCCTGCTAGTTTCTCACCTTCTCAACACTTTGTTCTATGAGAAATAGTTCATAATACAGAATAACTTGCAGAGTTGGCAGTTCAGAAGGAAATAATTCGTAACTATTTCCACTTTGATTGCTCATATGTGTGAATTTTCCCAGTCTTGTCCTAATTCTAAAAGCGTTTGTAAGTTAATTCACACAGGTTATGATGGTAGCACTGAATTCCACTAATCTTCGGCACACTGAAGGATATTTTTCATCCTATGTCCTAAGAAAAAATCAGTAAAGTAGATATAATTATCAATAAAATAATCGTAATTTAATTTCCCCCCCAAATTCAAAACTTTCAAGTAACTTATTATTAAGTAGAACCAAATTTTATTAAAATAGAAATATCTTTCTGGATTTTGAAGTTGAAAAAAATGACATGCCCTATTATTGTAATATTTTCTCCATCTCTCTCTCTCTCTAACTCTCTCTCCCTCCTCTCCTTCTCTTTCATTATATATATATATATATATATATATATATATATATATATATATATATATATATATATATTAATTAAAAATCCCATGACGCGTGATATATAGATGTATTTAAAGGTCCAAGGAAAATGGAAGTTGGTAACACAACCCGAAAAAACGCTAAGGAGAATACTACATGTACCAATGAAAGCTTAAGAAGGAAAATGGGAGATGTATAGAACTGAAAAATAGGGCAAACTATTTTAACCGTTATAAGAAAATGAATGAAAAAGTCGGATTTGAACCTGTGTCATCCAGTGCTCATCGCTTATAAAGGGTCTTTCAACAAGGACGCTCGAGCTTTGTCAGGCGATAGTGGCTATTTTGTTAAAGCGACATCTGGCAACCTCGCTGTGAACTATTCAATAGTACTTGGCAAGTTACGATGGAAGGTTATAGCGTTGAATAGCGTGTACAAATCATCAAGTGTTATTAATTATCAAAATCAGCGCTCCATTTGACAAACGTTCCGCGTATTACGTGATTTCTATCCTCGCCACAATCGTCCTACCGACTCGACTGTTCGACTCCTGGTGGCCAAATTCGAGGCAAAAGGGTCGATCAACAATCAGCCAACACCCGTACGTCACCCAAACGCAATGTCTGCTGAAAACATGGCGCCGAAATGAGAGTGTACGGGAAAATCCGAGGCAGTCAATTTCTCGTCGTTCACAAGAACTTGGCCTTTCTGCGACTTTAGTTTGGCGAATTATGCCTAGGGACTTGGGTCTGCACCCGTACAAAATCTAACTTACCCAGAACTTAAGGTTAACAACCATAGACAAAGCCGT
The DNA here is from genome assembly GCA_963969495.1 of Ceratothoa steindachneri. NCBI lineage: Eukaryota > Metazoa > Arthropoda > Malacostraca > Isopoda > Cymothoidae > Ceratothoa > Ceratothoa steindachneri. The sequence goes on from OZ018328.1 coordinate 8,976,397, forward strand.
GTGTCGCCTATTGTGCTCTCGTGAAGATGGAAGTTGCCCCAAATTTCCCCCTTTAAATCATCTTCAGCGACGAGCCCCATTTTTGGATGGACGGATTTGTCAACAAGCAAAGTTAGGGGAATTAGGACGAAAGCAATCCACATGAGATACATCAGCACTAATTGCATCCCAACGAGTTCACTGTGTGTTGCGGATTTTCGTCTAACGGATACATCGGTCCGTATTTTTTTGGAGAACGAAGATGGGATTGCCATGAGTGTTAACGGTGAGACCTACAGATCGATTCTAAGCAACTTCTTGTTGCCTCAACTGGATTCTATGGATACTTTCGACATGTTGTTCCAACAAGACGGCGCTACGTACCACACTGCGCACGCAACGATAGACATTTTGCACCAGTGATTTCAGGGCAGGGTCATCTCGCGCGGCAGCGACGTCAACTGTCCACCGAGATCATACGAGTTAACGCCATTAGACTATTTTGGGGGGAGCTACCTTAAATCGCAGGTCTATGCGAATAATCCGCAAACAGTTGATGTCTTCAAAATCAACATAACGAACTCTATCCAGCAAATTCAGCCAGATTGATGCGACAAAGTCATCAAAAATTGGGTCTCTCGAATACGTTCCACCAAGCGAAGCCACGGCGGACATTTGAACGACGTCATATTCCACACTTAATGCCATAAAATGTACTTTCAAATTTAAAATAAACTGAGTGCATATATCACACACAACTTGTTTTATTTACATTTAATATTGAGCGACCTTATTGAATAAAAAAAAACGTCAACTGACAAGAATACCACTGCTTTCATCAACGCCTAAGACTGTACCACATCATCTGGCAGCACAGGTGGACCACAGCGCTAAACGACGCCCGAGAACAGTCCACCTAAGAGAGCGGAATAGTGGTCACTGAGAGATCTTTACCAAGACCACTGACAGCCTCGCGACGACCACCTCCAGCCTATGGATCGTGTTATCAACCATCGCCTAGAAGCGACCGTGGGGGACGCCCTGCGAATCTGGCTCGCCAGGGCACAAGGCTTCCTTCGAGACGTGCGTGAGAGTCTTGATTGAAGATGGGAGCTCCGGATGGCAAGGGCGTGCCAACTCATCTGACTGGACGATCGCCCACAGTGGGATACATCTGAAGAATCTCGCTTCCTCTCTCCGGCCAGTCCCCCAAATTTCTTAACTCCATCCTTATCCTTGGACTCTTCAGCATCAATATTTAACATCTCTGCGAGCGACTCTGAGGACATACTATTCTCACCGGCCTCACGGGACAATTTATTCGGTTCCGCCGATTCTTTCGCTTCCGTGACCATCTGCGACAGACCCCCTTCCCCACGCCACCTCAGGTACCTAAAGAATACTTGTTCACATCTACCCCTCCACATTTTCTCCCGCAGATCGTGCAGCACTCTAGTGTCGAAGAAATCACTATTGTGGACTGACCTGAACCTTCCCAGGCCTCCCCACCAGATCTGAGGGAGTACTTCGAGGAAGCCTCGGCGACCTATCAATAAGGGAGGACGACACGATTCGAAACTTCTTCGATAACGCGGCTAGGGAACTGGGAGCCTTTGAGGTTTCCGAATTACCAGAACCCCGGAACAACGAAACAATTATGGTTCTCTCGATGCCAGGCCTCGCTGTTCCCACCATAATGACTTCCCCCTCTTTCAATTTCTTCATAGCCATTGGATGCGTCCTCACACCCCTCGGAGCAAGGAGACATGATCAGGGATATCATGAGCCACCCCCCGGACATCATGGTTGGACACAACAACAACGATAACGGGCAAAACAACCAGAGAACCCACAGCAAGAACTCGCTCCGGACGCCCGGCTGGACGTCCTCCATTAGGATCCTTTGACTCAGAGCCCCAATCTTCACACATCCTTAAGGCCAGCCACTGCAACGTAAGGTTTCAATATATTTCTAAAAAGGAACTACAGACACCGGCAGTCCTCATCAACACGAATGGCCCCTTTGGAGAAACAGCTCGTTGAGACCGGCATAGTGGAAGAGGGACCAATATATCGAGCACACCGCATATTCGGAGTCCCCAAACCAAATGGATCGGCAAGAATAGTGTAAGATATGTCAGCTGCATCAAAGCATACAACCCTCCATCCTTTCGCCTCCCGTCGATACCCAAAGTCCTCGACCAATCACCGGAGGGCTCCTTCGCAATCAAGCTGGAACTTAAGGACGGCTTTTATCACGTCCACCTCCTGCCTTTGGCCCAACCAAGCTTCGGCTTTGTCGTAGATGGACGTCGATACCGCCTCTGCCTCCTGCCAATGGGTTTCTCGGGAGCACCTTACCTAATGCAGATCACAATCTCCACCGTGGTCAATGAGTGGGCATGGAAAGCAGGAGTAACAGTCCACACATACCTGGATAATGTCATGGCGGTTGGTAGCAAGCCAGCACTCAAAAGATTCCTGAGGCTGGCACATGCTAGCAGCGTCTGACTGAACCTGACAAAGTGCATCCTCGGCCCGACAACAAAGCTCACCTACCTCGGCATTGAAGTGTACCTGCGAGCCTACAAAACGCGAATCACCGCTGAACTCAGAAAAAAAGCCACAAACGGGCTAGAATACGTCCCCTTGCACCTTGTCCCAAGGAAATGTTGGATACGATTTGCCGGCCTCCTCAACTTTATCTTTCCCGTTCTCCAAATGCCATTCGTCTGGGTACAACTCTGCTTCTGCCAACTAACCACTTCTTCCTCGGCAGTATTCCGACACCTGAACCAATTTATACATCGCAAATGGGTACGATGGAAGCTCCCGTGACCTTCCCCAATTCGCCTCGCCGTAGATGCTTTCCCCTGGGGAATAGGCCTTGTAGCCAGCTCCTCACAGCTGGCATGGGACTGCAAAGACTGGAACCTCGGAATATTCGCCCTGGAATCTCTCGCCCTGATAATCGTGTTTCTACTCTTCTCAAAGGGACAGCTATCTCGGACAATATCTGGCAATTCTCAACACTTACCGAGGCAAGATTCATTCCGGACTACTGGAACTAGTCTCAACAGACGCCCTGATAGCCTTCACAAATTATTTCAAAACCAGCTACCGGCACATCACCTACGTCAGAAGTTGTCGCAAGCCGGCGGATGGCGCTTTGTGGACTTTTGCAGGAAATTAATTTTGCCATCGTTCTCCGCGCCTTACAATCTCTATATAAGGCGGAGACCAAAACCGCGGAGCGCCATTCGCAGTTTAGCGCTCGTACCGTCGACTTCACCGGTCCCACCCCCGACACTCTAAGCCACCCTCCCACCCTTAGTATTGTATTCTTACTCCCCCTGCATACAACTAAGGTTACCCTCGCCTGTTAGCGTGAATGCAAAGACTCACATACTTTTCTCTGTTAGCGCCTGGCCAAAGCCTGGAAAATTTGTTAAAAACAATAAAGGAAGGGTCCTCCTCCCCAGTGTGGGGGAGGAGGACTAAAGACGCTCATTGCTTATATATATATATATATATATATATATATATATATATATATATATATATATATATATATATATTGACTTTTCAAGTTCATTATAAGGGAATGACGAAAACAACAGCCTGAGCTGCTGTTTTCGTAATGATATGTATCTTTCGCAAATTCATGCTTCCTTTAACTATTGACGTCCACTACCAACCACTTTTGACTATGAATGCTGCCTGATTTAATAAAATAATTAATTTTATTACCTTTCCAAGGATATAACTAAGAGGCTTACTATGATGAATACCTTAAATTAAATAAGGGGAAATTAGGATTATATAAGAACTTACCTAGAAAGATTTCTCCCGAAGGGCCTTAAAAAATGACTGCTTTGGAGGAATTTATGCCAATTTGTCTTTCTTAGGTTTTAGGTTTCTTATCATTTACTTTCTTTCGGTTTAAATTGCCTCACAACGACTTTCTTTGTCATGTTTCTTTAGTCGATAGCAGCAGATTGTCTTTCATTTCTTTTTTCCAAATATCTTCCTCCCATATTATTTTCTAAATTAGCTAAGATTTTTCCAAACAGTTAAGTTTTTTTTTCAAAAACATATTTCACCCTTTTCTGTTTTTAAAACATCAACGAGTAGATCAATTATAAGCTAAATAATAAAGGCTTTTTGATCTCCATATAAATCTTGTACTAGATTTAGTGAATCATTTATACACCTTTTCACCATGTTTTCTTGATGAAATTTTTATTTTACTTCATTATAACAATTTAAGACATTTTTAATATTTCATTTATTTAGCCTAGATCATTTAGATGTTATACTTTTTGCTTCCAAACTTTTCAATTTTAATTAGATATTTCCAGTAAATGTTTTTTTATATTCTTAGAAATCAATTCTCAGAGCTTTAAATTTTTATCGCCAAAAATAGGTCATCTCATATAATTACGAGGTTAAAATTTTAACTATATCAAAATAAATTAGAAGTTTAGGTCTTATAGATTGAATAACACCGTTCTATACCTTTCCAACTGGTTTTCTGACTGATTTACCCTCTGTTCAATGCATAGTTTTCCTCTGGTATCCGAACCACGCGTCACAAACACAACTTCAATCGGTCAGGTATCTAGAGACTTGTAGAGGAATTATAACATAACTACACCTAGTGGGCCAAGCGCACATATATGTTAAAGTTCCTCTTCGGAGATAGCGAGACAGACGTACTCCAATATGGAGGAGCGTGAGAACGATAGTCGTCGTACTAATAGCCAAACTGCTGAAACTTTGATCTCCCCGCTGAATAAGTAATCAGGGGCGAGCTGCTGTACCAAGGTAACCACAAAAAGGCATCAAGCAGCTTTTAAAAGATCCGATTACCTACGAGGCCCAGAGGCCCGCGGTTAAAGTGCCCCCAAAACGGTGCCAGATCAAAAAGAACACAAAGGATGGTGGCGGTCGTTGGTACCTCTGATTAAGAAGCCGACCTGAGCTCCGCGGTGCTACCCTCCCCTCACCCCTCGCACTCCTCTCAGCAGCCTCGCCTCGTCCCCCTAAGGTGGGGTGGTCGCCAGACTATAAATAAGCCCCATAATGAAAGAAAGAGGATTATTCTGTCTAAGAAGATAGAGGACTAGATCGAGGAGATCGGCCCTTCACCCAGTTTCGAAATCAATTTTTAAATCTTAGAAGATTGTCACGTTTTCGTATCGGTGCCATACCGAGTTATCCTTCACAGACTTAGTAAAAAGTCTGGCGGGATCACAATTTTTAGTGCCAAACAGGAATTTCGGGAGCAAGAGAAAAGAAAACCCGTTTACCCACGAGTTACTCACAAATTGCAATCTCAATAATTGCGAGAGAAGAAGCCCAAAACCCAGTTGGACAACCCCTCGAATAAGACGAGGATACTAACCGACTTTAAGAGCTACCCAGAAGAGTACTGCTTGAACCAGAAAGCACAACTCCTCTCTCCGTCCTTTAAACGTATAACCGGAGCTAAAGATATAATATTTTTGACATTGTAACCCCCCTACTTCTCGTGGAAAAACTCCAGTCGGGCACTGCAACTTAAAGAAGCGTGAAAAATCCAATATAGCGACATCCGTCAAACCCTGATCCTTTCAAGGTCATGTAAGTCCGAATAACAATTAATATTTGTTTTAATTGAGTGTGATTTTTAATACTGTACCCAAGCTAACTAAAGGAGAGATATTATTTAGTGACTCCTGTCTTATTGCTATACTAAAAGGTTTCCATAAATTAACTAACTGGCAATTAGTTTATTTACGTGAGGCCTACTTTGCATCGGTCATGAATCTCATCTGGAATAGGCCCATGCTCAATTCGTGTAAACCATGTTAAACGTATATATGTTATTGTAAATATTTTGAGTTAATGGATAAATTAAAAGGATATATTTTTGGTTAATTCTTGTTGTTTCACTAGATCCTTAGGTGTTGGACTGGTTCTTTCCTTAAAGCGGATTAAACGCAGTGGCACTCTCATATATACATTAGTTAATAAGACCACTCAGCCAATAGAGGAATGGTTTCCCTTCCTATGTAGAAGTATCAGACTGTCGCTCTAAAGTCCTTAAATATATAATTCCCTGACAGACAAAAAAAGGACTTCAACAATATCTCGACAATACTAATTTGTCGGGGAGTCGCCTTTTCTCTTTTGAACAAGCTACGTCCATTCATTTTTAGTGGCGTTATTGAGTTTCAGTTTTTTCATCCTTCCATAAGAATGATCAAATTCAATATACCATTGTGTATTAGTGTTTCTCTAGTAACAATTCAGTGATCATTAATGAATTTTATTTTGACGATTCAGTTAGGTAAACAATTATTTTAAAATTGGAGTAATTTGTTTAAATTAATCTGGTGGCATCTTCACAATTAACTTTTTACAACACATATTTAATAAAACAAATTAACCAAATATGTTTGATGAAAAGACAAGAGTTAAGGCCTAAGCAGATAATTCATAATTCCCTATCTATTATAAAAGGATGAGTTTGCTACTTGGTTAATAAAGAGCCTACCTCCATCCAAATTATTGGTGACTCTACTACAGTCAGGGCTTAAGTTTCGGCTAAACCAAAATTTTAACATGAAATCATTATGTATATACTTGTTATTGTTTCAGTGTTACATAGTAGATGACATAGTTCAATCTACAAAAAATCCATGACCTATGTAAAGAAAACTGGAAGGTGTTCTTTTCCTTGATCAAGCGACTCTTTACAATGTTCGAGTAAATGGGAAAGCTCCTATGAAATCTGCATTGTAAAATGCTCGAAGCATTTTTAGATCTCCTCAACTTGTGTTTTTCATCTTTTAGATTTTGATTCATTCCGATAAAATGCTACGTAAGAAACAAATGATAAGAAACTATCCTGCCAGAGAAACTTATACCAGCAATATTAGAACAATTTGATAAGTTTGCTATCCCCTCCTAGGATTTTGTTAAACTTCCCTCGCCTGGCCAATGTCGTTAATGCAATATTGTTTCAAGTATTCGCCTGAGTTTTGAGGATTTGTAAGTGGTTATATTCCTTAGTGTTTCCTTTTCATTTATTTAGGTCTCTTCTTTTTTAATCTCTTAATTTAGGCACGCCTTCCTGTTCGATGGGGATTCTATCTATGCCTTTCCCATTTAATATGCGCCAGAGAGAAATGGTATTAATGGTAAATAAATCATCTATCTTCGCGTGGTCCAAGAGAAAAACGGAATTCTACGATATGACTGTATGCATTTAAGTGCTAAATGTTGGAAGTATTCGCTCTCCTTTTAATGTTTAATGAATTGAATATAGAAGGAAAGGGGGAACTATTTCCTTTATTTCCAATGTATTCTGTACTTTTCTTTTTTCCGCCAATCCTATTTCCAATATTTTTAATTAGCGTTTACACGCCTCTCTCAAGAAACGAATTCACACAACTACATGTAAACCCTTTTAAAGAAACCCTTTTCTATTGCACCCTTTACCTATTCACTATAATAGGCTGCGCTACATTTATGCACTGTCCTGTGTACATTTCTTCCTACTATGAATCACTTTACAACAATGAAAAAAACAGAAATGAGAATAACCTTTTCTAGGGCTATTTTTGCCTAAATCACGGATCCAACATCCGTATCTCTTTATGACCCGCCAGTTTCTCGTAAATTACCATCTTACTAACATTAAATACACTAATGGTTCCATAGGAATTGAATTCAAACAGGATTGGGCAGAAATTGAAAACTCTAAAAGTTATAAATGAATTTCGATATAATTTTAATGGTGTGTTTCTTAGGTATTTGAAATTTATGAAAGTATACTTAATATATTTTAGTTATATGAGTTCAAACCTGTCGTAAACTCTTACGTAACGCTTGATAATTTTGTAAGTTGCTATAAATACTTCCTATTTTTACTTTTTTTATTTAATATTTGTTGCTGTTACGATTAACATTAATTTTAACATACCAGTGTTTTTTCTTTACAGCAGACAGATAAATGCCTAGAGAATGAAAAAATTCCCGATACAGTTTCTGTGATATATGTAGATCAGTTACATTAAAACAATACAAAAGAGAGTTGACGAAACATGTGAAGAAACTATGAGCTGTAGTTTGGATGTAAGGTGGGTGACAGGACAAACGAATGGCAATTCTCATATGTTGTTTCGGGTGTGCAAGTTCCTTTTCTGCCTGGTTGAAAGGCAAAGGGCCTGGCCTCAAGTTTGACGTACTAATAGTCTGGATGGAGCCAAATGACCATTCAAAGAATTGCTACTTATGATTTAAAAAATATTTAAGGTGGAAATTCAATGTGTTTGTTTTCCTGGTCTTTATTTTATTTTCAAGAGATGTATCAATTAAAAAGATCAAAATAAAATAATGTTTTTCTTGCCCTAATTCTGCAAGAGTTCATAGCGAGTAATATCCATTTATGTTGCAGGTTGCAACAGAAAACGCAAGAAATCTATCATGTATACAGATCTTCAGGCTACTATTCGCCAGTTTAACATTCCAGTGCTATTTAAACCAGTACCACACCCACCCTCTGAATTACCAAGCGTTGACACGAGCAACTTAGACGATTTAGAATCTCAAGATACACCATATGATGCACATCTTTAATCTACAAGAAATCACACCTCATCACCCAACCAGAACTCATTGATCTAGTTCGTGATCTAAAACTTACTGTCGAAGAAAGAGAGATCGACTGAGATTTTGTTTGAAGGAGTCATGTGAAACGAGAATTATCGGGACGAGCAATGCCCTACGCCCGTCGGCAAACTTCCGGAGAGATTAGCTGAGTATTTCTTCGATTCAGTTGGACCATCAAAACCCCGCCGACGAGCTATAAACACCGAGGCAGTTACGCAGGGCTTAATTGCTTCCGTTAGCAAATATAGGAGTTTGGCGAACGTCTATATATTCCCCGTCACAAAATTAATCGAGGAAGTATTCCGTCAGAATCAGCTCAAGAAAGAGTCCCGAAGACAGACCCCCCTCCCTTCCACATTTGGAGAAAACCCTAGGTCGTGGTGGTGAGCTGTCTCTAAGTTACTCCCGGCTGAGCCAAGCCGTGATAATTCAGAAGATATTCGGCGTCCTCTTTCAATACGTCTGTGGAATTGTGGATAACTGGTGTAGGAACGTGGGCAAAAAAAAATAAATAAATAAAAATAGCGAAAAGAGTTTCGAACGCGCTTCCTGCGTCGCTGGACAGCCTAACGTTAGCGAGAGTCCTAAACCATTCGGCTATCCTGAGTCCCAAAAGACTCATTCAAGCAAAGCATTTAAGCCGCTCGCCTGAACTACTTGAACGCTACAGAATCATCCACTGACGGCGCATCTCCTCGAGCGATAGAACACGGTGTCTTACCGGCTCGCAGTTAGGACCTTATTTGGAACGATGGCGTTAGGATCGAATGTTACGTCCAGAAGTACCGCACAGTCTCAGCCCCACAGGAGTTTTCCTCCTAGAGCATCTACAGGAGAATCTTGCTCTTTTGAGCGTCTACTTGGAGAATCTTCCCCAAGCGTCTACTTGTGGTAACCCCCTCCCCCCCCAAAAAAAATAAAAAGATATTCACACCTTTCCTCATAAGTCATCTAGGATAACTACAGTGAATTATTGTGCCCCTAAGGATAGAATTCCATTCGTAGTTTCTTTCTAAACCCTATCGAGTTAGTACTCGGAGTATTGAGCCCTTGCAGCATGAATAGTTATTGGTAATTATTGATAATTTTCCCATTGGTGAATTAATTAATAACTAGATACTGTAATTATTTGTATTATATGTTTTATTGTGTAATTAAAGATTATTTTTGCAATTCTTGTTTAAGTCCTCTAACCTTTAAAGCCTAATTAAATGAGAGCAATCCCGGTCAACCATATTTAAAGGATTCGAATAACAAAAACCCGCGCACTCAACGAAATTCAATTCCAATTATTATTTTGAGATGTCACAGTCCTTCCCTGAACAAACGAAGGAATAGAGAATTAGCGATAACTGCCTAATTCTACGACACTTAATAAGTAAAAAGTGAACTCCTGGCCTCAGTTTTGCAAAAGTAGAACTTCCTGGATGAACATGCTCGAATTACAGTATTTACAAACCGTTCTGCAGATCTACAGCAATTCATCACATTTGAAAACAACTTGACTTATTGTAATGATACCAGATGCTTATTCAATTCCCTTTATCTGCCCTATGAACCAACCGAGGGGAGGTTATTCAAAGATGCATCCCATTACATCATAAAAGCGATTCTCTTGCACATTGAGAACACCATCCATACCTTCAGTTCCAGTTGCTCATTCAGTCATTTTAAGAGAGACATATGAAAACCTTGCTTTTATTTTTAACCGCATAAGTCACAAGCAGCATTAGTGGCTAATTTGCGCGGACTTTAAATTAGTATCCTCATTTAATGGGCTACTAACTGGATTATGTGCTTCTTTCCAAGCGGGACAGTGGGGCCATATCAGAACATTATGTACTCTCACATTCATGAGCCACCATTAAGAAGTACAAAATCATTTTGCCACCAGTGCATATAAAACTAGGCCTAATGAAGCAATTTACCAAAGCATTGCAACATAGCAAGCCATATTTCCAGTACCTCAAAGCAATCGTCCCTAAAAAATGTGACGCCAAGATTAAAGAAGGTATATTCATAGGCCCTCAGATTCGTCAACTTATAACTGAAGAGGAATTTGAAGCAATAATGCATGAAACTGAGCCTGGCATGCATTCAAAGATGGATACAAAGGACTTCTAAGAAAGCACCAAGGGGCCCAGCGAGAGCGTATAGTGGAGAGCCGAATCAAGTGCTACCAAGATCTCGGATGCGATATGTCACTGAAGGCACACTTTCTTCATTCTCATCTGTCCTTCTTCCCATAGATTACAGGAAATGTAAGGGATGAACATGGATAGAGGTCCCATCAAAAGATCGTCCTTGGAAAACAGGTATAAGGGAAAATAGAACCCTGCTATTCTGGCTGACTTCTGCTGGAACCTGAAACATGACACACATGAGACGTCTTACAAACGAAGAAGTAAATACTAAAATGTAGGTTAATATATTATATAATGCTATCAAGCATGCTGATTCATTATATATTTATGAAGTAATTACAATGGACACATGTAAAATGATTTTGGGAGCAAAATACATTTATGGTATCGTGGAAATCGGTATCAATTGCATAATTATTAAATCTGCAATGTACAAGAAAATGTTACGAGATGAGAAACTTTTGTTATCAAATTCGAATTCAGCAAAACTCATCTTCATAGCAAAATTCACATGAGATCTATGTTTTTTGCTTGACTCTGAAATTTGTTGTACAGTGTAATCATGTTATGTTGGCCGTTTCTCCGGAATCGTGAGTTGTTTGGTTGCAGGCTGGTCGTGCTTTCCCTCATCTTCTTCTCCTGCTTTGAGCTATTTATCAGCTATTCTGCACAGTTTAATATCATCTTTCAAATTTAAATAAAGTTATCATATATGCATAAAAAGAAAGAAACAAATTATACTTTAGTTTTTGGCCATGGAATTTTATGAGTTTGGTGAAGCGTGGTTGTACAACGAAAAGTCATGAATATGTATGTATGGATTCTTATATGTAGTTACAGATGGGAAAATGCGATATATGTAAATTAATTTTTTCGAGTGTATGTTCAGAAGCTACCAAATTCGAAGCTAACAAATGAATGTTCATATACATAAAAATATTGAAAGTGAAAGAGATTCATGAAGCGTTTCAAGGCAAAGATAAGTTCTCAACAAAACTTATCGTTTCACCTCAATCGACAGAAAGTGGACATTTTACTGGATAACTTCAGTACATACGTAGTTTGCTATTCGCTCACATATATCGAATAAGAGCCGCCCAACTGGATCATTCGCTTACTTATATCGAGGGACTATAAATCATTTTGCTTGCATCAGTACGAGTATGTACATTCTTCCTACCCGATGCCCAAGTGAGCAATGCATTCATTTCACTATCTTCGCACTCACAAAGAGTTGTACCTCTTTCGTTATTTGTATAAGACCTATCACCATCCTAACTGTACTAAAGCAGAGACCTCTTTAAAGGTACTTTTGTTCTCTCTCTACCAAATATTTTTACTTGAGTACTTTTTTACGGTATTTCTAATAGAGATACTACTGATAATTAATTTCTCTATTTTTATTAACGAGATAGCTTAATACCATCACCGCTTCACCCCATGAATGATATCAAGCCAAATTGTAAATGGTTGGTCATCGGATGACCGTGAGATGGGTTCAACATTGTGAAGGGTGGTATTATTATTTCGCGACCATGTTTCAGAATTAAGTTTAATTGTCGGTTGCAACTGAGTTATGCTTCAGATGATGCGAATTGGGGATATAAATCTAAATAAAAAACAATAACATTATTTTGTCTCTGCATTAGGTATTATGTAAAGAACATCCATGGAATTTTATTTTCTATCTTCTTAAATGCACGAAACAACTTGTGAAAAACCGAGGTAACATTAGTAGGCTTTTTTTATTTCGGATGCCTTTGAACATAGTTTTACCATTATTTTATCTTATTTTCTCTCCCGATTTTTTTTATTCATTTTATTCATCATATTTAAATATTTAAAAAAATAGAATAATATCTAACTTAGCTACTCTTTTTTGTATAGATAATTTTAAGCCCTACCTTTAGTCATTAAGACAAAATAAATTACGAATAGTATGCAGAACTATCTACCTGTCATTTTATACTAGTTAACTGCCCCTACAACTCTTACAATCGTGATTATTATCACCTCCTCTGATATAATTGGGAAAAAAGTGTCGATACATACCAGAAGTACCAAACAATATCTTGTAGCACCCAAATTGTAAGGTAGGTTACGCCTGTATCGCTCAAATTGCAAGGTAAGGTAGGACCAGCGAAGAACCTCATAAATGAGCACCAGGTTGGTACTATTAAATCCTGAAATTGGGTACAAGGATTAATTACGGAGATAATATGCCATATAATAAGTAATGAGCCTATTTAAAATATACAGAAATACTTACATCACAACTGTACATTTATTAAGAGAAACCTGATATAAGCAAGCGAATAGCTGGAGTTCCCGCGCGGTTACAAAAACATACACACGCATGGAAGACGAAGCGATCTCAAGGCTTTTCTAAGCAGTCGTTCTTGCCTCTTTATCTCTCTCTCTCTCTCTCTCTTTTCGTCTTCCTCCCATCTCCATCTCTCTCTCTCTCTCTCTCTCTCTCTCTCTCTCTCTCTCTCTCTCTCTCTCTCTTTTCGTCTTCCTCCCATCTCCCTCTCTCTCTCTTTTCTCGCTCTGTCTCTTTCTCTTTCTGTATTTCTCTCTCTCTCTGGCACTTGGAACGTATTTCCAGTGGAAGTTGACAACAGCAACTCTGTTGAACAGTTCAAGTCGAGACTAGACAAAGTGTTGAAAAATAGCCGTTTGGAGACTTGGAGCGTGGCGTGAGTGCTCTTCTAGAGCGTCAATCAGACCCTCTAGAGGACTGCGCCTGCTCAAGTGTTCACTCAAAGGTACCCTCATTGAATGGATCGTAAGGTCTACTAGGGTACCTCTTTTCCTTGTTACCCCTTGTTACTCTCTCTCTTCCTCTTCCTCTCTCCCTCTTGTTCCTCTCTTCCTCGTCCACTCCATCCATCCATCCTTCCCTCCCGAGTAGAAGAGTGACACATAAAAAAAACAGGTATATTCAAAGATTAAATTAAATAATGTCTAAAATGATATAAAATTGGGAAAATATTGTATGAAATTAATTAAAAATTATATACTGATCAAGCTTAGAAATTTGTTTCAACCCACACGTTTTGTTTCTTTAAAAGACTATTCTTTCCGAAACTTCTAGAAACGTGGTTATAAAATAAACATTAGATCTGAAATAGCGATTCACAAATGTCTTTCCTGCGTATAAAGGCAGTTAAGTTGATATAATAATAACATATTTCAGCAGATTTTAACTCCTCAGCCTTGATAAAGAGTAACATTCTCATGTGTATATTTGTATACATATGAGTATTAAAGTTTTTAGTAAGGTTGATTGAATTGATTTAATCCTAATGCTAAGGTTGACACTTGGGTTATAGCTTCGGCTGAGTAAATATTCCTTCACAGAAAGAACTCGGGGCTGCATCTCTGAGTCCACCATTTTGAGGGGGCATTACTAAATGTAATCTTATTATATTTTTACTAACATACTCCTCCGCTTGAAGAAATCTTACATTTATCACACTTCATTTTATTCTGAATACGAGGTGAATAGTCACGAATAAATTAAGAAATTAGCGACTTATGGGTAAAAACACAAATAAGAAAAAAGCTGAAGCCTGATTGATGCTAGTAATTCGTTCGAATATCTCGTTTATCGTCTTCCCTAAGTTCACAAGGTGACAATATAAAGAATATTCTGGACAAATTGAGTCAGTTTTCATTTTATATCTCGTTTGAATACAAGACAGGTGGCTAGAGAGACCGGAACTATGAGAAATCCACATATAATTATATTTAATTACATTTTAAAATGCGAAAACTTAAATAGTTTTACCGGTTAAAACCTAAAGCTGGACGTGACTTTTGATTCCTTATGTCAAAGTTTCATGAAATTAAAAAAGTACCATTTAAACTTTGTCCATTTTGGCGACCGTATTGAAGGATAGAAATTTTAAATTAAACGTTAGAAAAGGTTATTTATAAAGTTAATTTAAAATAACTCATTTATTCTGCGCGAAGAAATAAATGAAATAACTTAGAACCATGAAGGCTGAGAAGAAAGTTTCTGTCAACTTTTGTAAAACATTATTCTTACCGCCTCTAAATAACTTTTCAAGCTTTTCTGATAAAAATAACTCTATATTTTCTATCTTGAAGGAATTACTCTGATGAGAATCACCTTAAAATTATCATTAAAGTTTACGCACCGTTAAACACAACGTTGTCAAATCTGTTGCCAACTCCATATTTTATTTTTAATTTCCAATATATAAATAAATTAAAGATTATTCGAGCAACTTTATTAATAAGAAATATCGATGAATTAGCTTTTTAATAATTTCGCTATTTTTATATCCGAAGACGAATTTAGAAATTTATTTTTTTCTTTTTCTTTACATTTTAAAACTATGAAAATATTGTTGCCATTTGGAAAAACGCTAGAGGGATATTAGAAACAGAACTTTTGGTTTCTGAAAATAATATATTGAATTACGTATTTGGTAGTCGCTGTTGCTTTGCTCTTTATACTCAAGGCGAAGCAACTAAGTGATTTCAAGTTTTCCTTTGAGTTGGTCAATACTGATTAAGCTGACTAGGACTTTTTTTCATCTTATACTCTTGAGATTTTTACAAAAGAATATTACAAAATATATTATAATTACACACCATCATTCATTTAACCCATATTGGCTATCATTTTATCTGATTGATCGAAGAGCAAAGCTCCAGCGACTCAACCTCAACTCTTTCAGAAACAAGACAAGAGCGCAATTTTGGATTCAGTTGAGAAATGCTGTTTTTTTATTATTTTTGAGATGCTGACTTTTAATTATTCCTATCACGTAAATTTGAAAAACCGTTGAAAAAATAAAATTTTTGGCCATGACTTCATTGGTACCACTATCATTTTGAGGTACCATTAAAAGACATTTTATTCTTTATCGCAATCGTGAGGAATACTAATTCTTTAATCTGTGTTCATTCTACAACTTTATCAGTTCAAAAATATTATAGAAGGTGAAGATAATATTTTTTCTTGATTTCCACAGCTGTGATTATCTACATCAAAGGTGGCTTCTAATATGAAATATTTACATTATTTCTCCTCTTGATTATATTATCTTATCTTATTAGGGTTTCCTAAATGTAATATTTCTTCAGCAAATTATCAACAGTTGGGCTTCACAGTTTAGAGCATCGCAGAATAAATTATCGACAAGATGTAAAAATGCAACGGTTGGCAGCAGTTACAGGGGTCATTAATTTTAGAGTTAACAGTACATTAGGATTAAATTCAGGAGTCAGAATACGTAAACTTATTAACAAAATTGGTTTCGGATCCGTTTAACAGGCTTTATTTCAGTTTTCTCTCAGGTCCTTTCATTATTCAGTACTCGATGAAAATATGGAGCTGGGCATAGAAATAAGGGCTTGATTTGGAAAATCTTCGATAATTAATGTTCAATTATATGATTGTTCCGTTTGGACCATTTGAACCCTTCAATGTTTCTAGTAAATTTCTTATTTTCTGAAAACTCGTTTTATTCATCAAAGTTGCAGAACTTTTACCTCTAATAATTTTATACATGTAGGTTTTTTTGTGCATCCATTTTAGAAACGGATTTTTGTGGCAAAAGTTATAGAAGTTGTTATGATAGGAATACAGGTGATCCGATCTCTATGAATCATAGTATATTTCTAAAAATTATCATGTCTTTTACTTTGATGTTTTTGGTTAAGAAATGTATACTAAAAAAATTGTTTTAATATTTAATATTTTGATTAATTAAACCAAAGAAATCCTCAAAACTTAACTTGTGTTCGAGAATGAGTTGAAGAACATTTTAGGTCATTCTACTAAATAAGAAAACTTCACCTATCTAAAAAGAAATTTGGGAATCAAGGTGGAGGGAAACGCCCCGAGGTACTAACCGTTTAAATAAACTAGCGTACTAACAAAGATAGGGTGAAAATTACGTTAAAAATTAGAACGATATCAATGTTAAATTTCATCATAATATAGGGCATATACTTTCCCTTTTTAGTTATCCAATATAATTAAGTATATAATATAATAATTAGAGAGTATTTTTTTAAGCTGTAGTTAAATCCATTTCCGACTAATTTTATATTAAGGAGTGAAGTTCTGAAAATTCATTTAAATTAACAAATAAATAATAATATTAATTACTAATTTAAACAAAGCCGTCATTTTAGACGGTCTGGCTGCAAAGGTAATGAAATAATTAGTATAATAAGCATAGCTAAAATTTGACCATTCATGGCACTGTTCTAAACTCAAACAATTCAAGTTCCCCCAAACTCGAATAAGTTTCCAAATTATCTTTAGCAGGTGACGTGTCCTGAATAAAAGCAGTAGACTAAATGCGATTACAAAACTAGCACAAAATGTAGCACCGGAAATTGTGAAATTTTGCACACATTCTCTTATAATTACTGGTTTCTTTCACTCCAAAACGTAGATTTCTATTCAAACTGTATATGTGATCAAGAGGAGAAACTGAAGTTATGTGTAGTGGCAGAGGGTTGCCCATAGGCAATTAGTTTTGTCCTCCAAACTCTCTAAATTTCATTTTGCTAAATCGGTTCTCAGTAGGTGTATCGTTGGAGTTAAAATTTCTTTTTTACCTTATTAATGAAATTTGAGACGGGTTCTGTTAATAATTCCTTGGTGGATGGCTGGTTGATTAAAAAACAAAATAAGCTTTACAAAGGTTTTTATTTCATTAAATGCAAGCGTATGAAATATTTGTAACGAAGGTTTGAAACACAAAATCTCAAAAGAGTATTCTCTTTTAATTAAGTGTATAGATAAAATTCGACATTTTTTATTTATCATGTTTCAATAAGATGAACTCATCCAAATTCATTCGTTTACACGAGGGTTTTCTCCTACGCTTTGCTCTTCTTCAAGTCATACCTTTCGATAAGAATTTGTTTTTAGAAAATTTATGTACAGGTGACAATAATAGCAACTGCATTCATAAGGCTTTATTCAAAGTCAGATGCATTCAATAATGAGAGAAGTTTTTTTAATTAAAAATACGTGTGTTTAACTATCGAAAGAATTTTAGTTCTGCGAAAAATAATGAGCATATTTATGTAATTCTCTCCCAAGTGCACCCAAATAAAGCCACATGTAAACCCCAAAACCAGAGAAATTTGTTCTTCCATTGTCATCGCAGTTGTTATGTAAAGATTCTCTATTTGATTCAGAGGACACGTCAGATGGAAGACCTCTTTATTTTTTCTTTCTTCTAACCTTTTAAGTTTCTCTTTTTATTGAACTGCAGGCACTTTCCCCGTATCTTCTATGATGTGGGTTGAGGTTGGAGTTACTATAACCTACTATCCAAGATCAATTTCCGGAGCAGCTCGTTCTATATTCGTGTTATTTACGTCAAAGAGAGCCACCATGTAGACCGCCGCTTGTTGCAAGTAGCATGAGTGTCCAGGAAACAGCGTTCTGCTCCTGTTGTTCACAATTGGTCGGCCTTAATGCCGCTTCCGGAAGTTTGTGCCAAATTCTGCGTCGGCGTTTTTGTAAAATTCTAGCAGCATTGCAGTTCCTTTGAGTCCATCAGCGAGGGATAGATGGGGGAAATATGGCATGAGCAACGACTAATCCTCTAGATTACACTACTTAGTCTTAGAAGCGACCAGGATAAATTAATCATAGTGAGCTTCGAACGATTGAGTCCTCTGTACATTATGCACTTCAGTTCTCCAAGCAGGAGGTTGGGAATATGTTTCGAATTAAGAAAGTCTCGCCTAAACTTTTATTGATTCGAGGCACAGGACGTATGGACGTACTGGGCACACTTTTTACTCATTGGAGATTCGGAAATGACAATCGCTATTTAAAAAAAAAATGACCTGTATCTCTTAAAGAACTGATCAAGACTTTTCTCTCAATAATTTTCAGTTCTTACAAAGGTAAACTCCCAATCTTCCCGAAAGTATGTTTTCTAGCAACAGGGAACAATCTTTCAGGAGCGTTATCGGCACTGCGAAGATCAACCTAAGGTCACTGCTAATCAGGTCGATCCCTAAAAACTGCAACTCTTAGCTGACAAACTAAAGATGATTTTTTGGTTCAGGAGAGGAATCACCTAGCAAGTCGAACTAGTTGTTGATATCACGGCTAAGATTCGAAGAATTTTAATGTTGACCGCCGATTAGCGCAAGTGCGTCCCACTTATTCTATGAATATATAATCCCTTGTCAGGACTGCCTGATTCCGTGAACCAGTGATGAAAGAGTAAAAAGCCCGCAATGGAACCTCCAACGCAAGCAGACTGATGGTGTGTATAGAGACGCGCTTCAAGATGATACATCACATAGCACGTTTTGAAGGGCTAATTGGCGTGAAAAATTATCGATGGCTCTTTGAATATGGGTCTTATGGTTTGGATGTGATGGATAGGTTTTGAGTATCGTTGATGAAACCAACTACATATTGTGAGAAAGTGGTTAATGATGATGAAGAATATAATATAAAATACTCATCCTTATAATACACATGGTATTTATGGAAGAAATGCAATTTATTTTTCGTAGTTTTACCTAATATACAGGTCTGGTTAATTCATATTCAACGAATTAAGGTATAAATAATACAAACACTGTTTACTCTTTAGTACTGGGGTTCTCAACTGAGAAGGGGAGGGAATTCCACCGATGGGAATCACAGGGTTTCAGGGGGCAAGTTGGGACCACAGATTGGAAAGCTATTAATGTTGGAGTATTGATATTTGTATTGCGTTCGAGCTCCCCCAAAATTCTGGCATTCTCTTTAACATTTTGTTTATTGCAGTATGCTTCAGTTTGGTCTATTATGTAATTAATTATGAATATAAAATCTACTTTAATTTTACTCAAGTTTTAAAATCCATCAACATTTTCAATTGCTAATAAGTTTGTAAAATTCCACTTTAAAAATAATTAATGGAAATGTATATGTACTAATATAGAAAAAAAATAAAAAAGTTTTAGTATTATATGCATATTATTTGGAATGCAATTTTTTAGGCAGACATTCTTGGAAAGGGAGGAATGACATTGTGAAATATGGTGAAAGAGGTGCATGGGCCAAACAAGGTTGAGAACTACTGGTTTAGTTTCTTGTAAAATACCACTTCCCCCTAATTTATATACTCTTAAATTCTTTGGGGCATCGACTCAATCGAATTTTCCATAATGCAGGATTTGTACAAAGTCTCTTCCAGTTGAATAAGATTTTTAATGAGGACTTTTTATTCCATTCCTGAAGCATTTTGTGCAAAGATTTGATATAGGGTTCAGGTCTGCTCCCTTTGGGAGCCAATTCAAGAAAAGAACTACTGGATAATATTGCGTCTACTGTTAAACAGGTCGACTCTTTTAATGATCAATGATATTAATATACGATGATCGTTCCGAAAGAATTGCCTCCTAATTTTTTATTTCTCCCCAAGGAGTCCGAGGGGATTGATTATAGCATTGTTTCTGATGACTTAAAATTTGTGCTAATAACCTGAAATGTTAATCTCTTTGTTGCAGATATTGCACGTCAATTTTATGGACGTGCGTCAGAAGAAGGGATGTGTCATTGAATTTCTACATTTAAAATAAAATGAACCAATCGATATTTACTAACGCTTAATGAACGCTTACGGAGCCGAGGCAGTTGATGTCAGCACAGTATGAAGATGAGTTCGTCGATTTAAGAGTTGCGATAGAGATGTGAGTTCCAGACCACGCTCCTTACACCCATGCAGAAACACCACTGCGGAAAATGAAACACGCATCGATCGGCTCATCCACGCAAATCGACGCATAACGGTGAATAAAATGCGTGCAAAGATAGAAGAGTGTGTCGTTTCACTTGAAACGATGTTGTCATCCCTGAGGTACAGCTAAGTGTATGCAGGGTTGGTTCCACGGATGCTCACGCAGGAGCTAAAAGACCACCAGTTGCTGTAAGTCAGAAGTTGTTGGATCGGTTGGATCCATGGGGTGGACGCACTTTTGGACCGCATGATCACTTGTGACGAGACGTGTTGTCACCACAACGAGCCAAAGTCCAAACGGCAGTCGATGGAATGTGGCACCACTCTGGCTTCCCAGCGAAGAAGAAGTTCAAGACGCAGACATCAGCAGGCAAAGTGATGAGCACTTTCTAGAGCAGAAAGGGCGCCATCCTCTTGGATTTCTTAGAACCAGAGCCAACTTTGAACTCTGACCGTTACATTTAAACATCGATCAAGTTGAAGGCCTGGATTGCCTGTAAAAGACAAGGGAAGAAAATTCATTTTTTTTGCAACACTACAATGCCAGACCACACGCGAGTTTGAAGACAACGGAATATGTGACAAAGTTAAGCTAGACGGTGGTGACCCGCCAACGTAAGGCTACGATTTGGTACCGTTAGACTTACATTTGTTCAGGTCTCAGAAGGATGGATTACGCGGGAAGCGTTTTTATAAACAACGACGCCGTCATGGACGGCGTGAGAAAATGGACTGCCTCGGCATGCGCTAACTTTTACCAGCGCAGCATTCAAGACATTCCTCATCACTGACGGAAATGCATTAAAATTGGTGGTGACTATGTGGAAAAATACATTCTGATCGTTGGAAAGTTTATTTCCGCCTTCCCTACATAATTTTTACTTTTTATTAATGGATCACTAAACACACACCCTCACACACATAATACACATGCCCAGAAACTCGGTCCTCCCGATTCCCTTCCTAATTACTCTTGATGATATGAAGGAGTGATGAAGGAGACCAGGCGCATAGCCTTGAGAACCATACCTGACCGGCCAAAACTGGACAGGTGTAAGGTTTTCGAAAAGATTTACGCTGAGCTAAATATTGCTATCGTACGCCTCATCTACACCCCCCCTGGATATTCAGCTATCTGTGCAAATGAGGTGGAAGTCCTCACTTCCCTGCGTGCCATGGAAGCCCTACTTAAAAAAACCTCAAGCTACAAACACCACCACAAATACGCTCCCACAAATACGCATTATCTGCCGCCGTCTCGACCCGTGGGTTGGAGAACATTCTACAGACGAAATAACGTAGGAGATTTGTCGGAATCACCCGTAGGCTAGAGTAGCCGAAGTGATAAAATTCAAAAGCTACACTCACGTTATTAAAGTAGTATTCACAGAAGCAACTATGGCAATCAAAGCAAAAGAAACTCGCCTCCTCCTTTTTAATGTCTGTGTCTGCCCCGAGCAGATTGAACAGGAGGAATTCGTTGACCTGCAAATGTGATTCCGGTGCAACAGGTACAACGAGACAACCACTGCCACTAGCCCTAACTCTGACATTGTAGTCTAATCTGAGTTCGCCCAACAAGGGTATTCCTGGCGTGATTGCAACAAAACAATCCAGAGATGCCTTAATTGTGGTGGCCAACATAGGACTATGGCTATATTGTGTCTTGTCTAAAGGAACAAATCAAAGCAGCAAAAGAAAATGGCAAAAAGAGAAAGAGAGGAATGTTAATGCCACCTACGCAAAGGTTCCCAAGGCAGCGGTCTCAGAAAGTAATATGGCCCCAAAGCCTACTATACTGCAAATCAAAAACGAAAAATCAACCCAAGTAGCGTTGCATTTAGTATGCACACATTGCCAACATAACCCGCCCTGGTACCTTCGCAAAGGAGTTGAACACCATGCTCATAAATACGGCATGGAAGAAATGTGGTTTCCTAAAACCCTCCGTCAAAGTAAGTCCTTAGAGTAAATCTCCAACCGCAGGACGAGAAGAGCGGCCAAAAAGCCCAGGGTTCGAGTAATGCCATTGAAAGTGATCCTCAAGTCTAGAATATTGGCTGCCCAGCAGAATACTCCAAACAAACACACGGACACGGACACAACAAAGAAAACTTAAACAGTTTTACGAGTAGAGCGGGAGGAAGGTCAGGCTGTAAGGCCCAAGAAGGTGGAACATACGCCTCGCCCTCAAAAGGCCTCGCAGTCACGTCGACCGAGTAGGTCCTCGTCATCGTAAACTCGGGAACCTAGCTACATCTACTACTCGATGATGATTAACCTAGGGTTATATGCTGCCGAAGGGAACCATTTTACGGACGAGGCGGACCCAGATGATATTGTTTTTGCCTAGGGGCCGGCCAGTACAAATCTGACTAGACTGCCGATTTACTAGAAGATCTAGTTAAACAGGCTCTTTTCTTAAGACTCATTGGACTCTGGGCTCAGAGTATCAGAAAAAAATCAGGCAAGGGGAGAACCCCACTAGGTTCCCCTGTAGGAGCTAAATTTAACAGAGAATAAAACAGGCACCTACCAAATACATCTACGCTACAGTGCGAGCGTAGTATCTAAGGCCAACTGTAAAGCGAAGAAATCTTACTGAAACATGACACCAACCCATATTCACATAACGAACCCAAAAATAACACCCCGAATTACGACAAAACCCCTAAATTTGACTAACCGTAGTGACGGGCTCACACCCAGCGACTACAAAGGCTTGAATGCCAAACAACTTTGGCATCCAAAAACCCTAAATATACATTTATACAATACCAGTGATGCCCTATGACTATGGATCTTAACAACTAACTTACTATGTTAATCTATACGCTTTCCCTATTTTTGCTGGAGATACCTTTCCACTAGGGAACGAAATCTTTCAAACTTATACTAAACTTATCTTTACTATCATTTTAAAAACCCTTTCACCACTATACCTACTCACTTTTCTTCTACTAATCTATATTATTCTGTCTCATTTTGTCCAATGTCCAGCCGATCAAGGAAGAGAATCCGCAACCAGAACTAACAACTGCATATATATATATATATATATATATATATATATATATATATATATATATATATATATATATATATATATGAGGAATTATTCTACACTTCCTGAAGACATAGTTAATACAGAACAGTTTCGGTGTATCACACACCCTTGTCAACTGGCAACTGAGAAGAAAATTAGGGAGAAACCCATATGCACCTCTGAATGAACAGATGGGTTACATGACCCACTCGCCCGCTTGGGCTAATCTGAGGGGGGACATAATTTACTACCTAATAAGGGCTGGGTAGTTTTAAAATTTTGTTTATCTGCTTACATATCAAACTATTAGAAGAAAATTGACCTTCAGATAAATTGAACTTAGGAATGGCTGTGATCAAACTTGATTCAACAATTATTTTTTTGACATAATTCTTTTATTTAAAAACTAATTTACTTCCCAGCTAATTCATAGAATGATTAAAATCTCTGATATGTCAAAATAAGAGATTGTATGAACATAATAGCGATATCAGAGTTGGCAATGAAAGTAGTGGAGTATTTTGTCATATCACTCTATCGATTTTCCCGCAAAATATCGATATATTTCCGTGCATTCATTATTCCATCAATAGAGCTTACATTCCAACACCCATCCAGGCTATACAACACAACAATAGGCCATGGCTGCTTAGTTGTTTAACGGTATTGAGTGTGTTCTCATGATCCAAGGCATTACTCTATATCTAAAAAAACAGTTTTGCCGCCATCACTTCCAAATCGATTAAAGAATTTTTTTCGCTTCGTCGAGATTTTTCTTTTCAAAACGAGTCTTTTTGTATATTTGCTCCAACGATGTAGGGTTTCTTCTTCAAATTCTTCCTCGCAATTGGGCTTTGTGCAGATAATTTCTCACAATTTGAGGTATAAAACTGTCATAGGCTTAGATGCGACATATGTCGCTAAAGTGTGGCTAATGACGAAAGAATTTTCCATCACTTTCCGGAAGAGTAGCCTTTTATACCTGACCGTAAGCAACTTTGATCTTCCAGATCGACTTTAAGTTTAGATGAGCGTCGAAAACTAGCTTTTTACCAGATAATACACTTTTATCTTTGGGGACATGGCCCATCGAGGTATGTTGGAGGTATCCTAGCACTCTAATAACGCGCAGGACTTAGTGTAAGGAGTATTAGTTTGGGTGATAATTCTTTAAACGAAAGGAAATGTTTCAGGAGGATTGATTTCCGGCTTGTCTTAAATTAATTGAAAATTTGTAAGATTTTTTTTGTTTTTGGAATTGGAAGATTTGGGTTTTTTATATTATTGATTTTATTATGTACATAATGTTTTACTAGAAAGTACATAAATTTTATATTATGTTCCAGAGTTGTTTTCTCATATAATTAAGTTCAGAAATTTAACGTGTTCAAATATTTTTTCCCTATATGTACAAAATAATGTGAGAGGACTCAATAAACAATGCCAATGATAAGGAAAACGACTTTCAGCAAAAACATGGCTTTTTAAAGCCATTGTACACTATTTATTGCCCTCTTTAATGAAATATCCAAGACTGAATATTTTTACGCGGGATTCATTTGAGACTTAACCTGCTCTAACTTATTTGAAATAAGCGTACGCTGGATTTATGCCACTTTTAAGGGAGAAAAATCCATCCTAAGCGTCAATTCTTGGAACTTAATGAATAAGGGGGCCTTTTATTGGCTAGTGGAATATATATGGCTATCTACATCGAGAGTTGTAGTCGGCCCTCCATAGTCTCCTCCACGCGCAACAATCGGGTTCCAGAAGGAGCGGACAGGAGATCAGGTGACAGAGAGGAAGAGGAAGCGTAAAGTATAAAGACATCAAAGGTTGAAATAATGTAGTAAACTTGAGAGTTGATCGAGTTGGTCGGTGGACCTACCGGTTTATATGGGTTTGAACCACGGTGTGATTTATATCCTTAATCTCTTCATATTTCCTATTGTGCCCCTGTCCCAAGTATAATTTGTTTAGCCCTTTAGGTGAGAAAGATAGAAGAAAAGTGAAGAGAGAACTGGAAAGAAGTAGTAGGTTTGCAATTGAATGCTTGGTTGCATGGAGGTCTCTTTCATTTTGGTAGTATGGCATAATTTTGAATTTAGATCATTTAAGTTTGTTGTTGCCTGAGTTTGAGGCTATCTTTCATTCTTGTATAATGTTAATAATATATTTATTATTAGTGGCGTGCTTTTTTTGTTGTTTTTTTCAATAACATTGTAACTGTTCGGCTGATTCTAACGAAATTTTTAAAAACTTATGTTGTTTTACATTCTCTTTCAAATCATATAATTGTCAAAGTCCTCCCAACGTTTCGCCCAAGTCTGTATATTTCTTCCAAGTTTTAAGGTCCTGACGTCACATCAGAGCCTGCAAAGAAAACGGAATCGCAAAAAAAACGGGGCGGGAAAATGGCAAGGTATAAAATTCTTCGAGCTACCGATTTTTGCTCCCTTTCCCCAAAAGAAATTCTTTAATAGCCCGTGCAAGGAACGGAATATCACTCAAATAAATCAAGAAAAACATTTATAGATCTAATTCATTAGCGGAAACCCTGAGGAAAACAGGAAAATAGCCCAAAAATGTGTCACGAAAGGAAAAAACGGCCGCCCCTCGCAATATAAACAAACATCACTAAGCAAAAAATAGGAAATAACATCTAAAAGAATAAAAAACTCCTCATAGTGGCGTCCAAATAATTTTGTACATTAGTTTGTAAATCCCTGGATTTATTTTACTAGCCAGAACCGAGGTAGAAAACGATTAAGTACCCAACTAAATACAAATACCACAAACGTGACTAAGCAAAAAAAATGAAAGAACATATAATAAATTAATCGCTGCCATAACTTCACATCAATGTCTTCGAAGAAAACAGAACCGCAAGAATAAAACGGTGCCGGAAAAGGGCAAAATATAAAATTCTTCTTGCTACCGATTTCTGCACAAACCCATATACTTTTCTTTAATAGCCTGTCCAAGGTGCGGAATATCACTCAAATAATTCCACTGAATCATCCATGCATCTAATTGATGGGCAAAAACCCTGGGAAAAACGGGGAAATAGCCCAAGAATGCGTCACGAAGGGATATGGGGCCACCCATCGTAATGTAAACAAATGTAACTAAGCAAAACACCTTTAAAAAGAATAAATAGCCGCTAATAGCGGTGTCCAAAGAATTTTCTACATTAGTTTTCAGATCTATGGATTTATTTTACTAGCCCAAACCCAGGTGGAAAACGATTAAGTACGCAAATATATTTGTCAGACAAAAATAACAATCATCTGCCTGGCTTTTTGGCTCTCTCCAGACCATCAGGACAGCAAATTTAAAGGCTGATTTCCTGCCACTAAACCATGCAGTTAGTCCATTGTAACAGGGTTTACAAGAGATGTGTGGGGCCAAGGATTTGTCCTGATCTCCAATTTTACAGTTAAAATACTGAAAGTATGCAGTTCTCAGAAGGGAAGTAATTGTTCGGCGCTGTGCAACTGTCGTGAAATTCGCACACACGTAACAGAATGAATTTGCCCTGTTGATGCATTCATGGTGTTTTGAAGTACGTGAAGCCATTGTAGATATATGTATCAACTCCCAAAAATATGGAAAACAAAATAAACATTAATCATATATATAGTTACAAAATACAGATGGTTGTAAAATAATACATAATATAAACATGTGTCCAACATATAAAATGGTTGTGTAATATGATTGTCGAGCAGCCCTAACCTCACAATATAAGAATAAGGCCTTTAATTTTTTTAACCCTTTCACTACCAGAAATTATTTTATTCCAAATAATGTTATAAAATATTCTAAAACATTAAAGTTTAGTTAGAGAGGGGTTGAAATTTTAGATATATTATATCAAGTACAAGGCATAAATATAGTTAGTGCAGGATATATATTTTCTAATATAACTGAGAACTAATTAAAAAATTAGTTCTTAAAAAATAATAAAACAAATGCTAACCTTTTAGCACGTGTTCACTTTACTGGTTAGCAAAAACAACTGAGGAGTAATAGAGAGTTGCCTGATATTCACTAATAGGCTAATACATTGGAACTACCATTAGAATAAAAATAGACACTAATTTAAGCTGAATGTTAAAAAACACAATTTTTAAAATTTCTAATAAATGTATACCTCAAAAACTAGAAGTGATGAGTAAAAGCTGGTTTTGTATCGGAAATCAGCACCCCAAGGTTAGGCTAGAACAACTATTTTTGTGCTGGCCTCAATTTCTCTTTAAACCAGTGTTATTAGATATTTTAATCTTGAGTTGAGTAACTTAATATTCAGTCAATATAAATTACGTAAGCCACACGCCTCAAAAAGTTTGGCTGTTCTAAATTTTCTATTTCAAAACATTTTAATGCAAAATACAGTTTAAAAGGAAAGTATGGTAAGAAAAGGCATACGATCAACAGGATAACTGCAGTTGTTAGAGGATTGTCGAAAGTTGTCGATCCAAGAAATTGAGAGAGCTTCACAAAGATTGGACTGAAGCTTGGCATGAGTGCATCAAGAGCCGCCATGCACAGACGAATTCAGTAGAGGCTACAACTGACGCAATCCTAATATCAAGCCCTCTGATCCATAACAACTTCAGAATCCTCATAGTCTCTTACCTTGGCTAAGGAGAGTAAGAACGGGAATGTTACTCATTGGTACCAATATTTTATCAGATGAAATTACATTTTGCATTTCATTTTGAAATCAAGGTCCTATAGTAAGGAAAAAGAGAGAAGAGGTATAGAATCCAAGTTATTTGAAGTCCAGTCTGAAATTTCCACAGTCTTTGATGATATCAGGTCCCATGTCATATGCTGCTATTGGCTTAAAGCCAACCCTCTCCTTTACCAGGAGAGAGTAGAACACTTCCTGCTTCTATCTGCTGACGAGCTATAGAAATATGGCGATCTACTTTTCCATCAAAACTTCGTACTTGCGCACAGTGCCAAAATTATCATGCTGACCATAATATTATTGTGTTTGATTAGCCTGCCAATTCCTTTGATCTTGCCTCCATAAAGGATCTATTGGGTATTTTAAGGGGATAATGAGAAACTTCCGACCACAAAATAAAAATCAGCTGAAGGACACAATAAAAGAACTTCATGTCACGCCATATTAATGCACTAATTCGTAAACGGAGCCTAAACCAACAATTACATGCATAAATGAACATACAAACTTTCCTGACATTGTCTATTTGGGTATTAAACATTACTTAAAAATTTGAGAAGCTGAATTTCTGATTTTCATGAGCTATAAGCCAAAATCATCAATATTAAAGCATAAAAAAGTCTTGGAATATTTTACTTTCATGTAATGAATATACAGTAAAATATGAGAAAGTTTACCTTTTTAATTAAATAACCTTAATAACAAATGAACCTTTTTACGATATTCGTTCATTGAACTGCACTAGCTTGTGCATTACCTTGCATTTGTCAACATTGAATTTATTCTTGCATCCATCCGACCTATCGACTATTCTATCCAAGTCCTTTATAAAGTCTTCACAGTAGTATGAAATTTTCACCAAGAGTCTAGTTTCGTATCATCAGCAAACTTTTAAATTTTAACCAATAAATTCGTGTCAAGATCGTTAATATATATATATATATATATATATTAAAAAAATAGGGTCCGGGAGGTGATCCTTAAGGAAAACTGCTAATGACCGATGTCCATGCTGAACTATTTCCATTAGAAACGACTCTCTCCTATTGCCTTCCACCCAGTTATTTGTCTATTTAGTACGCTCTCCCCTACTGCTTGAAACATTAGATTTACATATTAGTACTTTTTTATGTTGAACGGTTGCAAAATCCTTTATAAAATGGAAATAAAGTACATCTTTCGCTTTATCCTGCTCAAATGTTGTCACCATTTTGTGAAAAAATTGAGCCAATTAGTTCAACATGAAAGTCCGCATCATAGCCATGTTGTGTCATTTATTAAATTATGTACCTCGACATCCTCCACGAATGATCCTTTCTCTATTAATGGAGGCTGAGAATTTACCAACGAGCGAAGTAAGAGATATGTGGCAACAATTTGCAGGATCAGACTTCAGGCCATTTTCGGAAATTGATGCGACATTTGACTATTCAAACTCCTTAGGAACTATTTTCTTTCTAATAGAATTTATTTGAGTGGTACTAAAGTTATTTAGACATTTCGCCTTTAAATGCTATAATGCGTCTCCTTTAAATTTTAAAAAAATCCAGCGCTTTGATGATTTTTATTTTCTTCTTTTTTTATTTTCATTTTCGGGTATGTCTTCTTTTGATATTGTGTCTTCGCTGAACTTGCTTACGTTTTTTATCCTGGGTAGGTTATTTTTATCTTCGACGGTAAAAACATTCACAAAATCTTTAATTAATATCTTCACCATCTGGTACGAATCGTCACTGAGGACACCTTTGACTTCCCAACGAGCTCATTGCTCTCTAGAATTGGCTTAGGATTATTTAAATAAACGCTTTAGCTGGTTGGTTTTTACACGGTTCATTTTGTTTGCTCTTATTTTACGTTTTTAAAGATGATGCCAAGATTAATCTCGTTTTTAATTTTCGATACTATCTCTTCTTTTTGAAATTTTATGCAATCAATTGCATTCCCTTGAATACACTTTAATTTCACTATTTTTTTAAATGAAACCAGGTTGGATCTATTGCTAGGATAGATAACCCTTAGCCTTTAGAGCTCATGCGACCTTCTTGGGCCATTAAGGGCCCATTTCTAAATGAATTCAAATTTTGCAGATAAAACTTTTTATTGCTTTCTTACAAAAAGTACTTGAAACAAAGTATTTAAATGATTTCTCAACTTTAGAATTTATCATTTTGGTAATTTTTAAGCTAGTACATAATCTTACTAGTTAGTTTATATACAAAATAATGTGCAACTTGCAGTATATCTTATTAAAATTCTATGAATGCCTCCTGCAGTAAGCTTAATGCGCCCTTTAAGAGTGGAAACGTTCTCAACTCCTGATCTATTAGAATCTCAATGATTATAGCTCATTATTTAGTTATTGATATTGAAAAAGGAGCACTCGAAATCATTATACATTACCTGTGAGTTTGCAACTTTTAAAATTTCAATCAAATTTAAGAGTTTTAAGCGAGATCAAAGAAGATCCAGATTACACGATTTAAAGTTCGGGATGAGATGAAAGCTCTTTTGATCATGTCCAAACTCATTTCTGCCATTTGGGGCTTACACAAAAAGAAATAAACTGCGCAGAAGCAACAAACAACAGCAGCGTATGAAGGCTGGTATATAATGTCTATCATGTATATATTATATACAGTGGGCGAGATACAGCCCCCCTTTTCCAAGCCTTTAAGGATCTCGAATTTCGGTCCATCGTAGCCCTCTACTGAGATGTATACTTTGCAATCTGTTACATAATCGCACATACATCTTCTTATGACCAAACAGTCGATAAGTTCTCTAATTTTGTGCTTGAGTGTCGTTTTCCAGACTTTATCAAATGCGTTTTGGACACCACGTCAATATACTGTTCGTCGTGCTTGGCTTTAGCTATTAACTCTGTGAGAAGAACGAGCGCGGTATCTGTGCCCCTATTCTTACGAAATCCATGCTTGTCTTGGGAATAAGTTTTTAGCCTCGAGTTGTTGAATATAGTCTGCTGTTAATGAATTCCTCGAGGAGCTTTGCCAGCCTTTATAGCAGCTTGATCGGTCGGAAGCTTTGCGAAGAGTTTGGAGATTTGCCCGGTTTAGGCAGGAACATTAGTTTACCACCCTTAAGCGCAACGGATAAGTACCCTACGCAGAGCCCCGCATTCAAAAGTCGAACTACTGCTTTTAAGATATTGTCCGGTGCTCTGATCGAGTTCTCTCTCATTAGACCTGTTTCATCCGATACTTTTTGCTTCTTTCCCGCAATCAAGTTCTTTTGTGATAAGAGTGACCTCGATTTTATTATTTGTCATGCAAAGACTGTTCGTGAAGAAGGGTGATGGGGGATATATTTGCTTGCCAACCATTAATGTTGAGCGATCCGACTTCAGGTTTAATGAAACGGATAAGTGAGAGTTAGTAAATTGTGTGGATTAGGAATTTCGTCACCTTTTTGTTACGCCTAAGTTCCCATATAAATTACCTTACTTATTTTGAACATAATGTTTTGGTGAGGTAAACTTTGTCCTTGTCTATACTGGGGTACATTAAAAACCATTTTACCAGAATGCGAACCTATTTTACGGGTTTAATCAAACATATTCTGGTTTAAAGTGTAAGGCCACCAAGACCCAATTTAGCATTCATTTATTCAGTCGTGATTTTGTCCTTGTTTGCCAATTATCTGGATTTAAATCTGAGCGCGGGTTGTGGACGTCTATTCCACCCATTTTACTACGTAACAATGCTCTGTTGATTTGGGGTTTTTGATATACATGTTTTGACGTTGAATTTAAATATTTTAACAGTTTTTGCATATAATCAGTATTATTAAATATTTTATCATTTTCATATAAACTCTTTATTCAGGGTGTCCCTAAGGTCATCACATATAAGAATCATCACAATGGTATCCTCGTTGACCAGAACTTAACACTCATGACTACATTTTCTGGGCTATGCTCAAGGAGAAGGTGTCCTTAATGATACGAGGTACCGAAGGAAACGCCTAATAAATAAATATGTTCAAAAGGACTAAAGTTTGGAGTTAAGGCATCAGGTTCATTAGGTGAATCTCGCAAAGCACATCAAATCTGCATCACAAATGCTTATTTATTATTTATTGATACTTTAATTAAATAAATGTAGTTCAAATCAAATAAAATGTAGTCAAAACTTTTATTGAAAATCTGCATTTTGAATATGTGTCCAGATTTTAGGGTCAACCTGTATAAGCAATCTTCTCCTATGGCGATTTTTCTAGTTCAATCTATTATGTTTTCTAAGGACAATGAGAGAGGAAAATGGGTATTTTCACGTATTACAACGTATTTTGGAACTAAAGGGAAATTATTATAAAAATTACATT
Source organism: Ceratothoa steindachneri (assembly GCA_963969495.1). NCBI lineage: Eukaryota > Metazoa > Arthropoda > Malacostraca > Isopoda > Cymothoidae > Ceratothoa > Ceratothoa steindachneri. The sequence continues at coordinate 9,009,019 of OZ018328.1, forward strand.
AAAAAATATTCACATTAAGCTCAAATGCTTGAAGCTCTTAATAACCGATGCTAAGTGCTGCTTAGCACAAATTATTGATAACATTTACGTCCTCTGGCTGAATTTAACTTGCTTCCACCTTGCAAGCCAAGCAATAAGGCAAGCATCTTAAACTACCTACAAATATCCCACTTAAATTCAATATATTTGATTTTGTCAAGAAACTATTTAAGAACATCCTAGTCTTCTTCCTCTGCACGGAGTGTGTAAGAAACAAAGTCAGATATTGGATTTCATTGTGTACAGAGTACGGTGGGCGATTTTTAGCCTCAGGTAACTCGTAATTCCGCGGATGAGTTTAATATGGCCTCGTTTTTTTCTTCTTCCTAGCATATTTTATTCAATTTTGCATCATTTGAGAAAAAAGCAAAAGATTGGCTGAATTCAATCGCCCGAAAATTCGGAGAAGGCAAGCTGTGCTGTTTGGTATTTACACCGGAAGATCCAATTCGAATATCTCCGAGTGATGGGAATCAATCTGACAAAGTTGCAGATGATTTGGAAAGAGCTATTTCAGTCAATCTATGATTACCAGAGTACGGCAGCTCGGAAACCTCACTCGAATTGTTTTGATAAGAAATGAACCACCAAATTTGCCTCGACATCCAGGTCATCATTGATAACGATCCCATTAAAGTCAATAGAGTTCATATCCATGGAAAAGGGAGTATTAGGGACATTAATCAGGTAATTATTGAATTAGAACATCTAGTACTACGCATAAAATATGAAAGAGAGCTAGCTCCTGCCGCAGAAAAGGAAAGATATGCGGAACAAACGTGCTGCGAGGTTTGTGAACAAAGTAGAGGAAAATAATGTTTGCCAGGACCATGTATATAACTCACAAGACACCTGCTTGCTTGCCGTCGCCCACAAAGATGTACCGTAAGTCATACAGCCTAAGTTTCCGTTTCAGATGATTGTGTTTGGTATTGTCACTAGCGAGGTACACATTATGACCTTGAGGTCATTGAGTAATTCTTGTTGCCTTGGAGCTAAGCGGTAACCACTGGAAGGTGGTTCGTTTGTCCCATAAGCAGGAAAATCCAGTCTTAACCATCAGATATATTTTTACTACATTGTTCAAAGCATCTGGCCTCTTAATTTCCCACATTGCTACCATTTTGACTATTATGTATGGAAGCGTGGTTGACAAAGAGACCAACATGTTCCCGTGCTCCAATATGGTGGAGCTAATTAGGTTCAGGATCACAACAATTTTTACCAAGTTAAACCAGAGGACCTTTTAAAACAACCGCGTGTTTTGATGCCACTTAGAGGCCATAGTTGAGCCTGGCGGCAACTTCCTTGATCAAATTATCCCCTTCAGTTTGATTTGGAAAGTGTGAATGTGTATTTATTCATGGCATGAATCTTAAATCTATCTTTTTGTTGCCGCTACTTGCTGACTGTTATGGTCAAAAAATCTATTACATCTTCTGTCTGAACAAAGAAATTTAATATATTTTTGTCATCTTCAACCAAAACATAAATTAAATTAATACTTCATTTCACATAGAAGTCAAATCTATTTAGAATATTACGAGAAGTTTCCCTGCCCAAAATTTTCTAGTGCATTAGGGACTGGTAAGTAAGGCTCATGAGGGACAAGTGTTACAGTTGAGGGTATGAGAGGATACTTATTTTCTCTTCCTTTCAAATTTCTGTATTTTGTAACATCCGCTATGCAGAGATACCAGTCATTATGGCGGGTTTTCGGTTATGTCCATATTCTAGTAATGGCAAAAGGCATGGCTCATCATCTTGTCCCTCTCAACCACTCTTCTTTAGTAGGTCATGAGCTTCCACATATCCTATGAGGAAGCCATGGCTTTTCTTGGTTATCCATGGGCATTCCAAAATAAAGTTTGTGACCTATCTAGAATTTGGTACTATTCAGGACATTATATACTATCAGCCTTGTGTCAATATAATATTCACACACGTAGCAATGTGTATAGGGAGATTTTTTTGATACCCTGGTACCCATACCCAAGAAAACTAAAATTAAATGCAGTGTTTGGCTCTGATCACTAAAAGTTTTCTTCAGATTTATTCCTTGCCTATGGTTCTAAATAAATTTGTTATGGCCAAAAGTTTTCCTGTTTTGTTTTTTACTCGTAATTGTTAAATAACTATATATGCGCACACAGACAAAACCAGACACATCTTTACTCACCCGCCAATCTTCTTGTAAAAACGTACAGGGATTGGACAAAGTAATGAACTCATCAACTAGTGCACCCATTCACACCAAAAAAGTCTTTAAAATTTGTTTAAAATGCCTTAAAATTACGTTGAACAATTATTGGTGTCCACAATTCACAGATCTTGCAATAATCAAGTTTTTTGTGTGTAAATTGGAGCAAAAACTAGGGGATATATTTTTTTTAAAAAGCATCTATGAAGGAGGTAGAGCAGGTTTCACTCGAAAAAAGTTAAAATTCGTATAGATACAGCTCAGAGCTGTATGAATCGATTGGTCGGCGTATTGAATTTATTAATACTGCTAAGGTGGATGGGACTAAAAATTGTAATTTAAATAATGTTTCCATTATTTTGTACAACCACTGTATTTGTGTACATGTTTTTTGTGGGGTTTTTTTAACAGCTCATCTGGCGACTGCCTACTTGGGCATTAGGCGCTGTATTAAAAACTGCCTAGTACTAGGCTACTTTAAAATCTAATGCGGTAATACAAAAAAATAAAAACACCCAAACAACACCAGAAATTGAAAAAAAGGGAAGAGGAAACGTGCAACCTATAAGGGAAAAAATCAACAAAACAAAACAAAAAAAAACTGGTTAAATAAAAGTGAGAAGGCCGGCCTCCCCCAAAAAGTCAACAAGTCCACCAGTTAAAGTGCACGCACTCGTCCCGAGTACAAGGAACAGGCGGTGGTGACCCCGCCCATACCGGTACTGGGACAGGTAACGTGCGCGAAGATCACCCAGACTGGAACATTCGACAAGAATGTGCCGAACAGTCTGGGAGACGACGCAGTCGTCACAATAGGGCGCAGGCAAGCGCTCTATCAAATAGCGATGCGTAACACAAGTATTTCCGATTCGGAGACGACAGAAAGCGATCTAAAGCCGTCGCGGCAGTCCGAAGAGCTGCCCGTATTTCTGCCATGTAGTCGTTGTGAGTAAAAGCGAAACGCTGGTCCGGTTGCGGCGTCCTCGTGGACTCTTTGGCGCCCTTATCGGCGCGCCCATTCCCCGCAATTCCTACATGTCCAGGAACCCAGCAGAAGATAATCTCGGCATCCGCCCGGTTCGCCAAAACCGTGGGGTCACGGATATCGCGAACCTGGGGATGCGGAGATTCCAATGAACCGAGAGCACTCAGGGCGCTTTGTGAGTCGCTATAGATCCCAATCCGGTTTCCGAACCGGACACGTCGCGCAATCCCCCGTACCAAGTGGTGTCTCGCCATCAGCTCGGCCGTGAAGACAGACACAGCGCCTGGCAGAGCCCCGCTGACTTCAAACAGTGGGGATACGGCGTGGAAGCCGACCCCCTCTTGCGACTTGGAGCAATCCGTATACACTGGCACGGTTCCATGACACGAGGTGTGCTGCAAAAAGTTCGAACGCAATACTCCCGGTGCTGTACATGCTATGGGAGCAGAGGCGTGACGACAAATAGCTAAATGTGGTACCCTCCAGGGTGAATTCCTGGACAGAACCAGTGGCGCTACCGCCCGAGAGCTATACCTAGCTTTCGAAGGAGTTTAATAGCCCTAAACCTAAAGGGCTTAGGGTATGACTGGCGTCTCTCGGTGGCATAGGCACCGTCAAGATCAGTTGCGGATGCAGTGGGAGCTGTTGGCGACTGAGGGAGGCGCCAGGCTCGCGCGTGCAGGCAAGTGATGCACTGCACGCGGCGTAGAGTGAGTGGCATCTCCCCAGAATCGACCAACAGGCTCTCAATGGGGGAAGTGCGGAAGTCACCAGTCGCAAAGCGAAGGCCGGTGTGGTGGATCAAGTCCACCTTCCGCAATAAACGCTCGGCTGGGGATACATAAACTCGCATTCGTAGTCAAGCTTCGAACGAACAAAGGTTCGATAAAAAAGTAAGGCAGTAGCCCTATCAGCGGCCCCAAGCGCTGAACGTCACGGAACGGAGAATATCCATGGCGCGGGTACAAGAGACCCTAAGGCTGCGAATATGAGCCTTCCAGGTGAGGCGTCGGTCAAATACAAGACCAAGGAAATTGTGCTATTCCACCACTTCCAGGTGCACCCTATTAAGAAACAAGTTTGGATCGGGGTGGAGCCGTGAATAGCGGCAGAAGTGCACCACCTTAGTCTTGGCCAAAGAAAACCAAAACCTGTGCGCTTCAGCATAGCGAGAGACGCGGTTCAATTCCTGTTGGAGTCGACGCTCCAGAGTTGGCATCTGGGCCGCGCCAAAAGAGATAGAAAGGTCGTCCACGTAGAGCATAGCAAGAACATCTTCCGGCAGCACCGAGGTTATGCCGTTGATGCTCAGAGCAAAGAGTGTGACACTGAGGACACTTCCCTGCGGGACACCGTCTTCCTGCTCCTTTGAGCCAGAGAGGGCTCCCCCCCACCCATACGCGGAATTGACGATCTCGCAAAAATTCAGATATAAAGACTGGGAGGCATCCCCTCGCCCCCATCGTGTGGAGAGTCTCCATGATACCGTATCGCCATGCGGTATCATAGGCCTTCTAGAGATCAAAAAATACAGTGGCGTAGTGCTATCTACGAAGAAAGGCCTCGCAGACGGCATATTCCAGTCTGAGCAGAGCATCCGACGTGAAGTGGAACTTTCGGAAGCCCCAGATGGTCTCCGCTGTCCAGGAAAAAGGCTAATCTAACATGCACCAATTTCTCCATCAACTTGCACACGCAAGAGGTTAGAGAGATTGGGCGAAAACCGGTCGGAGTAGAGTGATCTCTTCCCGGTTTGCGAAAGGCGAGCAGAGTAGCGATTCGCCAGGAGTCTGGGAGAAGACCTTTCACCCAGATCCTGTTGAACAAATCTAACAGAAAGGCCATGCCTCGCTCACCCAGGTGTCGACGCATGGCGTAGGGGACATCATCCGGACCATGGGCGGTGTCCGCGCACGAAGCAAGAGCGGAGCGCAACTCACTCACAGTAAACCTGTCGTTGAAGGGTTCTCCGCCTCTGGAGGTCAAGTCCAGTTGGTGGCCTTCCGCGACATGACCACGCGCATTGAATCCTGGCAGAGCAGCATCTTGGCTAGATAATGCGAAGAAAGCGTTCTCGAAGGATTCTGGCACAGACACGGGGTCCGAGAATACGGTCCCATTCTCCTGGGGACGGGAGGGGGGGCCTGCGAGAACTTGCCCCGAATCATTCTGACTCGCTTCCACACCTCTACTAGAGGGGGCTTCCCGTTAAGTAAGGACACGTATGTCTGCCAAGGAGAGCGGTGGGCGTGCGTTAAAATATACCGGAACCTATCCCTAGCCCGACGAAATTCACCGTGAGTGGAATCGTTCAGGCGGTGCTTATAGCGCATGTAGGCATAACGCTTCTCTTTGAGGGCCGCTTCACACTCGACCGACCACTATGGGAGCGGTCGTCGTGCAGAATAGCCAGACATTTTAGGAATAGTAGTCAGGCCCGTGGCAATGAGGTTGCCGGAGAAGAACTGAACGGCCTCATTAACCGACCTAAACTCCTCGACTGAGATAGAGAATTCAGTCATTTTCTGAAATGCAGGCCACCGCGCCTGCACCAAGCACCACCGAGATGGGCTCTCAAGCGGCAGTTGCCCTGAAAATGATATTTGAATGGGAAAGTGATCACTACTATGGAGGTCATCGACCACCCTCCAATCAAAATCAGGCTGTGCATCCGAAGAGCACAAAGATAGGCCAAGGGAGTAAAATTAATCGTTTATCGAGGAACCACCGTCTCCGAGCCACTCAGACCACCACTAGGCGTGGGCGAAGGAGCCGAAGCTCCTTTGTTGCTGTCCTCCTTACGTGGGACAGCTTTAGGAACAACGGAAGATAGCCTGGCGACCAACTTCCAGGGTGTTGCCTCCTGTAAGTCTAACGACTCCGTATCGGCACGTGGCCGTTTCGCCTTACGGGAAACGGTCACGCTGGGAGATAAGGGGGGAGCCCTGGTTTTAGCTTGGGCTGGGTATTAGCCCTTTTTGCCACCAGCTTTACTAGGGGAGCGCCCGGGTTGAGTAGAGCCCGCAAGAGGGCTCCAAATGGGCGCGGAAACAACTGTGCTCGTTGGCCTGGATAGGCAAGGAGCAGAAGGTGCCTTTCTAACTAGGGAGGCATAAGCCGTCCCAGGCATAGCCGGGCGCGCCAGGACCAAGTCCTTAGCCTTGCGGAATAAGAGTCGATCCTGGGCCTGAACGGCCAAGATTTCTTTCTTAAGGAGATATGCACCACATTGCTTCGAAGAAGCTGGGTGCGGTTCTCCGCAATTGACACACTTGGCCACGAACGATTTAGACTTATCGTGTGCGGCCTTGGAGCAATTTACACAGACTTCGGGTGACCCCGACTTTGCACGTCTACAAGAACAATTCGTATGGCCGAAGCGTTGACAGTAATAGCACCGCCGCGGCAGTGGCACGAATGCCTTCACGCGGTAGCGGTATAAACCGGCACGCACCTACTCAGGGAGCTTGTCACATTCGAACGTGACGAAGAGTGTAGGGGTGGGTCTTGAGGCCCCTCCCTATTTTCTCATCACACGTTCGACCTTGACCGCCCCACGGTCGGCCAGCTATAAGGTGGAGTCCTGAAAGGAGTAGTCAACGAGTTCCCTCACATAAACTACTCCTTTCACAAAGTTCATGGTAGAGTGGGGTGTAACACTCACCGGGGGGCCATGAGGTGTCTGAAGTGCATTTATCTTGGACGCCTCGGCGTGATTCGCCGCATTCGCCAGAAGGCTCCCGTCCGAGTAACGGGTCACCTTCGGTTCTCTACTAATTGCACTAGCTAATCCTCTCCTCTGATAGATCATGTTGCCCTTGGACAACATGGTGCCATCAGTGGAGCGAATAACGAGAAAGCGTTTGAAGCCAGCGGGCTTCAAACGCCAGGTAGCCTCTGACTGAGGGGCCCCGATGTTATTAAGGCTATGCCCTGTGCAGCACTTTTGGTCTTAGTCATAGTCAGGGGCTCTGCACACGGAGGGGGATAGAAGGGCCGGATGTTCCGATCTTGGCTTAGGCGCTTACCAAAATGGCAGCAGACCCATCCATCCCTGCAGCCCCCGCGGATGGAGAGGAGCCCAAAGACTTTTTCGTCTTTTACATGTTCTTTTTCTTTTTAGGAGAGGCGGGCGGCGAATGAACCCGCTTCTCCCGTCCGCCGGCAGGAGCCCCCAGGCCAGATGGAGCGGCCTCAGCCAGGTCCTTCTCCGAAATGGATTGATTCCTGGTGGTCGCAGGGGCACCGTTGGAGGAAATCCCTCCCCTCCTTGTACTAACTTAGAGACCCCAGCCGTTTGAGGAGGACCTTGCATATGGGCGGATTCGGTTTCGGTGCTTAGCGCCGAGTCCGGATTCCCCACCCCCCATGTAAAGCCCTACCGTCTGAGGCTGGGTTGCCTTAATGACCATATCTATCTCAGTAGGGGGCTCCAGTTAGCCATCCCGTCCCAGAACATCGCAGGTCCTGTTGCCAGCGTCACCGGTCATTGGTTGGGAGGCACAGGCCTTAACCAAGGCAAGGTTGAGTATTCTTGCCAACAGGTCTTTTGAAGGAAGCGACCGAAGGGGCCTGGCTTCCCTCTCCCCCCTAAGGGGGTTTGCCCTATCGAGCCGCTTCAATGAGGGGTGGTCGGCAATGGGTTGCCTGCTGGCTTTCTTGGAAGTCCCCTTAGAAAGAAAAGGAGGGACTGCCGCTGAAAATAGGGGATGCCCGAAAGCACCTCCAGAGAAGGGGGTGAGGGGGAGTCCCCTACACCCGTAGTCGTAGGAGAGGAATAACTCTCCTCTCTGGTTAGAGAAATATGGAGGGTCCCCTGCGCAATCACAGGAGGAAAACCTCGATCTTTTTAGTGGAGCTGCCCGAGGGTGGCTCCGTCGATGATAGAGGGGGAATTAAAGGGTTTTTTGGGCACATCATTAGGCATGGTGACCCTCTTTTTATTCCGGGATGCAATTGCACATCACCCCTCGCAGTAGCCCGCTCTGCAAAGGGTGCTTACGGGCCTGGCAGAGCCAGGTGCTGCCATTTATGGCCACCCCTGTCCTCCTAGCTACCTGGCAGCCCTTCAGCATGGCGGCTTCACCTTGATCATGGCGTAAAATCAAGGATAGATAGTGAAGTGAGACGGAAAAGGGATGGTAGAAAGTATGAGTGGGGATGAAGCAGGTTGTTAAAAAAAACTATCCCGAACCGGGGCTTAGGGATTAGGGAACGTTGTCCCCTCCCCCCTCAGCCCCGATCTAGAACGGTGGGCTGAGAAGAAGGTCAGAATCTACCCTGTGAAATTTGAGGCTGACCAGAGAAAGTTGTGTGAGAGGTTGTATGAAAAGCGAGGAAACACAAGTGTTTTCAAGGAAGGAAAAGAGGATAAGCTGGGGTCGGACAAGGTGCTGAGTCCCGTCAGCACGGCGGCCAGGATGGCAAATCTCTGCCCCCCGTAAGGGGCGCTTACCCTTGTGATTTGAAGCAGGGAAAGTTAAGAGCCTCACGTCTCAGAGTAGTTTTGCTTGAAAAGGAAAAGAATAAACAAAAATCGGAATCTTAGGTTAGGATTTGGGCAGTCGACTGCATGAAAACAGACACTGAGCTTCATTCATGTGATGGGAAGGGGATGCTTAGTATGGGTTGGCTGGGCCAAAAAGATCCCTTAGTGAACTGTTGCTGGTGTTAATTGTGATTAGACGTCTCTTTAGAGAGCAATGCATATAAATCGGCATTTATTTGCAAATGAGGGATATTCTTTTAATTCTGAATTCGTTTAATATCATCTTTCTCCTAGTTCCGTCTTATCCAAATCTAGACTAAAAGATAGAACAATTATAAAGACTTTGCAGAGTGTGTGAGGTAATTTGTCGCCGTTAGCAACACTGAATTCTGTGAATGCGTATTACCTGGCGTTGATTTTCACTCATTTCTATCATAGTAGACACTGTTGTGCATTTTCTGTGAACAATAAAATACCAGGGGTGAATTCGATCCTCCAAAAATTTGTGATGCGTGGTATTCACGCTGAGCGTTAGAATGCGATGATCTCCGACTGCTTGGGAGTCAATCTTAGGACGGTGCAGAGGATAATGAAAGCGGTGGATGATTTAGGCTGTGATTATTAGGGTATGTTGGCTCGAAAACTGTACTCTAAGCGTTCTGATACAAAAGGAGCCCCCAATTTTGTCAAAGAGATCCAGACCATCATTGATAACGATCCCAGTAAGTCAATAAGGTACATATCCAAGAACAAAAGCGTGTCTCTCATCGTGCAGTTACTGCATAAAGAACTCAGTTAGAATGAGAAACGGCGAGCTTCTTAGGCAGAATATGGAGGGCAAGCGAAAGAAACGTGCTGGGAAGCCTGTTGAGCGCTTAAACATTAGTTCAAGCCTGAGATGCTTTTGCCACGAACAGGTAGGGAACTCTCAAAACATACGCTGGCTTCTTTTGTCCACTCAAACTGTACCGGGAGTCATGGAGACCAAGTTTACGTTTCACATCATTGGTTTGGACTGGTTAGTAGTGAGGGATCATGTTATTACCTCGTTTAACTTCCCGAAGGGCTAGATTGAGTGTTTTAAGGAGTTTGGGGTCCCGAGATCAAGGATGTGTTCTTATGAAGGCCATACGTATGACAGCGGAACTCTCTACCATATATTATAAGTAATGCTGTCAGACAATTTTTTAAGCGCATCGCTGCAATATCTGGATTATTATGTGTGGAGAATGGCTAAAAGAGATACCAGCAAGTTTCAGTGCAGCAGCAAGTTGCAGCTTACGTCGAGAATTACTACAGTTTTTACCCAGTTAAAGAGGATGACCGTCAAGAAAGGGCTGCAACAGGTTTCGATGACACCTGGAGGACGTGGTTGAGGCCGACAGCGAATCTTATTGGTAACTTTGGTAAGTATATATGTATTTAAAAAACAGAACATATAATCCTTTCTGATAAAATAACGTCGAGAGGTCTCATAAAAAAGTTAAAATTTAAACCAATTTACCGAAAATAGTCAGTTTATGGTCGTTTAAGTGTGCATGGACATTTGTATCCGAGTAACCGACATTCAACCGCATAGTACAAATTCGTAGATCATCAATTTATTATAAATGTTGACACACAAACATCCCTAATATGAAAAGCGCTTAGAAACCCTGTAACAAAAATATGTAAGAAAATAATTACCCATTTCCCTGTACAGAAGACTCAAAGTAATAGAAAACCACCAAAACCGGCGAAAGACTTTTAATTTTGAATAAAAAAACGCTTGTTTTAATCTCGGAGTTTTGCCCATTTGCAGTACTGACGGAAATTAATCCACTGTGAATTAAACCCAAAAGTTTCGACGCAAAATTAACTGTCAGGATCCATTTATGAAAAAATGGGGTAAGAAGGAAAATCACACGAATAAAATATAGTTTTATTAAAATTGTAAAGCACTAAAGGTAGTTTTGTCTAGATTGATCTATCTAGGATTTTGTTGTACAAGGGTGGACAAGAATCATTTCTTACATCCTTCACATTCTACAGTAATGGCACTTCTTCCAGTAAGTGAGAAGAAACATTGCGGCATATCTTTTAATTTGAAACGATGTCCATTTCTTTGTCCATCTTGCTTGTTGTATCCAATTATATGCCTAAATTGCAAGTATGGGTTTTCTTCCTGTTTCATGTCTACAGAGAAAGTTATTTTTTATGTAGGAAAAAAATGGAATTTCGACCAACTTAGAATGGACATATCTCTCATACATTCTAATGATCGAAAATAAATTAAAAAAGCTCTTTCTCGCCCTTTTTTACAAGTAATCTTACTTTATAATACTGCTGTAAATGACCTTTTGCAATTCTCTCAAAATTTCCATTATTAGTGTCTTAAATTACCTATTAACCCCATTTTGATTGTTTCACATTTTAAAGAAAATAATTGACTGGGATGGTGAGTTTTTGCCTCTTTCAGATCGTTCTGTTTCTCTCTACTGTCACTACATCCTGGCACTAAGTACGGTATTCTAGATTCACTTATCCCTTACCCCCTTTATCCCTACACACGCGCCGTTCCTATACTCTATTTGAAAACTGGGACAGTCTCATCTAAAGGCCACGGACTCTAATTGGCGTCCTCAAGTTTAACTTCTCTATAACGCGGTAAATGGCATCAATTGTTCGCATTTTAATAAAGAAATCTATTTGGAAATTCCCTTCATCTTATCGAGACAAAGAACAATAGGATAATTAAAGCGGATAGTTCGAAGGTCTGCATTATATTTCCAACATTCCCCTTTCTCTACATCCCTTTATCCCTCTCAGACAAAGTTCTCGCGAGTGACCTCTGCCAGCTTTGTTTAATGCTACTCATTCTAAAACTAGCAGAATTTAAAACCCATTAATGAGTTTATTATGACTCGAAAGAAGGCTTCCTTCGACCTGTTTGCTTATGCATACATAAGCTACTCAGAATACACAATCCCACCGCAGCAATCCACATTAAGCATTGATGAGTTTGGTTCTCTTAGGAGAAGCGTAATAAATAAAGGAGAGAATTATACCGAGGGATTTAAGATAACATTAAACAGAACTGTTTTTTTCTCTACATTTAGACCTTGTAAAGGCCAAGTTCTCTTGTGACTATTTTGATGACAAGACAATGAGTTTCGACTAGGAGAACAGGAACAAGACTCTCGGTGACAAAAAGATTAAAAATATTAGCTAAGGAATGTGAAAGGAGAAAAATACACCAGAAAGAAAGGTAAAATAATAAATTAAAAAAAATGAAAATTTGAAAGGGAGCTGAAGAGAAGAGGTTACAGTTACTCGAATGTACGAATCCAGCAAGACCTGCTTTATCGCATAAGTGCAATAGCAGAGGAAAGTAAAAATATGTACATTGAGTTGAGGTGCAAAATAGAAAAAGGAACGCGGAATTAGAAGAAAGTAAAATCGTTGTTAGGCAGCAAACAATTCAAAAAGAGAATCTAACTATTTCATCCGTCGATGGTACCCATTTACCCAGCGATAGATGAGGAAAAGTGGACGAACACCAAAAATGGTTAGTTTTCTTGCATTCAATTGCTGTATTGATATTACTTTCCTTAATGATAATAAATCATTTTTACTTTCATAAGCAGGCTCGTAAAAAAAATCCTTCCTCGTTGTAGAAAGGAGGATCGATCCGGTGGGTCACTTGCTCTCCAAATTCATTGCATTAAAAGTTATTTAACACAGCTATGCTTCTTTCGAACTTTTTCATTTCACCTAACTTTATCAATCTGTTTACACTCCTCTATTCTGAAACTTCTGATAGTGATACTTTCGTTAGTTTAGCCTCATAGCAATTAAAATTGCTACTATTTTTCTCCCGACCAAGAAATTTAGTGATGAAAGGAGAGAAATTGTTACTCAAAATCAGTTTCAAATTTGGGGGAAAAATCTTTTTGCCTCGATTTGACAATTAGTCTCCCCCACAAAGAAGTCTCCATGCCGACCATATCAAGATTCGCGGAAGAGACTTATGCGCTTTCGTTAAACAGATATTTTACAGTGAAAAGGTTTGCTACTTCATTGTATATCATCTTATCATTTTACAATATTCCTCTTCTTTACATTTATCCACCTTTTTCTTTCACCTGTTTCTCCCCCTATTTGTGAGGAAGAATTCAGTGTAGGCAGTGGTGATATGCGGTTACAATATCCAATTCATACAGTTCTTTTTAGGAGTTTTAGATTGGTGTATTGGATACAGTCACTGGGTGAGCGCGGATGAAGAACGTCTCCGCTCGCCGGAGTGACACATGCATTGTGAAGATGGCACCTCATCTCTCTATTCTCTTTCCTTTTGTTTCCAATTCACTGTATGCAAATGCTTTCTTCCCTAATTATTCTTTATTCATTTATTTCTTTTTACACAAATAATATTCAGGAAGTAAAAAAGTTAAAAAAAGGGAAAAACTTAATTAGATGAAATTGGAATGAAAATGGAAGTTTTTATTAAGAAATTGAACAAGACAAATATAAACTCATCTGTTTTAACTCTAAATGCTGTAGCACATTTAGTATATCAGAAGGAATTAAACTCTATTTCTTGAGATAAAAAAAAAAAAAAATTGTTCTTAGCGTGGCACTTGAATACCAAGAATTTTAAAATTATATCAATCCGTCGAAACCCAATGTATAGAATTTTATATAATATATTACTTTTATTGGATCCTCCTCCCCCCCAATACTCCAATACTAGAGTTGTTTTGGTAGAATCTTTCACGCTGTTCATCCTTTCCTTCTGCCGCATTTGTGGGAAAAATGATGTCAATAGGTTTTAATTACATGTTACATCAGTCTTCCATACAATTTAATTTGTCTATCAAGCCAAGCTATTTTTTCTATGGTTCTTTTTCCAAGAAGGCCATCACGAAGTCATCATAATGTATGCCCCACTCATAATTCAAACCTTTCAGGATCAATTCGAAATTGCATTTGTTCGAGAGATTTATTCATTATTTCGCTGTTATTTTTACTTTCTGAAGCTTTTAAGAGATCGTAGATCAGACTTAATTCGATATAAATTAAAGTTGAAAGGATTTGATCTTCACTTATAAGTGTTCTTTCATTAAATTGCAAGAACCTAAATTTACTAACACTCATTCTGACTATTATATAGGTATATCAACCTTTAAACGATTGTGGTGTAGGGTGACCGTGAAGAGGACTCGCCAGAGAATCGGGATACAGATCCCAGTGCGAGGGCTATATAAACAAAGTCGAGTGCAGTTGGCCTAAATAATCAATTCTTAGAGTTTCTAGGATTAGAGAAACTATTGGTAGAAAATTATATAACTTTACTATATACAAAGAAAATATTAATAGCACAAGAAAAGGGAAATAAAATGAGAACCGGGGTACCAAACGGAGGGGGAGGGGGATACAAATGACTCGACGGGTACGAGAGTCTTAGAGAGGGTGCACGGTGATTGCTCCCAGATAAAATGGAAGAGTACAATTATCGGGGAGAGACGGAAAGCCTAATTCACTGGAGGCTTAAATACGGCAAGTAAACGGGGCGCTGCAAAGTTGAACTTGCAAGAGTACTATTATTCAACCTCGCTGAAAAATAAACAATGGAGTACTCCAGTCGTTGAACTAAGTCGATAACCGAGTGATAGATGCTTGTCCATGTCTATCGCCTATCGGCGGTAACTCTGGCCTTAGATACTAGCAAGGCTAGATAGAGATGACACGTCACGTTCGGAGCTGGAAGCCGTTGGGAGGCGAAGCAGGTTCTACGAAACTGTACGTGGCTGTTAACCAAGACAGGGCTGTATGGTACTGGTTTTTTAAAGCTTTTCTCGAAGTATTTATATTGCCTCGGCGGAAGAGGGTAGTAGGGGGCCCCAAAAGGCTGACGGGGATCTCATTAGACTTGGCGCGTTAGGGGGAGAGGATAGTCTCGGTGGCCTCACAGCTTTGCGCAAAGGTCCTTAGTGCCGTGGGCCTGGCGTCGATCAGACGATTAGACGGGAAGATAAAGAGAACCCAACTCGGGTCAGCCGATTGAGCGAAGTCTCGATGCTCCTTTGGGGCTGTCTGGCCTTGCAGGTGCATCTTTCTCAAGCGCCACGGGTAGACTTTGGATTCAGAGACGGGAGGGGAATTTCTTTCTCACAATGGTTGGGTATATGAAGTAGCAAATCAGATATACTCTTCTACCATGTTTCCTTCTGATTACCACCCTTTATGTGTTCAAATAATCGTATTCACTATGAAAGATTCTTTCATAAGGACGTAATCGAAGAGAAGAGAGACCAACAAATTTTAGCACGGTGAGCTCGAAGAGTTTTCTTTAACAGGAGTCGATAAGATTTTATATTTGGAGATGAATCTTAAAAAGCGAATGGATAATATTTTCATAATGAAAGTTTCATTTATGCATATCTTTTAAAAACACCTAAAAGTTTCCTGGCGCAACTTATATTTGAGTACCAGTAACAATGGTAAACAAATGCTAATAGTTTCACAAGAAAAGAATATAAATTTCTGTATAAACCAATAATGTACATAGTACTTAGGAACTTACAAACCTGAAAGAATGAAAAGTAAAGAACTCATGTTCAGAAAGTCACGTCATGAGACATTTCAAAAATCCTTATGAACTTTCTTTTCAGCTATAGCGAGATGTATCTAGTATTTATATAAGGGAACAAAAGGGAATTTCTGTATAAACCAATAATGTACATAGTACTTAGGAACTTACAAACCTGAAAGAATGAAAAGTAAAGAACTCATGTTCAGAAAGTCACGTCATGAGACATTTCAAAAATCCTTATGAACTTTCTTTTCAGCTATAGCGAGATGTATCTAGTATTTATATAAGGGAACAAAAGGGAATCGTAGTGATTTCATGTATCTTGAATGACCAATCTAAGGAATTTAAATATACGTACTGGGTCCTATTTGAACTTTATTAATTATATATTTCGATCAACATTGCTTTTTTCGCTAACTCTGGCCAAGTTTTAGAAATTTGGTAATAAATCGATCTCTTTAAATCCCGAAAGATTTATCAAGTAAAGATTTTATCTCCTCTTTTTCTTTCAATAGAAATTAACTTTACTTGGTAATTTCTTTTTGACAAACCGACCAAGGTAAAAATGTATCATTAAAATCTCTATATCAGAGTTCTTGACATTATAACACCATTAAAATATGCATGTGATTGACATGTTTAGCAGTATTTTGTAAAAATTATACACTTATTTTTGAGGAAATCTCCATCAAATTGATGACGTTGTTTTAACCATAAACTAAAGTATCATCCGTTACGTGTATGTCCAACTCCTTTATGAGTATTCGGAAGCGGCGCTTCTTCTACGTCTCCAGCGTTGGGATTTATGGAGGTTGTTGAGTCACGCAGCTCAGCTAAACACCTGCCAATAATCGTGATAGTATTCACCCTGGAACCAGCATACACAGATACCAGTGGATAGCTTATCAAATCATCGAAGATGGAAATGATGTTGGCCATTCCCACTATACCGACATACAAAAATTACTATTATTATTTAATTAATTAAATAATTTCTTTAAATAATAAGATCGTATTAATTTCTTCCTTGTCAGACTGCTTCACTGCATAATTGTTTTGAACTCAATAGAGCTTTTGTTGAAAAATAACAATCACACTTCTTTTTGTTTTAATTTTATTCAATTTTATACAAACTATTTAAAAAACCCAAGTAAAGTTATCCAATTTGGAGATAAATAGAATATATTGATGTTATTTTAATTGGGTTTCGGTTAAGAGTTAACATATCAGAAAGTTCGAAACAAACGTGAGCTAGAGTTAAAGAAATGATTACGAGGGATATCCTAACAGGACTTGTTAAAACATCGATAGAAAAATGTAGAAGAAATTAAGTAACATCTGCACTTCTTTTCAACATTATGGAAGACGCCTATAATTCTGAACGTATCTTAAGTTTCTTTTTTTGGAAAGAAGTTCATTCATCAGAAATTAGCAAACGTTTGATTAATGATTACTTGAGAAGAACACAAACAAAAAGAGCTCTTTATTAATAGATTTCCTGATTTGAAGCAGATAAAGCAAGATAGAAGGATAATAAACATAGTGGGAGGCTAACTTAGTCAATAAATTGTAAAAACATCCATGCTTTAGATGAATTAATAATGGTAGACTTAAGTATCACCATTCGATAGATAGATGATGCGATATTGATGTGAAACAAATGTTGCATTTATGACTAAGCAAGGTTACAGTAAGCTGGGTCCGAAAAATGCTAGTGACTAATTGAAAATAAACCATAATTATGTTTGTCAACACATAAAAATCATTATTAGACACATGGAAAAACATTGTCATTAACTATTCAGAACCCATCAAATTTTTATCTTTTTTTTTCCATCCAGAAAGTGAAAAACAGTCAAAAGAATGGAGTTGGAGATGAGGAAAAGGGGTTTAATTGAAGCTATACTGTTCCAGTCATGAGCAAGGTGATAGTTATTGTTTTTTAGGGATTTTTCTTCTTTATTACTTCTCTTTTATGTACGCGATCAATTTGAAATATAATTAAAATTCATTTTGAAGCCAATTCTAGCAGTCATTTATATTGATGAGACACAATAAGCTCCATGGTTGCTCCTTCTTGCAGCAAGACAAGGTGGACACTCTAATGCTCCTTATTTACCGAATTTAGTTAGTTATCTTCATTTGAATTTCCTTTATTCCCCAAAGTGAAAGAAACTCTAAGAGAAATTAGCTTTCAATCAATAAAAGATGTAAAAGAGCAATATACAACGAGATTAAAAGTACTCGTCCCTTTCGATTCAGGTGTGAGAAAACTGATTCGACGTGTTTTTGAAAAATGATAACTATGTAGAAAAGCATCCGATATTAATTCAAATTTTAATATTTTCATTTTATTTCAATCTTCTTTTACTTAAAAATCTATAAAATTACAAGTAATTAGCAACACCCTGCATAGTTAACGATATTTACTTTAAAATAAATGAATAAATGAATAGAGAATCTTCAAAACTTTTCTTTTAATTGAGACAAAATAGAGCCCTCACTTGCTTTCTTTGGTGCTTTGAACAGGGTGTTCATTACTTTTGTTTTTACCTAGAACTTGAAAAAGACATCTTTACATCAATTTTCCATTCTTAGATCCGAATTTTCGAGAAGTTTTATGTCATCTTCATCCTTGACTCACATATTATTCAGAAAGGGCAGTCATGTTCCTATTGTTTAAATTTGTTCCTGGAAATTTGCAATAAGCGCATTTGTCTCCATCATTAATAAATGATAAGAGTTTATATTCCATTTTTTTGTTATTCCTCTCTGCCATCCTCAATAATGGAAAATCGTCTAATATTTGAGCAATCTTCTTTCATTTCTCACTTGACACAGGTTATTTTCAGTTCTTTCCAACTTGCTTCGCAAATAAAGGGATATTCTATAAATATTGATAGATTATATAATTTCCATTCGTATCATCAATATTCTCTAGGCAATTCTGAAATGGCAGTTTAGTGAATGATCTTTGCGGTAGACCCATTCGGACCTCTCTAGTATAGAGACACACAAAAAATAATCAGATAATTAATTTACTTCGTCTAATCAGACCCTAGAGCGTATTAATAAAATGAAATAAATCTACATCTTCTCCTCCAAGAAATAATAGATAATGTTTTTTGCCTCATTGTGGGGATAGGTAATAGACATTATTCTTCAAATTACCCAACTCTGTGGGCAACACCTGTCATAGAGTTATTGAATGTCGCAGTAATTCAACCATTTCTTACCATTGAAACTTTCTACATATCTGAAATTTTTTGAGTCACCCTTTTATATATACATATCACAAGGAATAAAAGACAATATAAGTAATAAATAGACATAAAAATATTTTAAAATAAATCCTATAAACATACACGAATGTATTATAATTATTATTGACATCACAAAAGGGTAGGAAACAAAAAGAATTGTTTTCTTCTTTCAATTCTTCACAATAGTGTGATTCCTTTGACTAAGCGGCAACATTCTTAATTAAAACTTCCAATATTGGATATGGTGTTTAGCATTCTCGTATTCTTTGATCAAAATTGCTCCTGAATTCAAAGGTGTCGGAAATATTACCTGATCAGAAAAAAATATGTTCTTTGAATTGACAAAGTGAAAATGGCGACTCAGATTCATATTAATGAATATACAACTCTGTGACCCTCAGCATTAAGAGTGATCAAATTTAATGTTATCTCTTATGGGAATTTTGTTAATGTAAGATTTATTTGTTAGGAAAATATAAATTTATTTATTTTTTCGTTAAAATGTATAGAATTGTCGTACATATTAGATATTCAAAATGAAAATTAAAAGATAAATAGAATTGGGAATTATTTAGTTGAAAATATGACTTTATATGAATTTTAATTTAGTGTATAATTTTTACGAGTAAATATAATATATTCAAGTCAAAATTAAATGAATGTTAGAACTCATTAAAGTTATACAATGTATCAACTGAATTTATTCTGATACAGAGAAGTTTGTGATGGTTGCCAAAGTGAAAGTTTGATGTAGTAGCTTTGTACAGAGAAAATGTGTCAATAGACAAAAAAATCGGTATTCTCTTAGAGAATGAAATAAAACGCCAACTGACCTAGTATGATCAAAAAGAGTGATAACATGTAACTTTGATGTTAAGGAATATCAGAAGTGCATATACCGATGGAGATTAATAGTAATAGAGAAGAGGGGGAGAAAGTAACATTGGAGCAAAGAAGAAGAGAAAAAAGGGAGAGTAGAAAGGGAGAGCTGTATTACTCCCATTATTCTTTTCCCTGATTTGTAGTTCCAGTCTAACATTATTTTCCTTCCGCCGAAAAAACATCCTAAGGAAGCAATCTGGGAAGCCACTGGAGAGCGATTAAGGTAAACAATATTTGTCCGTTGTATTTTGCGACTTTAAAAATGTGCCTTTGTATTAACTTTATTAAACGATTTATAAACAAATTTTGAACAACAATCTTTCATATAAACACAAATGGTGTACAATATCCAAACACTTCACTATGTGGGGTATATTGCAATCATTTGGGGGAGTCAAAAAGTTCTCAGATAAATGGCATAAAATTTTTATTTGTAATAATACTGTAATCATTTTTCTACATAAGCTCCATTAACATCTATACACTTTCTTAATCTATGAATCCAACGGTAAAGACCATCTTTGTAGAATTCACGGGGTTGTCTCTGGCACCAAGTAATGACCTGCTTTTTTGCTTCATCTAATGATTGAAACCGGGTTCCTTTTAGGTGTCCCTTTAAATTTGGAAACAGAAAAAAGTCAGAGGGTGCTAAATCAGGGCTATAAGGGGGATGAGCAAGAGTTTCCCATCGAAATTCCCGTAGCTGAGATCTCACAGCTTTGGACGAATGTGCAGGGGCATTGTCATGGTGGAACAAGATTTGCTTGTGGAGCTTTCCTCGTCGTTTTTTGGCTATTGAAGTTTTCAGCTTCCTTAAAACTCCTTCGTAATAGCTGGATGTAACAGTTTTTTGTCCTTCTAAGAAGTCTATTAAAATAATTCCCTCCGAATCCCAAAAAACTGTAGCCATTATCTTCTTAACGGACCTCTCTGTCTTGAACTTGATAGGCCCTGCTGCCCCCCTTGGGTGCCACTCTTTTGATTGAATTTTACTTTCAGGATCAAACTGATACACCCAAGTTTCATCTCCCGTTACGAGGCGCTCAAAAAAACTATCCTCGTTTGCTTCAATCTTGGTCAAAATAGCCAAAGAAAGGTTGGCCCTATGATTCAGCTGGTCTTCTCGCAACGCTTTTGGGACCCAACGTGCTGAAAGCTTGCTCAGGCCAAGATTTTCAGTTAGAATTCCAAATGCTGAGCCATGAGAGATTTCACATGCATTGGCAACTTCATCAATAGTAATACGGCGATCTTTATCCACTAGATTCCTCACAAGCTCGACATTTTCTGGGTTAATGGAGGTGGAGGGTCTCCCTTCACGTGGATCATCTTCAACTTCTTCTCTGCCCCCCTTGAAGCGCTTAATCCAGTCGTAAACTACCGCTATACATGGCGAAGAGTCACCATAAACCTGTTGTAGAGCGTCAATAATCTTAACAGGCTTCCAATCAAGTTTAGTCAGGAATTTAATGTTCGCTCTTATCTCAAAATTTGCCATTTTATGGGTTCAAAAAAGTAACCTTTTTGAAGCACATCTAATACAAAGAGTCTCGACAAATTGAATGACGAATTTTGTAGGAATTGTTCAGAAAACATGAAAGTCGTGTTTGACCCTGTATTTACTTGTACAAAATCGAACATTTCAATAATCTGGCATTTGTCTGAGAACTTTTTGACTCACCTACGTATATCCATTTTTAACCATTTTTTTCATTATGTAATTATATCTTAAACGATGAATATGCACTATTTCAACGAATTAGCATCGTTTAGAATTAGTGAGATAGTTAGTAAAAGTAAAATTAATTACAAAATTTAAAATACCTCGTAATTTTCCCTCATATCGCGGAAAAGGTGAAATATTTTGATAGAGTATGTGAGGAGTAATTTTAGGATGAACAACAAAATAAATGACAAAGAATCGAATTTCTCAGTATCAAATTCTGGCGTCGAGAGGGACAAGAGTGAAGAATGGGGACTTAATGATAATTATTGAGTAAATCTCATTAATACCAGACGAACTAATCGTGTAAATCTTTTCGATAACAGCGAACTTGCTATGATTGATTGGGGACAAACAGATTCTTCAAATTTAAGCATAGAACAACGAAAAGGGTAAAAGAGGAGGAGGAAAGAACAAAAGGCTAGGGAGTACAACTAAGCCGAAAGGTGCTTGAGGTTAACTTCGCACGAAAGTACATATGAATGAGGGAAATAACGAGAGTCTGGGGGTTACAGCTGAAGTAAAAGAATAGAATCTGTGCTAGCGCGCTCGAGAGTTGGCAGGCTGAGGGGAGATAACAAGAGACTAAGAAATACAACTGAAGAGAAATAGGCTTAGAGCTTGGTTCGATCGTAAGTACGTACAACTGAGAGAAAGGGGGGTTAAGGCTCGCTTCGCTCGCAAATTTGTTCATCTAAGGGAAAGGTACAAGGGAGCGTGGATAAGGGTAACTGAGGGGAAATAATACTGGCATGAATACAGCTATCTATGTTTGCTCTATTGTCACTCTCCACCTTTTGTGCTCTTTTACTACTAATAATGATAGAATAAAGCAGCAAGAGCCTCACCAATTGAATTCAAGAGATAAGGCTGGAGAGATGATTATTTGCCTTGATAGGATGGCACCACAGAATTTGTAAAGAGCAAAAAATCGAAAATTAATGATATTATATATAGAATAAACTTTAGAGAAAACGAAGAACTTTAATTACACAAAGAGTAAATACCTACAATGAATTTTTGCCATAGGACATAAGAAACATGATGATAATTGTATAAACTTGTTTAGAATTGACTTTTTAAAAATAAATAGAGGGAGACAGTAGCAATTAACGACAAAGGACAACCTCTTAACTTCTCAATATTTGATAATCAAAATTAGAATCAAATCAATAATAGACTTCAGAGACTAAATAAAAGCAAATTTTTCTTTCTCGTAGATATTCCTGTATTGAAAATGGCCAAACTGAGAAATTCTAAGCAGTCAAAAACGGTAGTGTACATGAATAAAAGGAAAATAATGGAGGAAAATGAAAGAAAACTTGTCTTCTGGATAAAACACAAATTTACAAATGAGAGAAATGGATAAATACTAATTAATGGAAAATCAAAGAAGAACTGAAACGAGGAGGAGAAAATAACAAGGAGTTTGGACAATGTCCTGCATCTCAATAAGTGGACATTAATATATTTATTAACAAATCATTTAAATAACTTACAAAAGGTTTCTTAAATCCACTTCAAAAGTTTTCATCGCTCCCAGTTTCGTGTCAGCCACGATGATCGTCAAACGACGAGGCCGGTAGCCTACCCCCGTAACTCATTGTGCAGGGTTCCATTTGAAATCGGATTTATATTTTAAAAATATTAACAACCTAAGTTTATTTTGCTATTTAAGGATGGAATAATATAATAAAAGATTTAAGAACCGAATCGAAATCTGATTCTGTAATCAATTAATATATGATAAACTGTATTTCAAAATAAATGGCAGCAAAAACACACGATAAGAAAGTAACTAGAAAATAAAACAAAAACTTCATTGTACCTAAGTTTGAGAGGGAAAAAGAAAGTTTTGTTTACGAGGCTGAAGAAGGGGAAGGTTTCACCCATGTTTTGATAGAGCAAACAAAAAATATTGTTTTATTGTTTGTCTGCCACAAAATCCTTTTTCATATTTTTTAAAAGTTTCATTTCAGGAATAAAGACTCAATTTATATTTATTGAATAAATGGAAGGAATTTCAGGGTTTGTATATTGGAAAATTATATTCGATGGAGTTAATCGTTCGTAATTCAGATATTCTTGAAAATATGTATGTCCAAGAGTATGACTTCGTGAGGACATTAAAATACTAATTGGCTTTATTTTTTACAAACTTGATCATATTCTTGAGATGATAAGTCTGTTTATAACTAATATTATTATTGTGGAGAAAGTGGACACAAACTCCACCAAAGAGCTTTGTAGAGGTTTTTAGAGTGGTGAGGTTGGGAGATGGGAACATGAGAGCGGGTTACTTACTCACTCTAAAGTTCAATCGTTCATAATAGTAAGATTACTTTCAGCTAGTTTTGGTCTTATTTATTCCGATTGTTACATTATCAGTTTCCTTTCTTATTTACCTCACTTTTTCTAACCAGCTTCCTACTACAGGGCCCTCTCCGAGTTCGAGGTCATCCTTAATTAAGGACTTCGAAGAAATCTCCTCTCTGGACATTGGAAGGAGCTCTTGCTGCAACCTAAGTATTTACAGTTCGAAACGAATGTATAATTATTATTAATTTTACGATCTTTTTATTGTTACATTAATTCAATAGACTGGTTCGAGAGAGTTGCGCTCCCAATGATCTCGAGCTTCCTAAGAAGGTTCGCTAGGGGACATTTGATTACCACAAATTGTCACTTATCCCAATCACACCCGATTTTTTTAGAAAACTCTCCTCACAAAGATTTTGAGATGAAACCCGCTTTCTATAGAGTGTAGAACAATGATAAAAAGGAATAGAAGTAGAATTATGAGATAAAAAAAATGTAATATAAAATAAGTAGGAAGAGAAGTAGTATAAGGAGAAGAAAGAAAAGTAGGAGAAGATACGGAGAAAGAGATGTAGGCTAAGAAACAAAATTAGCATAATGAAAAAAACGGAGAGAAGTAGGATGTGAAAAAGAAATGAAAGTAACATAATAAATAAATGGGAGAGAAGAAGGAGGAGAAAAACAAATGAAAGTACAATAATGATAAAATGGGAGAGAAGAAAGATTAGTAGAATAAAGAGAATATATAGCAATATTAAAAGGAAGATGGGGGGAGGGCAGGAACTAGTAATAGGAATAAATTTAGTGACAAATAGGGGGTAAATGGTATAGATAGGGGTTTAAAATGACAAGAGGAAGGAGGAGGAGAAGCAGAATAAATAAGCGCAGAAGAAAGAATAACTTTAGGGAGAAGAAAGAATCTTGCAAATTTCTTCTTTCTTTCTCTGTGTAGAAAAATCGGTTTGGTCGCCGTCTCTCCCTGAATGGGGAATAACTCTGTCATCAGGTGGGTGCAATTTAAGGAGAGTTGCGCACTTACTTGATCCTGAGCATCTCGGTTAATTTTTCTTATAATAACTTGCATTTTATACTTTCAACGCACTTTTCTTACTTTAAATTCATCGTTTAACAAAGAATTCTTCTAAATCTCCTCTCGTTCATTTCTTACATTTTAAAAGATTTTTCATTTGTTAAGTCAAAGAAAAAGCATTTTTTCCCCTTGAATTTCTTAATTACTATATAATTACCCCTCTTCTTAAATGCCCTTGGAATAAACCCCTTTTTCCCCGTCTAAATTTCCCCTTTCAACTAGTTTGAGTTTTACCTCTGGATAATTCGGTCGAATTTTCGAATTTCCTCGCGAAATTTTCCCCTAAACAATTTTAAAAATCCTCTACGAAGAATTTGGAATATACACTCACAAAAAGTTGACCCAAATATCAATGCTATTAACTTTTTCAGAAATTAACATATTTAGAGTGTTTATTTGATTAATGAAGAAAATAGTTATACATTAGTTTTTTAATGGGTTTGTGGCTCTAATCAATTAATTATCGTGATGACCTAGGGAGGACTTTGTAAATTATATAATTCGAAAGAGAATGTCAAACAACATAAGGGTTTCAAATCTCATTAGAATCGGCTGAATAGTTACAGTGTTATTACAAAAGCCAAAAAAAGGCCAAACGGGGACCGTCCGAACGCTTGATAGAGTGAGTTGTAGAGTTGCCCGCGACTCGACTCGCACGTGACTAAAAATTTATTTCTGCTTCGAAGAATTCGATATCAGTTAAGAGGCTATGCTCGTTAAAGTTTATCACGTCGTTCGTTCGTGATGGATTATGCTCATTTTCCTCTATAAAAACTGATGTAAAAAGTTAAATAATATATTGGCCACCTTTTCTGAATCCGAAACTAAATTCTTTATTGTCATTTTGGATAGGTCATATTGATTCCTTCATCGGGTTTCTATTGGATACATAATCGAAAAAATTCGTAGGGTTACGTTTACTTGTGGAAGCATGAAACTCAATACGCCGTTTTCACACAGAATTTCTCTGATCAAGAGAGATCAGCGCAGCTATGTTTAATTACGGTGCTTTATCACCGTCTTTCCCCCCTCAGTTTGATAACGCTCTCCCGCTTCCAATTGGCAGCCGTGTCCATCTTCCCCCTCTTGGGGTTGAAGGGAGTCTCTTTTAATTCCCTTTGCCTCTTCGATGCCCAAGTTTATCAAGGTTCATGTTTGCTTAAGCCGCGTCCGACATCCCTTGGGAATCTCGCTTAATTCCCTTCCTCTCTTCGATACCTGAAATTATCAAGGTCCATATTTGCTTAAGCCGCCTCCGGTATCTCCTTGGGAGGCCATCGTGCGAGAAGCTCTCTCTCGACCATGGTTCTGGCTCATATTTAATGTGATGCCTGCAAATCCTCATCAGATTTATAGAACCCGAGCTTCTTGCCGTCCAGACCCTAGTATCTGTCTCCCGTTTTTTTGCGGAATGAATTGTTCATCTAATTTTCTAACATGCTCAGTGAAAAGGGACCAGCACTGATTAACATTTCCTAACGTTAGATCTCACTTGTTTTCTCTAAACTTGCCATTCAAACCATTAAAGTCCGCAATTTTAAACTTTGTCTCTTTAATATCATTATTTTCCTTGTTACGTTATATATTAATATCGAACTCTATTGATTTGTAATCCCTGGAACTTATACCTTTCCCAATATTAATACCCGAGATAAGATTAAGTTGTTAGTTAGAATTATGTCTTGGATATTTTCCCTTTTGGTTGGTTCATTGACTGATTGTGTTAAATAGTTTTCTTCCATAAACTCCAATAGCCTCTGCCCCTCCCCGTCCGCATGAAACTTTTTATAGTTAATATTTCTACAATTTAAATCCCTAATTAATAAAGTGCAATTATTTTTAATGTTACTTGCAATAATGTTATATAATTCAGTCTCAATCAGAATGTGTTGTGGTGAGGGTCTATACACTACAAAGATATTTATTGCAAAAACATTCAATTTCATTTCGGCACATATTACCTCAACTTCTTTGAGGGAGTCAATTTTAATTTCGATTGAACTTATATGATCTTCGGTGTACAGTAGTACTCCTCCACCTCATTTATGCGTACGGTCTTTATTGATTAGCTCATACCCTAGTAGTTGCAATTCGCCGATATAGTTTCTCCTAGATGTCTCCGCTCATGGTTCCGTTATTGTTATAATATCGAAGTGGCATATGTGCACTAAACATTTAAATTCGTCGAACTTATTTCAAATAATACGCGCGTTGCAGTAGTAGACATGTAGATTTTTTTTTTCGAAGGAGTACATTATTATTTCCGCGTGGCGAGCCACTCTTCCCTATGTAACTTGCTAGAAGTTCCTCGGACCTTGTTGATAAAAGATGATTTTTACCGACATGTATTATATAAGCTGTGTCTTGGGTATCTCCGCCTGTAAAATATTCCATTGAACCAACAAGATCCTCAACTCTTCTTCATAAATAACAGTACCTTCTCCGTTTGGTTGTTTCTTTGCCGCAGAATTCCTAGGGTTGGCCACTAATAATAGAATCCTCTACAAGTCGAACTTCGGATTCATCGTCTTGCTTAGTACCCAAAACGGAAAAGTTGTAGTCACGATTATCGGCAGTCTATTCTTCAGCCTACTTGGAGGGACTCCTCCTGAAACCGTAACGAACCCATCATCTCTGGTTCCAGAAAAACGACCAGGCAGGCTCTCTCGAGGGCCTGAATTATCCGGGGTCGAAGATCGTTGTTTATCTCGCTGTGTACCTTGCGTTACCTGAATATCGGAATCAACTAAGGTTGAGGGTCGGTGGTCATCTCGAGAGAGACCCTCTCCTAACTGAGTGTCGAGCTGCCTCCTCAAGGACTGCACATCAAATCTCAACACATTCATTTCCTGTTCAAGAGACATAATTTTAACTTCCAGATCCCTTTTTATTTTGCAGCTTTCTCTCTCTCCGATGAAGTGAGCGACCAGGAAAACGCCATTACAGACGGAGCAAGTCCGCTTCCCTGGCGTAATAATCCTGCAGAGAAATACATCTAAGGGACAGCGAGAAGAGCGATGGGAATGATTCGTTAATCTACGTGCGTGGGGCGATGGGAATGATCTATTAATCCACCCAGCGGAAGCTAAATTGATTAGCGACTGTTCTTGAAGAATTTGGGAGCGGAATTGCTATTAACATCGTCAAAGAAACTGGAAGCTTCCTAAAATTATCAAGAGGAATGACCGAAAATGTATGTGTGTGTGTACAATAAGGATACAGAGGAGGAATGGGATGTAAACTTCACGCTAAAATGCAGAATAAACAGGAAAAAAAACTGTATAAAATTAGAATGGGAGCAAACTTAATTCAAGTAAATATGGAACGAGGTAAAAAAGTAAGAGAAAAAAAGAGGAGATACATTTAGCTTAGCAAGGAGATACACTTAGTTTTGCAGATAAACTCAATTATGTTCGGCACTGTATGCCAATGTAACTAGCCACTTTAAAACACAGTAGTGATAGGCAATTATGAAGATATAACTAACTACTTAAAAAAATACCTAATAAAACACAGCAGTATTCAGCACTGCGTGAGAATTTGACTAACCACCTTCAAACGCTAATTAACCACTTTAAAAACACTTGGCGGGACAGTAGAAACTAATATTTAAGAAATATATATATATATATATATATATATATATATATATATATATATATACATTGGGACACATAAGTATTCGTTATGCTCTAGAATAGGTATATTTCAAGAAATATTCCAAAAATAGGAATATGCCACAAAACTTTGAACAATAAAGTCTGGGCAAATTTGCAACGGAAAATAGCATAGACTCACTGAACTAACACTAAACTTTCAAATAGGAACAATAACTTTGCAAAAGTGGTGTAAATAAGTATTCGTAACGACACATGAAACCTATCCTTAGTATTTACTAGCCTGTCTTTCGCTGGCCAGAACAGCTTCTAAACGCCTCCTGTATGACGAAACTAGATTCATGCATAACTTTTTGCGATTTTTTTCCCATTCTTAGATACAGTTATCCTCTAGCTCACCAAAATCTGAAGGCTACCTCTCACCGACTTTAATCTTTAACACTTTCCAAAGATTTCCTATTGGATAAATGTCGGGAGACTGGCTAGGCCACTCAAGGACAGTGACACCGTGCCTGTTGAGCCACTCAGACGTTTCTCATGATGTGTGTTTAAGGTCATTTTTGTATTAAAAGACCAAACGTCTTCCCATGCTGAGTTTTCTGGCGGAATTGCAAAGATGGTTTTCTAAAAGTTCGTAACTTATTTTTGGGAATTCATCGTTCCTTCTATGATGTGAATATCTCCCCTGAGGCAGATGAAAAGCAACACCAAATTATGATAATGCATCCACCAAACTTCACCGTTGGTATGGTTTTCTCCGGCTTGTAGGCGGTGTTTGATTCGCGCCAAACCATATGATTGTAATTGTTGCCAAATAATTAAATTTTTCTCTCATCTGACTACAAATTTTGTCGAAATAATTATCTTCTTTGTTTATCGTTACTGTAGCAAACTGATTACGAGCCCAAAGGTGCTTCTTCTTTAGAAGAGAGGTCTTCCTCGCATGGCGCCTGCGAAGTCCTTCTCTCAGCAGTGTATTCGTCACTGTCTGCCGTGTGACGATGACCCCAACGGACGCCATTTCTTGTACTAACCCTTTCCTAGATATTCTGGAATCTTTTTTCACAGTTCTTTTCATATGAGTGATCGCCCGAAGGGTTATTTTTCTCGAAGTAGGCATCCTTGGTTTCTTGGTTACTGCACCTTGTTCCTTCCACTTCCTAATTATTGAGTGCATTGAAGTTACAGGGAGAGTTAACTGCTTCGAAATCTCCCTGTATCCTTTACTTGCAGAATACTCCTTCACAATCTTGTTTGGGAGGTGAAGAGAGTGTTCTGTAACCTTCGGCATACTGATGGTCTAGAGAGACGCTTACACGTCGCTTGCTTGGGGCGAAATGATCGCTTGTAGCACTGGCAGCAGATCGTAAGCTCACTTACCTGTTCTAGAATAATCTAGACGCATTTCCAATCACAGAATTTGAGAGAATTCTCATATGAAATACAAAAAGATCGATATTACATACATATATGTTACGAGTATTTATTTACACCATTTTTACGAACTTATTGTTCCTATTTGAAAGTTCAGCATCCGTTCATTAGGATTATGAGTTTTTTTCGTTGCAAATTAATGCAGGTAAAATTTTTTCAAGGATTTGATGCATTCTGATGATCCTATATGTAGAATAATTTTTAAACTATAGTTTCTCTGGAGCGTTACCAATTCTTATTTTTGCCAATATATATATATATATATATATAATTAGGTAAAAGTCCATGTTGTATGCATGTACTAATAAGGTCCACAACTGTAGCAAGTTTATGGATTTTAACTTTTATTTTCTTAATATTTCTTACAAGTTTTTTAACGGGCTCTTCGAGGCGAGAAAAATATCTGCGAATAACATTGTTTATTCTTAGGCGTCTTTCAACCGTGTTAGGTCATCTTCAGAGAATGAACAGAAATAGAATTATTCAATGATCAACGAAGATCTAAGAGAGGAAATCCTGTATGAAGTAGAAGTAAGAGAGGAAAATGTTTTTATAGAGTGAGAGGGTTTGTACCAGGTTGTGTGGTAAGCTCAGTTTTGTGGCCTCATTTCTTCATTATGTCTCTACATTGATTCTCAGAAAGTGAGTCAAGCTTTCAAGCCTTTTTATTCGATGAAAATTATCTTTTGTGAATTCAACGAACTTGTCGCTGCATAATTTTTATTGTTGGTGTTGCATTTGATATATTTATTTGAGATTTTATATTACTACATTGAATCTTTTAAATTTTGTTCTATACGGATGTTTTTTCACTACGGATCTTTTTATTTTTATTCTTTTGTCCACTTCGGATCTTTTTACTATAATTATTTTTAACTTTATACTTATTTAATAATTTTCCACTGCGGATCTTTTTTATGATTATTTTCATGTATTATTTTCTCTATTTTTCTTCATTAGCATCATTGTTATCAATAAATCGGGTAAAATGGAATTATTCACAAATTGCTACATTATATATATTCTTTTTACGTGAACATAAGTATTGCAAAAATGGGCCAATCATGGCGCGGAAAATTTCTAAGGGGAAACTAAGCGTTACAAGAAACAAAATATTGAAAGGCTCAGATTGTAACACGTTCGAAGAAATCCGTCGACATGGTAGCAGTAGAGAAAGATATGTATTAGGTTGAGGAATAAGTTCTCGGTTTTTTTTAATGTTGTGTTGATTTAAGTTTTGTTGACGGGATTTATGGACATATTAAAAAACAATAATAAATAATGAGAGCAAAATTTGCGAAGGTTAGGCTACGTCTCTTAACAGCGTAGCCTATTAGGCTATTGCTTAGGCTACGTCTTGAAGTTGATTAATAAGTCATTGCGGTTTATTTAAAAGTTGTGTAAATTTAATTTTTTGTTTTGTACCCTCAAAATGGAATGTTAAGTTGAAAGAAAGGCGCATTTTCGACACTTGTTGTTATTCACTTTCAATCGAAAGGGGAACAATGCAAACACAGCCAAAGCTCGTCGCGATATTTGTGCTGTGTACGGAAAAATGCTTTATCAGAAAGGACAGCTCAATGGTGGTTTTCACGTTTCAAAAACGGTCATTTCAATCTTAATGACGAAGAACGTTCTGGTCACCCCATTAAGTTGGATGAAGATCGATTGAATGACCTTCTTTATGAAAATCCTCGTCAATCGACTAGAGAATTAGTTGGCTGTACAATTGGCGTGTGATCAGAAAACTGTAGTGAATAACCTTCATTCGATGGGGAAAGTTCAAAAACTAGATGCATGGGTTCCGGACGCTTTGAGCGAAAGCGAAAAACCTCGACGCTCCACGATTGCCGCAGGTTTGCTTGCTCGTCACAAGGCTACTTGTGGATATAAGGACATATTTCTTCACTGCATCATCACTGGCGACGAAAAGTAGTGTGTTTATGTCAACTCGAACCACCGAAAACAATGGCATAGCCCTAATAAAAAAAAACACTTCCGTGATTAAAGCAAGGACTTCATCCACGAAAGACGATGCTGTGTGTGTGGCGGGATTGTGAAGGCATCATTCTTTATGAGTTCGTTGCGAACAACGAGATTGTCATTGCAGAACTATACGTTCAACAAATGTATCGACTTGCCGAAGCTATTCGTGAAAAGCGACCAAATCGACGTTATATAGTCCGTCTGCAACACGACAATGCTACTCCTTAAATTGCCAATATGACAAAAGACGCCATCCAAACGCTTAATTGGAAACTCCTTCTGCATCCTTCATATTTGTCAGACTTGGCTCCATCGAAAATTGTTGTAGAGCGATCTGTTCCGATCGCTCTACAACAATTTTCGCGGTGTTTCGTTCAATATTGATATGGAATTAAGAACCTGGTTAGACGAATTCTTCAAGTCAAAATCCAGAGATTTTTATTGCAGAGAAATCGAAAAACTAGTTGAATGTTGGGGAGAAGTCGTAAATAACAAAGGAGAATACATTATTGATTAAATTGCATATTGTTATCAATTAAAAATTAAGTTTTTCTAAAATTGTTAATGGTAATGAATAAATTTGATAAAACCGCAAGAACTTATTCCTCAACCAAATAAAATTATGAGACCTCAGAAATCAACTGAACAATCTAATCGGAATAAATATCAACACAACATGGGAAAATATAATTAGTAACTTGGATATTGAAAGAGATCCAAGAAATGTCTGGAACCAATACAAAAAAATTAAAGGTTCCATACCTAAAGAGAAGATGTACCTGAAAGAAGGTGCAATTACAATGCATGAGAACAGAGAAATTGAAGAAAGATTTAAAGAGAATTGGCCTATGATCTTTAAAATTATGCTGGAGGAGAACCAAAACTACGATATGGTCCATGAGCAGCGCATAATATATGAATTACAAGATAGAGAGCACGAATCATTAACCTTCTCACTGGTGGATGAATCCCGCGATCAACGAAACGAGGGGAGGCCCTTCACCCTAGTATAATTTAAAGCAGCCCTATCAACGTTTAAACAGAAAACCCCAGGCACTAGCGAAATCAATAAAAACTATATCACAAACGCGCCCGCCAATATCAACCAAGCACTCTTCAAAATCTTCAATGCATGCCTGAACAATGGGAATTTTCCACCAGCCTTGAAGACGGTGAGGATGATATTCCTTCCCAAACGCGGAAAACCCAAGGGCCACATGGAGAGTTATAGACCGGCAAACTAATGGTGAAGCTACTCAATGAGAGACTAAAGACCTTCCTGGAAGAAAATGATATACAAAAATAACAACAACACGGATTCAGGAAAAAACGAGGCACAGAGACAGCACTGGCACTCATTACTGAGAAAATCGCAGTCGATATAGCAAGAGGCGACAGAGTGGACCTGACACTCCCCGATGTCGCCAAAGCTTTCGACAAGGTATGGGTGCTAGACCTTAAAGTAAAAATAATCAAGCTCGGTCAAGAAACAAATCTAAACAGAATCTTATGTAGCTATCTGGAAGACAGGAAGGCGAAAATCACCATCAACAATTACAATGGTCCCGAAAGATGGGGGCCTCAGCACTACGTTATACACAGTGTACACCAGGGATCTCCCTCAACCCTTAGAGGAAAGCACGATGTATATCCAACTGGCCAACGATGTCACACAGATCATCGCCAGTGATAGACAAAACCCAAGGGATATCGAACAGCGCACTGCCAGAGAGATCATAAATATAAATGAATTCGAGAGGACACACAAAATTAAAAAAGAATACAAAATTCCAAATCATACTAATGAACAGAAGGAAGACGTGCTGAGTTACCGCCAACAACATCAACTACCCCTACAGTGAGGGGGTAAGGTACTAGGCCTAAAATTCTCCAAATACGGGTACAGTACGCATGTGAGCCACAAAACTATACAAGCAAAAAGGACCCTTTCCTCTCTACAAAGATTCAAAGACCTCTCCGAGGAAAACAAAAGAGAATTATACCTAGCCCTAGTTCGTTCAATTTTAATGTATCCCGTCATCCCGATTAACGCTTTATCAAGAACGCGAATGTTAAAATTACAAGTAGTCCAAAATTCCGCGACCAAATTTATAACTAACACCCCAAAACTGGAAGCAATACTGTCAATAGAACTACATCGAAGAGCAAAGTTAAAACCAATCAATCAATTCCTACACGAACGTGCCAAGAAAATATAGCACCAATTACAGGAGGAACTACCAAATCAAACAATAAATAAAGTTATACCTACCGAAAGAGAAAACAGGAGATTACACTTTAGGCAAAGGTTTAAAAGTAGTCGAAGAAATATAAAGGATGAAATCGATCCACTATATAGCTAGGATACCTGAGAAAGACCCTAAGTGAATAATTAGCTTTTAAGAAAATAGCTTAGTAACTTAATAATAGTCAAAATCAAATATATGTATATACGTGTATGCATAATGTTAAAAAAATAAATAAATAAAAAATAAAATAAAATAAATAAATATATATATGTATACATAAGTGGATATATTAAGGAGATAAATAAAATTCACGTAAATGCAATAAATAAGATACAGCACTCGAGAGTGCACCAAAATTATCATAAACTCTCGAAAAGAAGAAAACTTTAAAGAGAAAAACAAAACAAAGGCTCGAACGCTTCCCTCGAAAGAGAAAACAATGCATAAAATAACAATTTATGAAACCAATAAAACAAAGGCTCCGTTGCTGATAAGAGATAAATAAATGTAAAATAAATCAAAATAAAGCAACATAAAGCGATTGCCAGGCAACCTGGTATACATACATTCATCATCACACACATCATTGATATTATTACCCTATCATTATCAACAACATCAATCATCTCTCCTTCAACACTATTATTTCTATCTATCCTCTTCTATTCTCCCACATATTCGCTACTTTTAATATCGCAATCCCAATCTGACTATTTGTAGAATTCGCCGCTTGGAGCTCTTTTAGACATTTCATTAGGCTTGGTAAAGCAGACTCACAGCCAAAATTCATCTCATTCTTGATCGAAGAAGATTTTTGCGTATTACTCTCGGAAGCAATCGACACAAGTATTCGCATAAGAGATCCAGAAGGAAGCTGCAGCTCACCTCATTTTCGTCATTTTCATCTCTCGTCTCGATCACCTTTTTCTCTCCCTCACCCAAAATCTTCTCATACAAGGGATACTAAAAAGAGAAATACATTTTTAGGCCCGTCATATATTTCACCATAACTGCCTAAATTCCCAATCCCCCGCCCCCCACCCAAGGTTCAAGGTTAAAGGACATGATTACACTGGTCTGCGTCAAAAATGTACCTTAGGTTTTCTATAGTGTTTCTTAATAACATTGACCTCCTAAATCCGAATCTGTCTCCCGTTTTTCTCTATCACCTCCAGTTTTTGCAATACAGGGGGTGATAATAATTTTATAGTTTATACATCTCCTATATTACATCCAATTTCAATAGTTTTTGCACTGCTCGATTCGCAGTAAATTTTGTGTACATTTTAAGTAATTATGCAAATAGGTTTATATTTTGCAGGTTAAAAATTGCTTAGCATTATAATAATAAGAATAATAATAATAGTGGTTGAGTTAAAAATGAACACAAAATGTAAGAATAGCTCCGACAGATTTTGCTATGTTTGCGGCAAAGTGACTTTTCCCGAGCAGCAAAGTACAATCCCTCCTGTAATTAAATCTTTGTATCATGCATATTCGCGAGTAAGGCTAAGAGATCAAGATAAAAGCTTTGCACCACATATCTGCTGCAAGGGATGCTACATAAGTATAAGACGCTGGAGTCAGGGCGAACAGAAGTCCCTCTCTTTTGGTGTTCCCATGGTGTGGAGAGATGGCAAGGACCACACTACGGACTGCTATTTTTGCATGACAAATCTTAAAGGTGAGCATTGTATCAAGTATTTAAGCTTTCTGTATTATACTGGCTCCTGAAAATGTCATTATTATGCAAAGACTTAGCATAAAATTAAAAACTAACATAGTTCACTTCAGCATGAACATATCCTTTACTAAACATTTATGCACTATCTGCAACACCAAATCAATTCCTTTATGTAATATGCAATTATATTTTCCACAGGTATAAATAAGAAGAATAAACATAGTGTGGCATATCCGGATGTTCCTTCTGCCATCAAACCCCTGCCCCATGTCTCAGGAATTCCTATACCTTCTTCCCCTGAACATATAAAGGTACATGAAGAGATTAATATGGAAGTTGACCAAGATTATGACACATCTGAGTCTTATCAGGTTTCCACACATGATATGGTCGCAAGACCATTCACTCAAGTTCAGTTAAATGACCTGACCAGGGATCTAGGGGTTTCAAAGGCGAATACACAACTTCTTTGCTCTCGACTTCGTGGAAGTAATCTTCTCGCTTAAGAAACAACATTTAGGGGGGTACAGAAATAGAGAACAAGAGTTTCGAAGCTATTTTTTACAGCATTCTTCCATCTCTTTAGTATACTGCGCCAATATTAAAGGACTTGTTGAGGCCCTTGGAATTCCCTACAACCCATTAGAATGGAGGCTGTTCATAGATTCCTTCAGTAGAAGTTTAAAAGCTGTGTTACTAAATATTGGTAACAAGATAGCTTCCGTTCCTATAGGCCATTCAATCCAACTTACTAAAAGTTATGAAAATATGAAAAAATTGCTAGATGCAATAAATTACTTTAGCTATAAGTGGAGGATATGTGGTGACTTAAAGGTAAGATCATTTTACACTTGGCATTTCTAAGCATTTTGATATTGACATTTTCATTTTTAATTGTTAATACTTGTATACACCTTTTGGTCAACTTACATTTTACAAGAATGCAAATCTGGAAATCATGAGATATTTTTGAGTTATATTTTTTATTTAAGTGTGTCCCTATAGGTTAATGCATCCTATTGGGTTAATGGGGAACTTATCCTAATTGAGAAGGTATATAACACAACTCAATAAATTCCAAATAAGATGTACATATATCCAATTAGTTCCAATACGATGATTTAATGCATCGGCATACAGGATTTTTCAGTACATATTCATATTCTTATTGTTTTAAGAAATATTACTTTGAATTTGTTTTTAGAAATATTACACTGAATTTTCATACCGTGCTAAATTTTTTTCAGGTAGTGTCTCTTACGCTTGGGACGCAAACAGGCTACACGAAGCATCCCTGTTTCCTATGTTTATGGGACAGTCGTGCAGATATTATGCACTATGAGAAGAAGGTTTGACCTCCACGAGAAGCATTTAGAATTAGATAAAACAATGTGATAGCTGAACCTTTAGTGCCTCCTCAAAAAATACTCCTCCCTCGTGCATATAAAGCTTGGTATAATGAAAAATTATGTCAAAACCCTTAAAGTAGGCCAAGCTTTTAAATTTTTTCTTTAAAAATTTCCACAAATCAGTGACGCTAAGCTCCATAGGGGAATTTTTGATGGACTTCAAATCAGGAACTTGATCAGCAATTTGATGCATCAATGAAGGACACAGAAAAAGATGCCTGGAAAGCTTTTAAAGCTCTAGTTAACAATTTTCTAGGCAATGAAAGGAGCCTAGGAGAATATGTTGCCCTGGTCAATCAGCTCTTAACAAGTCTCAAACATTGGGGAGCTCGAATGTCTATAAAGATACACTTTTTACAGTCCCATCTGGATTATTTTCTTGACAACTGTGGGGATTACAGTAAAGAACAGGGGCAAAGATTCCACCAGGACATAAAAAAATGCAATCCAGGTACCAGTGTAAATGGAACGGAAACATGCTTGCTGACTACTGTTGGTGTTTGAAACGTGATGCACCAGATGACAGGCACAAACGAAAATCGTCAAGGGCGTCTGTTCTTCGAAATTATAATTATTTTCTTTATTATGTTGCATTCTTTTATTTTTTGTTTATTAAAAGAATTATAGTTTACATACGTGTATTCCTGTTTATATGATATAACAGTAATAATGCATTATTAGATAGTAAAAGGGTTTTTTTTTTTTAAATTCATAAAAAATGAGGTAATCTCAATGAAAATGGTGTATGCTGTACTGAGAAAATCTGACCTGATAGAACAAATATACATTCAATTTTGAGCTCAGGAGGTTGGATTCATTAAGAAACCACAAAGAAATCCTAGGGAACATAAAACTTTTTCAAACGCAGGCCTGTGTTATCGACCTCGTCTCAACTATGCAGAACAGTAGCATATGCAAAGTTGGGGTACGGGAGGAGGAAGGTTTGAGGACTAGCCCACTGCCAGATACCCGTACCAGAGGAGCCCACGGACAAAGGGCCGGGTTGCAACCTTTGCAGGGGAGTTTGACTACCCTCCCTGTGAGGGGCTTCCAAGGCCACTGGGGAACATACAACCGTCTTAGTGCATGGAAGGAAGCAATCGCGGTTTTTAATTCTCTCGAGGCGGCGGCACTCCTGGCTAGCGATCGTTGACTCCGCGCTAGACAACAAAAATTCCGTCACTTTTCACCCCTTGAGAGAAGCCCACCCGGGTTCATCCATTCTTTCATTCATCACAACATCATATCAGCCATTTTAGCGAGGGCATGTCTACGGGATATTTGGGCAGAGGGAGTCCCATATCACAGACATGAACTTGGAGTATACAAGACTGCCACTAACGACCGAAGCAGGGAAAACTAAACTCTATACAGCTGAGAGAAGTACCAAATGAATACGTTGCACTCTGCCGCAATCAATAAGATATTGAATGGCTGGTGGCAACCGATAGACTGAAAGCTCTAAGCCAAATCGGCTTAACACCAAAACTGCCACCACAATTAATGGCGAATCGCTCGTTTGTGTGCCCTAAAGTAGACCTTTATGGCGGCTCGCACACAGAAGAAGAACTTCTAGAAGAATTAGAAAGGGAAAACCAGTACCTCAAAATTTCTGAAATCATCAAATTCGGCAACCATACTCACGTTTTCAAGGTAGTGTGCATCTAATCAGAGATGGCCAACAAAGCTACGAACAACAGAATACTGGTATTAGGAATGCGAATACCACCAGAAAACATCGAAATAGAAAAATTTATAAATGTTCAGACATGTTGCCAATGCTATGCGATCGAAAATCACGTGACAAGGAACTGCTCCCCAAAAGACATTAAGATCTGCTCAGAGTGCAGCAAAATTGGCCATACTTTCGCGAATGCAATGAACGAATAAAAAAATGTAATAACTGCCAGTGCCAGCATAGAACTATGGCCATTAACTGTCCGAAAAGAAAGGCCATAATAAACAGGTAAGAAGAAGTGAACAAAGAAGAAACACAAAAGAGAGCAAACCAAACATACGCCAGCATAGCAAAAGACACAGTAAAAGAAATAAAAGAAATGCAGGAGCAAAAAATAAACAGCAACGTGAATAAATGAACCAGCCCCGACATACTGTCTTGTAAAACGTTTGACCACGTGCATAACATAGCACAACCGGCATAGGATGGCATTATCACAAAAACGATATCGGGTTATCGGTTATCTGATATTTTTTCTGCGTTATCGATTCATCGGTATCGCTGATTCTTTTGGTTCCAAACTAGTGATAATCGATCATTTCAGTTTTTGGTTCCAGTTTAGCACAGGGGCGAGCCGCGCGTGCCTTGGATGCAGAAATAGGTAGGTCCGAGCTGGGAACCAAACGCATAGTGAACGTAGTGCGGGGCGGCCGGTCTTGACGTCTTCTCAAAAGGTTCGCTCAGCTTCAGTCTCTCACCAGTTGTCAGACGAGAGGTCACGAGGTGTTGCTCCTTCATGCTACCGGTTTTACGCGTTCTTTGATGATTTTTTCCCTATGTTCCCGTGGTTCTTTCGTTCTAATTTTTTGTGCACGTGTATATAAATGCATGTACTATTCGGTGCTATTCTTTAATATCCGTTTATTAATGTTTTGAACACTTACGAAGTTACGCCCCAATTCTAAACTGATCCTATTTTAATTAGAATTTAGTAGTGCAGTGCCTTGCTAATTTATAGTATTGAATTAGTGATGGCGTCGCAAGAGA
This sequence comes from Ceratothoa steindachneri, assembly GCA_963969495.1. Classification (NCBI taxonomy): domain Eukaryota; kingdom Metazoa; phylum Arthropoda; class Malacostraca; order Isopoda; family Cymothoidae; genus Ceratothoa; species Ceratothoa steindachneri. Next base: position 9,048,686 of record OZ018328.1, read on the forward strand.
CTGTGCCCGCATCAAGCCAAAGAGACTCAGCAGAGTCTATTGACTCTGAGCTCACTGAGGCTGAGCCTTAGTAGCCCTGGCCATTCCTTGGCAAGTGTGTGAAGTACAAGAAGACGGTTGGCGACAGCCAACCATCTTTTGGATTTATCGATTTATCGGTTATCACCATATCGGGCGATAAATTTATCGCTAGTTATCGATTATCGGTTATCGCCGATAAGGTTATCTTTATCGATTTATCGGTTATCGTGATATATTTTTTCGTTATCGCGCCCACTACTGACAACCGGGAACATTCGCCGAGACGCTGAACCTACTTTTCGAAAAGAACGGAGTCAGGAAAATGTGGTTCCCCCCACCCCTCCTTCAGCATTAATATACGGCATAACAGTTGGAAAAACGCTGCAGGTAAAAGATATGTTAGAAGTGGGGGCCACACTGGCTGAGGAAGAAGCAAACGAGGACTGACGGATCCATTGAAGAAGAAAAAGAAACTGACAAAACTGAAAAAGTGCAAGAAGGAAAGAAAAAAAAGCGGAACCACAAAAAGAAGAAAGGTCAAAGCAAAAAAGTGCACACCGAAACGGATACACAATCAGAAACTGAATCAGTATCAGAAAAAGAAAATAAAGAAATTTGTACTTATAAAGCTACAGACTTCAAATTGAAGATTTTCTTACACGAAGCAAAAAGAAGCAAAACTAGAGGATGATAAAAAAGGAATAGAAAGAGGAACACATTAGTGGAACTATGTCACCGATCACGACGAAAAAGCAATACAGAAATTTATTGAAGAGAACCGAATTAGAATCTACCCCCAGGACACAAAAATAATCAAAAAAGGACACGTTCGAAAGGATAGAAAACGGAAAATGGAAGAATCACAAAATAAAAAACAAGTAGTTACAAAAGAAGAAATAAATAAATATGGATTACACGATTTTGAAGCTAAAGATCCTTCACATTAACACCAACGGCTGGAAAAACAAAAGCATACAATATGGAACTATTTTTAGGAAACTACAACCTGACGTGATCATAATTTAGGAGCATGGAATAAATAATGAAGAAACAATGAAAATCTCAAACTATCATATAATAAAAAAGAATCCCGCCGGGGAAAGGTACGATGGTACGGCCATCACAATAAAATGAAACCTTAGATACACATAAGAGGGTGAGGTAGACGAGGCCTATCTTGCCGTAACGCTGGAAATGGAGTACTCTGCAATCACGCTAGCATCGGCCTACCAACCGCCTCGACGCTCGTACATTCTGGTTTACACAGTAATGGAACTATTCAATAAGAATAATCCCACGATGCTACTGGGGGACCTGAATGCGAGAGTACCCGAATCAGGCAACCGAACCAAAAACCATGCAAGAAAAAATCTAGAGCTCTTAATGGAGAGAAACATATTACAAAGAGTAGTACCGGAATTCCCAACATCATTACCTCAAGAAGCTCATACAAACCGGATATAGTGTTGACAGACAATTACTTTCCGTATAATGTGTATATATAGAACTTGTTCCCATACCTTGCAGCAACCATATTATAATTCTGCTGACCATTAACCAAAATCCAATACAGGTCCCAATAACACCCCAAAAGCCTACAGCCTGGCAAATTGGGAAATATATACAAAAATACTAGAAGAATCCAACCAACCAGACCTAGATGGAAAAAGCTACGAAGAATTGGAAAACATAACCGAAACACTAATCGAGCACATAAAGAAAGCAGACGATAAAAGTTACTTAAGATCAGATATAAAACTCTCCCGCATCCAAAAGGCACGGAAGAGATAAAAAGGAAAGCTAGAAATCTAAAATAAAAATACTCAGAAATCAGTCAGTCTGGAACAAACAGACAAAAAAGCAAAGAGCTAACGAGACTGAAAAGAGAAGTGATTTTCCTAATTAATGAACAACAGGAAGAAAAATGGACTTTATTTATTAAGAAGATAAAAAACACCAAAGATCCAAACGAAGCTTTGAAAATGCTAAAAATAATACAAGGTCAGCCACCAGAAAAACCGATAAAAATAACAGCCGAAGAAAACATGTTCTTAAGAAGCGAAGCAGCAATACAAGAAAATTCAGGGAACATTAGAGCAAGATATACAGTATAGAAGAAAGGGATAATCAGGGATAGGATAGAGAAAAAGAAAGAATGTTAAACGAAAGTATAAGAATAATTAGAGAAAGAGTAACACAGGAGTATAGAGCCAACAAACACACATACGAACAAGCAGGACTCGGAACGACGATCACGTTGGACGAAGTAAAATGCGCTCTAAGACCCTTCACACACAAAAACAACGGAAAGACGGGGCTAACAAAGCGCAATTACGAAAAAACTCCTGAAAACATAATAAAAAGTATTACAGATAACTTCAATGCATACCTGAATATAGGAGCTTTCCCGAACTCTTTTAAGGTGGCGAAGATGATTTTTATGTTAAAACCAGGAAAACTGTCGCACCTGGTCTCAAGTTATAGACCAATATCGCTACTCAACTTTCCTGGAAAGACCTTTGAAAAAATACTAAGCAAAAGGACGACCGTACACCTAGAATAAGCAAAAAAAATGAAACCAGCATCAATAAGGGTTCAGAAAAGAATGAGACTCAACAATGGCTCCCGCAATAATTACCGAAAAAATCGAGCAAGCCAAATCTGAGAGAGGCTATGTGGACTTGGTACTCCGTGATGTCAAGAAAGCCTTCGACAAGGTACTGATTGAAAGACTAAAACACAAGCTCCTACAACTTGATCTCGGCATCCGGATTGAGAGAATCCTGGCTGATCATATAACTAACAGAAAGGCCTACGTCAGCATAGAAGACCTCGAAGGGCCTGTATTCCAGCTGCAGATAAGGGTGCCACAGGGGGGATGTCCCACCCTATACCAATAACACCAAGGTTGTAAGAACATACAATATGCGGATAATATCACCCAGGTGATCTCCACAAGAGCCACAATCACCAGATAGCAAGCTAGGACAACAGAGCGAGAGATAAAAAACATCAACGAATTCAAAAGATGTGGAAAATAAAAAAAATTCAAATAAATTCAAAATCATTCCACTAAGCCGCTTCAAGAAAGATAAGATAAACATCGACAGCACAGATTATGAATATGCCACAGAAGGAAAAGTGCTGGGCTTACAAGTGGGAGAAAAGAAATAACCATGCACACATAAAAGAAAGAATAACAAAAGTTAAGATGGGGATAAGATTACTATATCATTTAAAAGAAACCGATCAGAAAAGACAAAAGACAATCTATAAAGCCTTTATCGAAGTGGTATTAACATGCCTACCAATCCCAAGACATACATTAACGAAATTGCATAAGAAAATGCCGCAAATAGTGCAAAACAAGGCAGCATATATTATAACTAATACAAAGAGAAGAGAAAGAAAACGAATTAGTGAAATACCATACTCGGCTAACCTCGCCCGAATTAACAAAGTTTTCGAAAAACGCGCAAGAAATATAAGGAATAAAATCGAAGAAAAAATCACCGAAACTAGCAGAGAACTCAATGTTGAGAACGAAAACTATGAAAGGCAAACATTCCCAAGCAGTAGGCGGCTTCGCCTGTAGCGAGATGAAAGACTAATCTATACATGATCAAACAAAGAGATACCGTAAAAGTAACAATAAACGAAAGTAACCTATAAACCAAGTAATAAAAAATTTAGAAAAAGGCATGAATGCCTGAAGGAATCAAACGACAGGAGATAAAAAACGTAAGAAGACAAGGAATTAAAAGCAACGATACCTATACAGCTACCCGAAATAAAGCCAAAATAAACGGATAAAAAATAAAGAATTATAAGTAACTGTAGATACCTACGCCCAAATAAATAGAAGTAAAGGGTCTTTCAACAGGGACGCTTGAGCTTTGCCAGGCGATAGTGGCCATGTTGTTAAAGCCACATCTGACAACTTCACTGTAAACTGTTCAGTAGTACTTGGCAAGCCACGATGAAGGTTATAGCGTTGAACAGTGTTTGCAAATCATCAAATGTTATTATCAAAATGAGTGCTCTGTTCGACAAACGTTCCGCGCATTACATGATTTCTATCCTTGCCACAATGGTCCTGCCGAGTCGACTATTCGACGCTTAGTGGCTAAATTCAGGGCAAAAGGGTCGATCAACAATCAGCCAACACCCTTACGTCGCTGAAACGCAAGTTCTGCTGAAAACATCGCTGCCGTAAATGAGAGTGTACGGGAAAATCCAAGGCAGTCATTTCTCGTCGTTCACAAGAACTTGGCCTTTCTGCGACTTCAGTTTGCCGAATTATGCGTAGGGACTTGGGTTTGCACCCGTACAAAGTCCAACTTACCCAGGAAATTAAGGTAAAAGACCATAAACCACGCCGTATTTTCGCTGATTGGGCTCTAGAGCAGTTGGAAGTTGCTCCAAATTAAAAAAAAAATTATCTTCAGCGACAAGGCCCATTTTTAGATGAATGGATTTGTGAACAAGGAAAATTGTGGGATTTGGGACGAAAACAATCTACATGAGATACACCTAAATCAATTGCATCCCAACAAAGTCAGTTGTTAGTGCGGATTTTCGTCTGACGGAACCATCGGTTCGTATTTTTTTGAGAACGAAGATGGGATTGCCATGAGTGTCAACGGCGAGACCTACAGATCCATGATAAGCAACTTCTTGTAGCCTCAACTGGATTATATGAATACTGACGACATGTGGTTCCAACAGGATGGCGCTACGTGCCACACTGCGCACGCTACGATAGACAATTTGCACCAGCGATTTCAGGGCAGGGTCATTTCGTGCGGCGGACACGTCAACTGACCCCTGAGATAATGCGATTTAACGCCATTAGACTACTTCCTTTGGGGCTACCTTAAATCGCAGGTCTATGCGAATAATCCGCAAACAGTTGATGTCTTCAAAGTCAACATAACGAACAGCACCGAGGAAATAAATTGAGTGTATATATCAGACACAACTTGTTTTATTTACATTTAAGAATCGAGCGACCTTATTGAAAGACCTTATATAAGCAAAGTAGACCCAACTAAGGAGAACAAACAGCCACTCATACTCACATTTTTCCCGACTACCCCCCCCCCAAAAAAAACCCCACTATCATGCTATCCATCTATCACCCCTTCTTCAAACACCTATTCTTACTATTTGTCACTCCGATTTAGTTCTCTTGCAAAGGAGGTAAAGGAAAATGAAAGTTTGAAAACGTGCCACCATAAAAGATTAAATGAACTTGACTGCTAGTGCTGGCGTCCAGTCTACTCCGAAGAAGAATAATCTTGACCTTTATTACAAGGCCAATATGAATACCGGCTATCATGAGGACTAAAAGGTTCTCAAGGGTATTCTCCATTGTAATGTGACCCAAACCGACCCTCATATTGATATAAATCTGATTATATTTACTACAAGACCAGAAAACAAGTAGTTGCATCATGAAGATAAGATGTCTCCCTACGAACACCCCAATGCAAAGTACATCGGAGTAACCTACACCACCCTGCCAAGGCCACTGACAGCTCACCTTCAAGATTGCGTGATTAAAAAACACGCCCAACTCTCATGTCAACACCCTAACCCGTGAGAAGCTGAATAAGGACACATCTATCATCCTGAGACTCCAAAACCGAAAAATAATATTTTAACGCTCCCTTTTAATGAACCCTTGTCCCATGTTCCGAAATTATTAAATTATTTTAATGTTAATAATAACACGTTAAAAAACTTAGTAATCAAATATTCTCCTCCTAATAAAAATAGCCTGTATTTATAAAATTCCGTGCAAATCTTGTCTTAGTTTTTACATAGGCCAGACAACAAAAAAAACTTAGATGTGTGAATTGAACAACATAACTATGTACATACTGTTGTCGAACTGGGCAAACTTCAAATGCATTGTTTATCCGTCAATCTACTTTTAACCATCAAATAGATTTGTCTAATGCGAGATCAATTATTTTTGTGCTCAATTTTATTGAAAGAAATTTAATGGAATCAACTATAATCAAATTCTCCCATAAAATTAATTTCAATTTAAGTGACGGTCTATTTAAATTAGATAATTGTATCACGAATAATATTTGTTTGCAATATAAATTTAATTTGTTGAATTGATTTATATATTGTGATTCCGCGAGTGGGCTATTCATTTGTTTGTCAGTTGGTTTTTCCTCTAAACGATTGTTTTTGTTCGTTAGTACGTTTGAATGACGTCACATTTCTCGGTTTATTAACTATTTCTTTATTTCATTGTACTTGTGGCCTTGATGATGTAAACACGAAAGCGCTTAGGCCTATTCTGTGTATTATTGTCCTTTGGGATATTTCAATCATATATATATATATATATATATATATATATATATATATATGAAAGACAGAAGTTGCTTAACGTACAAACACACAAATCAGTGGGGCTCAGCAGGATGATGAGGGAATGTGGCGGCATTTTTGAGAAGCGGAAGTATGAACTTCTTGCTTATTAAGGTATTAGTATTAAATTGGCCGTCGGAAGTATTAAAGTTGAAGATTTATTTTATAAGTGCCGATTCAATTAAGCTTCGATGTATATAATTGTGAGACTTATAAACTATTTTAGCATTATCAATATTAATTTTATCAATTTCATTGGACATATGTAGAAATAAACTCGAGGAGAGGGCACTACGTTGCATATCGCATTTGTGTTCATTCATTCTCTTGGAAAATCTGCTGCTGTTACAGATATATAATTCATTACATGGTTTGCAGGGAATAAAATAAACTCCCTGTTCTTTATTGATCGATCTATTTTTAGATAAGCTATTTCTGATCGTATTCTCGTACTGAAAGGCAACATTGATGTTGTCGGTCCGTGCCAACCTTTTGAAATTGATTAACTGGGGGGAGTATGGGAAGGTAACATAATATTTGTCCCATCTGTTTTCCTTATAATTAGCTGGGAAATAATAGATGTTTCTGGCTCTATAGTACACTTTTATATGAACCAAAGGGGATATTGCAGCACAATGAATGTTTGGATGATGGTATTAATCTCGTTCTGCAAGAAAGAAGGATCACAAATGCAATATGCTCTCAGGAACATGGAAGAAACTACAGACATTTTAACGGATACATCGTGACACGATATACTCGTACATATGTGCCATATGGCCTATCAATGATAACGGATTTGATTCTTTCTTTGAAAAATTGAATAAGATCCACCCAACTATTACATTGAGAGGGGAATGGGAACTAAACAACTCATTGCCGTTTCCGGATGTAAAAATATTTTAAAATAAACGACAAAGCATATTGTTCCGTTTACCGGAAATATACTAATTCTAATGTCTATATTCATTATTTTACGGGTCACGATGTATCAGTTAAAATGTCTGTAGTATCTTCCATGTTCCTGAGAGCATATCGCATTTGTAATCCTTCTTTCTTGCAGGACGAGATTAATAGCATCATCCAAACATTGATTCTGCTGAAATATCCCCTTTGGTTCATAGAAAAGTGTCACTATAAAGCCAAAACCATCTTATAAGCAAGAAATTCAGACTTCCGCTTCTCAAAAATTGCCGCTACATTCCCCCATCATTCACCTTAGCCCCACTGATTTTTGTGTTTGTACGTCAAGCAACACTTGTGTATTTCACTTGTCCAGCAGCGACTGATGATAACGGATGTATCCGTCGAAACCTGGTTTCGCATATAAAGTTAGTCCTATTACTGTAGTTTTGTTCATATATATATATATATATATATATATATATATATATATATATATATATATATATATATATATATACAATATATATATATATATATTTATATATATACATATTTCATATATATATATATAGCTTCGAGGTATCTAATTGAGTACAAATTTTGGAGAATCTGTTTGTCAGCATTTAAAATTAATACATTTGATATTAGGAAGCTAGTAGAGAAGTTTTTTTAATTACGTCTCCTGTGAGAGGGAGAATACGAAAGAAAAGGCAAAAAAGACTAGGAGCAACAGAGAGAGAGATAGAGAGAAGCAGATTCGTGGACATAGCTGATAGAAGTCAATCAACAGGCCTCACAAGCATCTTGAAATGTACACCTCATTGTGTGTGAACGTTATAGGTTGAAAACGATGGGTTTTTTATTTATATAATTGTACTCAAAAGAGACTGGGAGCATTTTATAAGAAATATATGAGTAGCTCTGTGATTGAGTGTAGATGTATTTGTATATTATTATGTTTAGCATATGAAGAAGTGACGGAATGCTCTGCTATCAAGGGAGTGCATGTATTTACAAGGATCACGTGATGCCAAAAGGAATTATTACAAACTTCCAAAGACATCGCAGTTTAAGACAGATACAAATTACAATTATTTATTTAATAAAATGTTACACAAAAATCTTCGTCGCTAGAAAATATGGCTTTCCAGTCTCAAGCTTTCATTTATGTATTTCCGGTGGAGGCCGAGAGGGTTTTTCATTCTTGTAGCCTCTTTGCTTCGAATCTGGTTCCGTCATCATCAGAGCTTTTATTTACATTTCCACTTTTAGGTGACATTACTCTTGTGCTCATTATGTAACGAATGCCCATTGATTTATTTTGAAAAATATTTCATCCTATATCAAAATATCAACTCATTTTCACCCAAAGGGAAAATTTAACGGAGTTGAAACTCAAGCAAATTCACAAGATGCCACTTTTGACCCAGCGCCATTATTTCAATAACGCCATTAAGTGCACTCCAGCAAGGAGATGATTTGCATCAATGCAACTACCGACATGAGTAGACGGAATTTGCGATATTACCTTTATTTCCTATTACATGAACGTATCTTACGAGTGCGAAGAATCTTAAACCAGCGGAAAATATCCGGGATTATTGGCCTTTTACGACATAGCTTGAGAGAATTTTCCCCTTTCAATTTAAAGAGCAATACAGAGGGCATCTTTCACAGAAAGATTGCAAGGAGAGATCTATGAAAAATTGGTAAAGATGAAAGAGGTTAAATGTTTGAAAGAGAGATAGCTGCAGATCTTCTTCAATCTTTTGAAGCCTTGAGGGCCAACTGTGAGGCTTAGGACGAGGAAGGCACACAATTCTTCGAATGTCAGCCACAGAAAGGTTACCCACGCCATACATGACATTTCCTTGACGGGGTAGAGGAAGAGGGTGTGGGTATTCTACCTGCCCCACAGTGCAGTATTTTACAACTTAGTTTTCTTCATATTTAATGGGACGGGTCAACAGTGATTATGGTTCTGGAATTATTTGACTTCTTATTTAATAGTTTATTAACGTTTATTTTGAAGTTGGCATCAATTTTTTCCCATCATTTTCCATTTTATAGATTTACTTTTCATTGTCAATGTTGTGTTTATTAATGTTATACTCAGAACAAAATAAAGCAATTTACTATATTCGACATCTATCTCAATCTAATTTGATGATATTTCATACGAATGCAAGTCAAGCATTCTTCTCAGTCTGATTTCACCTCTTTATAACTAATAATTATAATTGTTACTAGACATTTTTTGCTGTAATTTCAAGTTTTTGTTGTCAATAGAAAATGACTTAGGATTACCCAGAGCAGAGTATCCGAGTACGTTTACAATATTTGAACTTTATCTTTTCTATGTGGATTTCCGTTTCTTCATTAATAAAAATAATAATAGGGATTTTCTGTCCGAACCATTTTTTAGAAATTAATAAGTAGTAAAAGATATTTTGTCTTCAAATTTTGGTTATCGAACCTTTTTTCTCCTCTCTGAGGTTACTTACTAGTTACAATCTTCAAGTCATAGGCATAAGATGATGACTTCTCGAAGTGAGGCTTGTAGTATTTATGATCATTTTGGTCAGTACAGTTTCATCAATTTTGCTTTCATTGCTGTAGTTTTAATCATTTCCAGTAACTTTTCTCAAAACAAACCACTCAATTTCTATAGGTTCATGTTAGGAACTAATTACATTCTTGTGAGAAGCTACAAATACATCGAAAAAAGCTGTCATCTCTACAATCACCACTTTAGGTTAAAGGGACATATCCTCCTGAATTACATAATATTCTAACATATTCAATTATGTGTGATTATCCAAAGTTTAATAATCTCTAAATTATCACAGTCATGAACGATATCAGGCTGTTGGTTTCAGCCTGTGTATATTAAACACTTGCGGTGTAAACTTAAGCCAATAGACGTGCTTTATCTGACAAAGAGTGACCTCAACTCAAAAGAGGAATTGCTATGGCCAAAATCAGGCGCTTATTGGTCGTGTCTCAAATTTATTCCTCTTAGTATTAGTAGTACTTACAGGCGCCATTCTCAAAGCTAAAAGTCCATAATAAATTATGCCTCAAAGAGTGACTCTTGCTCTTCTAGTTCTAAATTAACACTTTTTAACACACCAGACACTATTGAACTACAGTTCTTGTTACACTACAGAGGGATTTAAGATGATACATCGAAGTTTGGAGGCCATTCAGGTCTTTAGAACTGCAATGGAATCTGAATCAACTGCTGAGAGTGGGCTAATACTGGAGAGCTTCAGAGCCAGTTAGTAAGAAGCGCAAAGTGTACATAGTTTTCTCTATGGAATATTCGTGCTACATATGTATCTACCAGAAATTTTAACTTCCATCTCTTTCACTATTTTTTTATGAACACATAACAAACTATCTGAGTAAAATACTTAAATATCTCTCACATCTTAATTATAATTAATTATTAACATTATTAATAGTACACATTTGAGGTTTTTAAACGAAACGTGATTCCAGCAAATCCCCGTACAGCAACTGAAAACTATATAGTAAAATAAGGAGCAACCTGTTCTTGACTCATTTAAATCTTATCTTGACTGATTTAACTGCAGGGCAACCTAGTCTTAACTGAGTAATTAATGTATATAACGAAATTCAGTCCCAGACTCTAAATTTAGTCACCTAATCAGAGTGTAGCAGCATTGATCCAGCACACTCACACTGTGAGTCTTTCGCAAATGCTAAGCACGCATATATTTGCTTCTGAGCCGAATCAAATTCACTTGTACGTGATTTCAAATGTTCTTTTACTTTTTACGACTTCAATATTTTTGAAATAGAAGGTAACAATTCAGTGTTTTCTTAAAAATCTGAATTGCATAGAAGGTGTAGCTATCTTTAATCAATTAGTATGCATGCCTATTTGCATAATTTCATAGCTTCCAAGACTAATTGGTAACTTGAATAAATTACTAATGTTTTAAGTGGGCATCTGTCATTGCCCACCGGGATTTTTAAAATTGTGCGTTGTGGATTAACACAGTAATTTTTTGGCTGCTGTTACTTGTGTACTTGTTAAAGTTTGACTGATTCTTGAAATTTGCAGAGCCAGGCACTTACTTTACAATGTCTTCGTCAAATAAAAGTTTATGTTAAAGAGTGTTCCATGAAAGGTGGACAAATGATTATTTTTTTATTGAATGCAACAATAAACCTAGTGTGCCTAATATGTTCTAGTACTGTTGCTATTCCTAAGGAATATAACGTCAAACGCAATTTAAATACTAAGCATTCTGAATATGAGTACTTACGGAAGTAGTTCGAAAGAAAAAATAGAGAAAATTATGCAGCAGACTAAATGGTGACAACATTTTTTTCGAAAAGACACAAAACGTCTAATGATATTGTGCTTGCAAGTTATATTGTGTCATAAAATATGCCAAGCATTCTAAAAACTACTCAGATGGTCAATTTTTTAAAGAGTGCTTAATTTCTGTTGTTGGAGTATTGTTTCCAGAGAAGAAGAAAGAGTTTGATGATATCAGTTTGTCTCGAAGAACTGCTTTGAGACGAATTGATGACATTTTAGAAGATATCGAAAAAGGTTTAGCAATGCACGCTTCGATATATGAGATATTTTCATTGGCCCTCGACGAAAGCGCCGACATTTCGGATACTGCTCAGCTGGCAATTTTTATTCAGGAAATTGATAACAACTTTTCTGCGACTGAAGAAATGCTTTGCCTTCGTAGTATGAAGGATACACGACAGGTGATGATCTTTTCAATAAACTGAAGGTCATCCATGAAGAAATCTCACCTTTCTTTTGATAGCTCGGAAACATAATGACAGATAGGGCTCCAATGATGGTTGGAAGTAAAGTAGGCCTAATTTCTAAAGTCAAATCTTAGTTAAATTTTCTCAACCTGGGAGAACAAAGTTTAATTTTATGCACTGTTCGATACACCTGGTAAATTTGTGTGTGCAATGTCTTAAAGTTGCCAATGTCATGAAAGTAATTGTTTAGTGCATTAATTTCATAAAATCGAAGAGGCTCAACCATCGGCACTTTGAAGGCTTTATTGAAGATCTTGAGAATGAAATGGAACACTGGTGGCTTATTACAAAGTTTGTTGGCGAAGCAAAGGGAAAATGCTTCAGCGTTTTTATCATTTTAAAGAGGAAATTTGTACGTTCATGGAAATGAAAGATAAATCTATTCCCTAAATTTAAAATAATGACTGTAATTGTGATCTTACATATTTCGTTAATATTACATCGCATTTAAACGAGCTCAATCAAAAACTGCAAACTCAAAATTAGTTAGTTTATGAACTCTTTATTCTCATATAAAAGCTTTTAAAAGTAAACTTTAGCTTTAGGAAAGACAACTGAGAGATGGTGACATGTACTCCTTCCCAACATTAGCAAGTCACACGAATGAGGAATGTATTTCTTATGCTAAAATGATAGCTCCCATTAGCTCAAAATTGAATAACAGGCTTCAAGATTTTAAGTCTAAAGACGCAGATTTCAAGCTTTATTTTCAAATCCATTTTGTTCAGATGTTCATCAGGCACTAAAAGACCTACAGTTAGAATTAATCGATCTTAAAAGCAATACCATTCTTCAACTAGAATTGTACTCCTCTCTTCCGTTACTGAGCTTTCCCAGAAATATAAAATTTGCCCCAAAACATGCCTCAATCATTTTCACTACCAACAAATAGTTGTTTTCAAGAATAAAATTATATATTTATATATATATATATATATATATATATATATATATATATATATATATATATAATCTTTTGTACTTAGAATATTACTGTCATGGATTTCTTATAGAATATAGATCCATATATTTTATAAATGCCTATGGTTATAGGAGTTACAAATATTATGTGAGTAAACTTTACATTCTGGAAGTTAAGTTTAGCCCAAATTAAGATGAAAAATATCTTCTGTGGCCCGAAAGGTCATAAAGGTTGCCTATGCCTGGTTTAGATTTAAATGTCAATTTATATACCTACTACTATGCGCTCATCTCCTCCCCCCCCTTTGTTCATCTGCCCTTGTGTTACTTGAGGTGAGTGCCACGCAGTCTTTGTTTTGGCCCTGATTTTTAGTCGAGGAGGGAGATGAGAGATAGAAACTCTCGAAATAGTTTTCGGAATGAAATGATTTCAATAGACATCGTTTAAACGCTCGTCGCTCTATTCGGCATTGAAAGAAAACTATTGACTTTCGAGATGAGTTCATTTTAATCTTCCTTTTATTATATTTGTTCTTACAGATTTAAAGAGTAATCTTAAGATTCGTTTAAGCACTCACCTTTATTAATTATAGCTGGAGTGTTCATTCTATATCGTAGGCCATTTTCCGCAATCTCCTGATCTATTTCCCCTCCACCGACCTTTTCCGTTAGTATGACGCTCAGTGCAATGACCCAGCATCATTCGCCTTTCCCTCCATTTATATCTAGGGGAATCGATTTATCGGTCCTACAGCCCCGGTTTGATTGTCGCAATAAATTATCGGTATTTAATTATTGATAATTGATTATCGGTTAAAATTTTGGTGCTGGCACGGATATGGGAAACGTTGGATCATTAGACAAAGTATACAAGCCAGGGCGGAAGAGTAAACACGAAAGGAAGAATGAGCAATAATCATGTCACGGAGTTGATAAGGACCGAGTCTTTTAATTTCTAATTGTTCTTTTAACATTAAATTTCTAAATGGTGTTTTTAGCAAAATATCAACTCTATTCTTGCTAAAAGCAGACCGACGAACCTTATAATTTTTAGCACAATGCAGTATTCGCCAACTAGGCAGCTAGGCTTATTTATCACTGAACTAGTTCTTTCAAGTTTCCTTTTATAGGACCTAGGAATGAAAATAAAGAAATTATATTGAATATAATAACATAGCTTCTAAATACCTTATTTTTGTCAAAGGAACACAGCAAATAACCATCAAAAACCATCAAAACTATAGAGGCTCAGCGCTAGGAGACACATATACACTCCCCTACAAGCACACCGCCAACTAACGCCTATATATACTCGTATATGTGAGGGGGTGTAATTATATAGAATTTACAGGCACTGCGATTGTTTGCGCAGTAAAGTAAATAGTAGGTATATTTAAGCGCACTTTGGTGAGATAGGATACACACAGTTTAGTGTAGCAATTAAATTGAATTAAAATAAGAAAAAAAATGAATGCTCGAAAAATGTTAATGGATTAGTAATTTATACACGAAATTTAGAATGAGTGAATTGGCTGGTATTAATTTAAATTTTCTTTAGATGTATGATGATGATCAAATTGGGAGTTAATTAAAATAGAAAAAGGGAAATTAAAATATAGACACTGTGGACTTTTTATTAATAATAGTATACAAGAACAATGGTATGAGCTGCCCCTGACTGACAAGTCACGAGATCGCAAGTAATTTTAGAATGTTGATGAGATGTGTAGCAAAATGGGCTCGACTCTGATTTTCTAATTTTAACTAACTCAGACCAGGCTTATGATTAGTTGGGAACAACCAAACTGATATGAAGTAGAGTTTGGGTAAAGTATTGAAGTGTCGTACACTGATGACTTTAATGCGAGATTGATAAGATCCTTATGGGTGAAAACGCCCAAGGCATTTGGGGTACTTTAGTATCAGCTGAGTAAAATTTACAGGCGCTACAGGAGTGACAACCAATATTGGCGCACTATCCACCTTTCAGCAAGGTTGAATGACCTTGAACTCATCAGGTATTATCCTACTTTCAGTTGAATTCTTGGTTGTGCTCCGGGAGTTAACGGCTACCTCAACCTCACTTCTCATTTCCCCCGTCGTTTGGAGCGACTTAAGTGGACAAGCGTAGCCGGTTCTTATTTTAGGAAAAGATCAAGCGAGAGAGAGAGAGAAGAGAGTTTGAACACAAATTGATGCCAGCCAGAGTAGTGTAGTGTCCCGGAATTGAAACTCAACAGTAGGGTTCATTGTGGCCTACGATCTTTCAAAATCATAGGACGTTAAAATCGTGAACGGATGGTCTTTTTTTTTAATTTGAGCGATGTCGCAGGTCCTTAGTGGCGGTAATTACGAGACTTTGTCCACATTCCGAACAGCGAAGACATATTTCAAACAAATACGAATCGTGTTACAACAGGTAAGCAAGATACAATATACTACAATTCACACACTTTGACGTGTTACACACAACAACTTTGTCGTGCACCGTTTTAGAGCAGTAAACACAAATTTATGGTTGCTCTGTTTTTTTCTGTCAACATGATTTATTAGTATAGCCGAAGCTAGAACAGTTATATCACCTTCATGTTACCGACACGATTGTCTTCACGTGGTAGCAATACTAAACCGCGTGCACCGACTCAGAGAGCGTATCTATTTGGGAAGTGAGAAAAGGCGTTAGGGCATTCTTAAGACCTCTACCTTCTTACTCAACAATCTTTCAATCCTTACTGACACGTATTAAACCTACTCTTCAGGAATATTCTTGAAGAACTATTTTGCCAATTCACTAGTGTTCACTACCCCTCTTCTAAATTTTGTAGTAGGGCAAGAAGTCTGGCACAAAGTTGCGATATTGATTGTACAAAGAACCTCTATGCTCTGAATAGAGTTACCTACCTTTTCCAAATAGCTCCACTCTGCGAGCACCTCCGTAAGGTTCTCTCTCCCCGAGGAAACAGATGGGGATTTTCGGAGTTGGCTTGTTTAGTAGTGTTGCAATAGGGTGGCTAGAAACAACCTTTTTCGTTTTTGAATGTCCTTTTTGTATGCTATAAAAGGGTGGCAATTCAAGATCCGCTGAAGAATGCCCATAGATCTTGAAGAGAGTAAGGAAGCTTAATTCTGCTATTCCTGCTACTGTCTGTGGGCCTCTGAAAAAGACTAGTTGAGGCCCATCCGCACTTAAAATATCCGCGTAGGGGCGGCACCCAAAGTGAAGGAAAATGAAAAGCACTTTTATCCGAAGATACAAATGAAGTAAATTCTCTTAATCCAAAGGAATATGGGATAGGTTCCTGAGATAGGATAGTACCGGACCGTATTCTTGTTGAGCGGGCGCACTTTAGGTCGACTTGCTAGATTTACATGGTAAAGAAGCAACCACTTCATGATGAATCCCTCCATCATAAAGAGGTGTGCCGTCACATTTTTGCCCTTCTCCACTGACACCAAAGTTGAACCAGACATCGTTTTTAATCATAAAGTCCTATATTTTAAGCAAAAACCTCTAATAAAGAGGATAAAAGGGACTCCTTAACTCTGTATACCTTCCGACCAGAAAAAAAGAAAAATAATGCTATACATAGATGTATCTCCTTTCCAGCCCCCCTCGCCTAAGTCATCTAAGATTTTCGGATCCATCAAGGGTTACCTTCATTGGTGCGTTAATGATAGTGTTACCCTGCTAGATTCACGGGCACCTGAAACGTAAGTTTTCCTGAGGACGGTTGATGTCAACATTGGATCCCCAAAATCTGCGTTTCACCAACTCAGCAACCAAAATAGCAGATCAAATCTTTCCTTATGAGAGAGCATAAACTAGCTGGTGAAGCTCTTAATACTAGTTAAGAGGAATTAAAAGATAGATGGATATTGTAAAAAGTAGGAGATCAAGAACCTCATGAATCCTCCAGTTTCGCTTGGCATTGACTGTCGCCTCCGTTACTGGGGATGGAGTCGAAAGGCACAAAATATTCCATATTTCAACTCCGCTATGGTTTTCTACGCTACAACAACAGTAAAACCAAAGGAGGAAATAGAGCTAGTAAGGTACGCCGCTACTATGGCTGTCAGCGATTTTCATTGGATTCAGACACGTCTTTTAATTACTCGCAGTCAAGAGATCCGCGGTCCCAGGGCTTAAAAGCCGTGCTATTATTTCTAATGTTGAGAATTTAAGTACTTTCCTGTAAAAAAGCCCATCACTTCCATTAAGAGGGTATTGTGTTGTGGAGAGATCAATAAAAAGGAGATGAACTCTTATAGTTATATCGATCCCCAGAGGATTTTGGAGAGCTATTCTCCTGTTACACGCTTTCGTATTAGCCGACTTTACTCTCTGTTTTTGAATTTGGTTTTCTTCTTGTAGGTAACTCTTAATTTGTTTCGCTTGTTCCGGGAGGTTACCGATTTTGAAATTAGGTCCCACTTGGTTGATTCCCATTTACCTTGTGTCTAGAGAAATTGGGATAATGTATGAAATCCATTTTTCTCTTGTAATCTTATTTACGCGAGGGCTTGATCTGTTTTGTTTTATAAGTTTATCGCTATGAGTGTTTGTGTAATTTAAATGAACTTTTTTTTTGAGGTGCCACGCTGGATAAGAACTTTTATTTTACTCGTTCTAATCTTTCTTTGCACTATTCGTTCTCGATTTATTTCTCATTTCTGCAATTCTACAATGTTTCCTGTATTCCTGTGTTTCCGTGTTTCCGTCAAATAAATTCAATTGTTTTTCGAATAAATTTAATTAAAATACGTTCGTGGGTGTCAAAGTTTTCTAAGTCATGATAAAAACTTCAATCGGGTACTTTGTCCTAATCTTCGGTGAATCGCAGACTTTGCAGTCGTAACATTATTACGTCTTTTGCATTGGATTTGCAGTATGTAGAATGTTTTGGTGTTTCAAATCTTGTTAAATCAAATATTTTGTGAGGAAATATAAATTAGGCTTTAAAGCGGAAATAATTCATTTTTATTATAATGGGAAAAGATCTCTCATCCCGAATAATTAAACCTAAACTCTCACAACAACGAAAAATCTCCTGAGTTGTAAAATTCAATCAATTACGCCTCGAAAAACATTCACTCCTCTCACAAATCCGGTGCAGAAAGTCGTTAATGAATTTAAGATTCTTGCGTGTTGCTTCCTCAGGGGAGTTTGTATTTGATGCGAGTCGAAGCTTGAATTCTCGGGTCAGAGGCAGCTTGTTAATTTTATTCTCGTCACTGAAGAAGAGGTGAATGAGAAGATAAATTCTCTAGTGAAGCGCTGAGATAAGCTCATGAAAGATGCCCCTCGAAGAAGGAATTTTGATTACAACGGAATTAAATAGAGACAAAATTCGTAAAATTAAAATTGTTGTATGTTTATAATGGCATTTGGTTGCGTGTATGTGTGTGTACCTTTAAATGTTAAGAAAAAATTGTAACACAAAAGGGTTTTATGTCTGTGTGTGTGAGTTTGCGAGTTTAAATGTTAATAGTCTTCAAATTAAAATGGCTTCATATTTCTCTTGGAATCTATGTTGGATTTGGTTAAAAAATGCCTGTGTGCAGGCAAATGCATTTATGATTGTGCGCGATTAAATGGTGAAAAGCAACTAAGCAGTAGTACGTCTTTGTCTGTTTGTGAATTTGTATCTGTTTGTTAGTGCTTTGATCGCACGACCAACCTGGCAAAAAAGCCGTCGAATTATTTAGTAGGCTACATGTTTCTTTGATGCTATGCCTTCATAAGAGCGGCTTTCCAGCGTGCGGCAGTTGGACAGTTTTGTGTCTGGGCTGGGTCTTTCAACACTACACCTCCTGGTCTGCAAAAATTAACAGCTCGTATACATAATAACCACGCACGTATTAACTTTTCCTACTATATATAGAAATAAGATAATATTGTTTATATATTAAAGGATGTAACTCTGCACGATAAACAAATGTTGGTTAGCTTTTTCGAAAATAGTTAAAGAACTTGCCAACCGTCAGCTTTCAAGTCTTCATACTGAGTGTAAAATGCAACTAGCAAAAGACGACTACTGTTCAAGGGGTGGATGCAGGATTTTTTGTTTCTTTGATGAATTTGTTTATCAAGTACACATACAGAGCGTTCGGGCTAAATTTGACAGTTTGGTTAAAAGAAAAACCCGCAATATCTTAGATAATAATCAATATATTTAAAAAAAATTAAAATATTAAATAGATTAAGAACAGTAAATAAAAATTTACTCAAAGAAGCTGTCCCCAACTTCCATCACAGCTTTAAGATGCCTCGTGAAACTGGTACATAAGTTCCTCACAGTGTCCCTCGGAAGATCTTCACAACAAACTCGGCCTTGGGGTTGCAACAAAAACGCTGATCTTCCTGCTAGAGCAGAATTACACCGGTCAATATTTTAAAATTAGTAAATCTGGGCTTTTTAAGCTATCAAACGTTTAAATGACAGAGGCAGCAGTTGTCTTTCAAGGGTGAAGAACCCCTGCCCAAATAAGTGAGGCCTTCCATCCTCATCAGGAACAAAATTAAGAAAATAGGGGAAAATCGAAGCAGAAGAAAGGTGTAACTCTGCTATTAGAAGTCAAAGTGTGCCAAGTGACAATGCAAAAGACGGTTGAAAGATTATATTAAACTTCGTCCTTTAAGTTACCTACAGAAGATCTGCTTTTTCACCCAACCAAAACTTACCCAAAAGAGCAATGATGCCCCTCCAACGAGTCTATGACTTGCAGCCCCAAGTTCTGTGGATGGATGAAAAGTTGATCACTGTGCAGGCCATCCACGACAGATAATGATTGTGTTTAGACACAAAATAATAATAAGTTTCCTTGTGAATATTGTATATACGATTGCATATAAGTAAAAAACCTTCAATATCTCAGCCAAAAGTAAATGCATTTTAAAAATTAGATGGGAGCTATGAGTTTACTCAACGGATCCGACCTAAGCTATCCACGGCCTCACGACGGCTCCGGAACCTGGCACATGCGTTCCTCAATGTCTGCCTTGGATGATATTTGGACCTCTCATTGATATTGGCGACCAGCTCTTTGTTGGTGTTGCAGGCACAGCGGGTTTTCTCTTTATCAACCACATCCAACACATAGTAATCCATGGGATTGAAATTGGGATATCTCTTATGCCAAAAGGACAGGCTGGTGAATTCCTAGAGATTATCGAACAAATCCTTCTGCCTCTTTCGAGAGTTATATCCTTCTAGCAGCAACTTTCTACATACAGGGTTTAACCATAATCTACATTAGCTCTAGATGGTCCTCTGAATTGAGCCTAAGATTTTTTTCAAACATGTGTAGTGGCATGGCGTCATCATCACTGGAGACACATAAACAGACCATCACAGTTTGGTGGAACTTGTTCTTGACGATAGGTTGGACGTCACACGGAGTATATGCAAGCCATTGGTTCTTCTGTGTGTTGTGAAACTAGTCCTGGGAGAAGTTATTTTTATATGAGAAGAATCAACTCGTCCACTGCTGATCAGGACCATTCAGCTTGCTCAGGAACTACTTCGCCTTCCTCAGGCGATTCTTCTATGTTTTAACTATCAGAATTTGTCCATTGTGCTGCTTTTCATTGTAGTACTGAAGGCATTAATGCAGGGCCAGCTTCTTATTGGTGAATCCAACAACCATCTCTTTCGCCATATGTCAGATTATCTTTCTCGTGTCTTCCATCACCTTGTCTTGCAGTTGTTGGATGAAATTCGGCGTGCTGCTGCAGTAAGACCTCCTGATGTGTTCCCCCTCTGGTCACACCGTATTTGAAGTCTCCGATACACCTTCTCATGTAACGTCTTACAGCCTTTACAGTGTTAACAGTGAATTAAGCACTAGTCATGATGTTAGCATTTTGCTACCTGGCCTGAATCATCGTCTTGCAGTTAACTCTTTTCCATTTATCAAAGTCAGCTAAGTTTTTCTAAACTAAGGCGTTACTCTATGCTATTCAAGGTCGTTGACTGTTCACTGATACATGAGGAAATTCCTGAAAAAAAGGAGATATTAATTCAAATTTAGCCCGAATGAATACCGTGTATATAGCTCGCCTTTTCACATCCTCCATCAGGAATAAACACCAGTTCTCTGATGTGGGACTCGGAGTAGTTAAAACTGACATTTACACATCAAGAACATATTGAGAGATAGAAACGGCGTAGCAGCAACCGCTTGTGTGGAAGCAGAAATCGAGAGAGCGTTCTGGCTGCAGCGACATCAGAAACCACTCTCATAAAGGCAGCCTAAGAAATCACTTTCTCGTGGAGCTGCTCAGACTGAGAATTGATAGGCGAGTCGTTGACAACGCTGAAAGTAGCCAGGTTCTGTTTAATTGCAGAATTACGCATTAACAAAGCCCCTAAGATTAAAAACAGGTTAATCAAGATAGAAGAGAGCGGTAAGTACATTTAAAATGAAGAAACGGAAACATTTTTTTTTTTTAGGTTATATTTTAAATTAATACTCATCGACTATATTCTTGCAGATATTTAATGTAGTACATTCACCAACATTTATTGGTAAGTTATTCCAAGTTTATTAGTTTATAAGAAATTTTGCTTTATCCCAGTGTTAAAGTTTCGATTTATTGGCTAAGAACTGGTATTTCTAATCGTCGCTGAAATTAATTACACTATCTCTCTAAGCTAAATATTACATCCAAGGGACTTTTATATAAAAAATCTATCCCCGCTCATAATTTAAATGCTCCCAATCCATATCTCATACATAGAAAGAGCAAATACAGGTTTACTAGTAGCAACCACCTAACTCCGAGCTTTTGCTATATTTGTACTATTCGTAAACCTTTTATACGGCAGTTATGTCTATTCTTCTCCGGGGCGTTATTCCTGTCTTCTCAGTATTGATTCCTTTAATTGAGCTTCCCTTTGGTTTCCTGAATCATTATATCATCTGATGTCTCTGTCTCTCACGTTTCCAGCCTCATGTGCTTATTCACATACATTGCTTTTATATACAGTGGGCCGTACAAGTTTACAACACACTGTTAGAAATGCAAATGCACATAGTTTTAGTTAACGCAGGTTAATAAACTTTACAACGCACGAAATTTAACTACGATGAAAGCGTTAGAAAGAGAGACAGGTTTTGTAAAAGATATGGAAAGAGAAAGAGAGAGAGAGAGAGGGGGAGAGAGAGATCCTCATACCTTAGATGAATGGAACTCTCTGGTACTCAACCTTCCACGCACTTCTACACTCTTGCACTTTCCTGAAATTTATCACTTTCATTGAAAAGGCATGAAAACATTCCTCCTGGGAACTTAATTTTCACTCATTCAAACACTTCTCTCATGCTTGGAGATCAACTTAACACGAAGCCAAGCTGAGACAATTTCCTCGTTTCAAAACCAGATATACCCAGGTCACTATTTTGAAAAGTGGAATGAGCATTAGTAAAACCTTTCACACACGACTTAAGTCACAAACTATCTCTGATAAGAACCCACTTTAATTTCAGCTTAAGCGAGGAAGCAGAATTCCTCAATAATTTCTGTTTTATCACCGGAAAAAACCACAGGTTTCCTTATCACATACATACTTGCGAATCTTTCCCCGACTTTGGAACGTGTTTTTCTCTTGTTTTTGTTTGCTTTTCTGTTTTTTGTTCTGTTTGCTTTGTTTTTTTACGATTTTAGAAGAGCCTAGTACTAGGATATAATTTGAAATACGCCAGATGAGCGAATTAAAAAATATCATAGACACACACACACACACACATTCAATTGTGCGCGTCAACTTTCAGCAGAAAAGAATCTAAACTGACCTTGCTTAAATTCATTCATTCTTTACTGCAAACCATTATTGGAAATAATCGATGTTAAAAGCAGTATTATGAAAGGTCTTACTAGCGTTAAGAAAATTTAAGGAAAAAGTCTGGTGTAAGGAAGATTTCTATCGACCTATAGAAAAATGGAGCTGAGAATATGCAAACGGTATTGTTGTAGTGAACCAAGGACAATAGTGAGAAAAAGTTTCTTGAGAAGATTTCCATTGTTGTTACTAACATTTTCATTAAATACCTATCAAGTAAGTCTTGAATTAATTGTTTTATATATATATATATATATATATATATATATATATATATATATATATAGATATATATATATAGATATATATATTGAGTAAAAAGGACAAAACGAAGAAGTCGGGTCCCATCTTTAATTCCATCGTTTCAGGTCATTACAAAACCCATCTTCAGGAGCTAAAAACATGACCATTAGGACAAATTTCAAGAAATTCCAAATCAAGACAGACCTTCTTTAACTTTCTTCGGGAATTCTCGTAGCGACGGTAAATTTGTAGACCTTCTTGTCCATAACAGGAAAATATGTATTCACCTAGATTTTTTCTACAAAGCTTGAGCTTATATTGAGTAAGAAGGACAATAACGAAGAAGGCGGGTCCCATCTTTAATTCTAACGTTTCGGGTCATTACACAACCCTATATTTGCGCTTACTTCTGGGTTGAGGCCATGCCCTAATGGTCATGTTTGTAGCTCCTGAAGATGGGTTTTGTAATTACCCGAAACGTTGGAATTAAAGATGGGACTCGCCTTCTTCGTGTTGTCCTTCTTACTCAATATAAGACTCAAGCTTTGTAGAAGAAATACAGGGGGGAATACATATATATATATATATATATATATATATATATATATATATATATATATAGGTAAGGTTGGGCAAGATATTGTCATCATAGGAAGTTTTGTTAAAAGCGATGTCTAATTTCGCTTTTGTGATTTTCTTTTCACATCTATTAATTTTTCGTATATTTTCCCTTACTTGTGGGTTGAGGCCATGGATAATTTCTCCTAAGTTCATTAGCACTCGGATTTTAAAGTTAAAGGAGGAAACAGGAGAAGATTCCTTAAGCAAAAAATACACTTTATTTATCCGGCGCCTTTCGATACCCTCATATCATATTCAGAGATAAAGTAAAAATTTCAAATAAAAAGAGTTCAACATTGTTTCATATATCGATGAATGAACGCACTTATTATACATACAAACAAAGAGATGAGCAAGTGCGAGCTTACTGACAAACTTGTAGTCATGTTAAGACAAGGCCGAAAAGGGTCGACCATGGAAAATGTAGACTTAATGATAGTATTATGAGGCAAACTACGATTGATACTTATTCTCCCCTTAGGAAGGTCCATCACCTCTTTGAACGTGACCAAAAATTTGACTTTTTTTTCTAAGTTTACACAGACAGATAGCATGAGTTCAAACAGGCAAGTTTCGAAACTTTGGCTACTGCTAATGCTTCTTACGAGATCAAAAGATAACCCTTGCTTAAAATTTATTTAGGCTAGTGCCAGCCATGCACTTTAAATGTACCTGCTGGGTTATTCATTAGAAGTAGACAACTGTAATGATGATTTAGTGGGAAAATATGCAGGTATCTTTTTAAAAATGGAAAGCAAATATATCTTCGTCGCTAAATAAGTTGATTTTTATTAGTTTCAGACAATTCTTATGTATCTCTAAACATTCTTCATTCGATATCTCAATGATTTCTTTTGCGTCCGTGTTAGATAAAGGTTAAAAAACTTTGAACTTTGGTCTGAGATGTCTCAGATAAAGATATGATCAAATAAAAAAAAATTGCTAGCAAGCTTTTCTTAATAAGCATAAAACAACTACTGAAATAGCGGAATTTTTGTGTCGCTATTTTTCTTCAGGTTTGTTCATGCTTTCTGAGAACGGTTGTGGTTGTTTTTGTCACTGACATAATGTTTTCAATGGTATGTATTTTCTGACGATCGTTTCCTTTTGCACCTTTCGTTTATTATATTAATAATCTTATTAAGTATAATTGATTCCTTCGATTACCTTACGCCTTTTTATTTTTGTATGATCTAGGCAATAGAAAGTTCATTGATAATGCTGCATATTTAAAATGCTTTTGGTTTATATTTTTACAACTTTTTTATATTTTTACTAATTGCTGATTGATGATAGATATTTACCTCTATTCTTTGTTTCAGAGAAGTCTGTGCTTACTGAATAAGTTCAAAAGTTGAACTTGTTGAGAACTGGGGTTTAGTCTTTGTCAGGTTGAAATTTCCCTTCTGATCCTAAGGAAATTTACTCTCATTGGACTTGGTTCTTTCTCGCTTTTGTAATTCGGATATAATTTCTGGCTGTCCCCATATGTTGTAGCGCACCGTGCCTTTGATCCCATTTAAAAAGCACTCCAGCCTAAATAAACCAATAAAACCACTATTGGTATTACTTGGCAAAGTATTCTGATAAAGGGGCTGATATCGAATCAACTTCGACGGCATGGATACCTCTATTGGGCTGAGAAGAACAACCTCATGAGACGAATACTGGTGTTTTCAAGTCACATGGGGTAAACCTACATGACTCAACATTTTAGAATTGATGACATCGATAGCATGAAACCAAAGAGAGACGCCATAATTAAAACGGCAGCACAAATATTGCAAAAACCATTTTACATAACTAACAACCTTAGCAAGCAACAATAATTTGATTAGGTATTCCGGTAATAAAATAAAGTGGTCGCATAATAATAGAAAGAATCGATTCTACTCAGTAATTTTATTTTTTCTGAATCAGACAAACTAGTTATTAAATACAATCGTAAAGAACAATTTGCTAATGAAACAACCATAATTTCTGGCAGAGAACATGAACAAAATTGAAAGAAAAAAGGGATAAAATTAGAAAAAAATGGCCTGATTAAAGGCGAGTTCTCTCAAATACTTTACGATCACAAGCGTTATTAAATACCAGATGACATCCTCCCATTCAATGGAGGTTGCAATTCGCCGCCTAAAATATCAGTAACAATTCATTCACTAAAGATGAGACAGATATTGTAACAATAAACGTCATAAAGGCAACAAAAATAAATAACTTGGAGAAATTCTTGCGATTTCTCTACGAGCTGTCTAAAGGAAGAATAGATACTACAGGATGCCATGGTTAATTTGTTGCCGTTGAAAAATCTGAATTCCGTACATGTGTCTTTCTTGAAGTCGATTTTCTCTTTTGTTTATCATAGTCGATTGACTCAGCTGTGCATCTTTTGTAAAGGAATCAATACCATGGCTGAATTCAATCCTCCAATAAATTTGAAAATGCCAGCTGTGCTGTTTGTTATTCACACAGTGAGCTGTAATGAGAAGATCTATAATTGCTTGGGTGTAAATCTGACGACGGGTTTTGAAAAGAGTTAGATAAGTCAGGTGGTGAATACGAATGTATGGCGGATCGTAAACTTAACACTAAGCCTCCTGGTACGAAAAGAACCCTCGAACTTATCGTAGAGATCCAGACCATCCTTAACAAGGAACCCAATATGTCAATGAGGTTGATAGCCAGAGACAATGGAGTGTCAGAATCTCTCATCAGGCAGTTAGTGCATGAGTACTTCCGCTAATATTCATATAAGAAGAGAAAGGGGAAGCTTCAACCACAGAAGATTTGGAACAAACCAGAAACGTGCCCCGGTGATTGTGAATAAATTAAAGCATTATTTCAAGCCTAGTATCCTTTGGCGTTGGCCTGAGTCCAGCAGGTGTCATGGAAGGAGGTAAGTGAGGAAGCAAATCTCTACACCTTGTTTCATAGAAAGGAAGACCCATTCTTGGCTGTAAGTCAATTTCTCTGACCACATGACCCCTGGTATATTATTTGTAGCCCTACTCAAATGGAGATTAGGTTTAAAATCATTACATTTTTCACCCGGTTAAACATGGGGACAGGTGAGAAAGCATGTAGGATATTCCAACTCTACCTGAAGGCAGTGGTTGAAGCCAAAGCAATTTGATTGAATAAAAGGAATAGTTCAATTCTACAAGTCTTAAAACATGTAATTTTGGTAAATATACCTGTATAAATAAACTCTGCATTATTTTCTTTATATTGAAATTAGGAGACAAGTTACTCACTGAATCCTGTATTTAAACGGGAAAGAAGAAAGAATTAGCAAGAAAACATATCACCTGCCGAAATACTCCAAATGTTAATAGCATCGAGCTAATTCATAGACTCAAATACACTGAATTATTTTTACAGGTCAAATTCAGAGATTTTAGCCTACAAACGGTGATTTGTAGGTTATTCGGTATTTACTTTATCAAGGTTATTAATAAGAAATGCCTATTTATATCTTCTAGATATTTTAAGTAATTTCTAATTCATTAATATCATTGATCAAGAACTCAAAATTTGTAAGAACTACTTTAAGTCTCTCCTAAATATGCCACTATGCATCTTCGCCAATTAGTTCTCTTTTAGAAAGTAGTGCTCAAAATATGGAATGGTTAAAGTTAAATATATCTTGTTTTTTCTTGCTTCTTTCCTTTCCAGATTTGGCCCTCAAGGATGGTCTTAACCAAAAGAATAGCCATTCAAAGGCTAGGTACAAGGAGCTACAAGGAAAATAAGTACCCAAGAAGACCTTACGGTCCATACAAGGAGGGTACCTTTGGCGCAATCCTCGAAGGTGTCCGTTGGCAACCTCGAAGATCACTCGCGAGGATCTTAACGGTGATTTCGCAAGACTTTATCTAGTCTTGACAACTTCCGTCGAAAGTGCGTTCCAACTACCGCAAAAATTGTATATGAAGAATTTTCACACACAGATCACGGTCGTATCGCTTCAGTTCAAGTTTGTAGCCGTAATTTCTTGTTCTTTCCTCGCTAAGCTGGAAAATATCACCGTAGTCCAGTCTGTTAAAGCCTCGAATTATTTTAAATACTTCGATAAGCTGACCACGTAGTCTCCGGGTCTCCAGCAA
This sequence comes from Ceratothoa steindachneri, assembly GCA_963969495.1. NCBI lineage: Eukaryota > Metazoa > Arthropoda > Malacostraca > Isopoda > Cymothoidae > Ceratothoa > Ceratothoa steindachneri. Next base: position 9,076,566 of record OZ018328.1, read on the forward strand.
AACATATCTAATTCCCTTAATCTATCTTAATAACTTTTCTGTCTGATAGAGGGAATCAGTTTGGTTGCCCTGGCTTGCACGCGTTCCAATCTTGCGATGTCCTTTCTAAATGAAGGACTCCAAAATTGTACGCAATACTCCAGGTGCGGTTGGACGAGGGAGGTGTGCAGACACTGTACTATCTCCTTGTTCCGATATACAAACTGTCGCTTTATATACCCTAACATCCTTTGGGCTTTCTTCTCCACCTCAATACACTGTTTCGTGAACATAAGGTCATTGGTGATAATTACACCTAAGTCCTTCTCAATGTCGGTGGATTCGAGAGCAGTGCCCTTAAGGATATAGGGCGATTTGGGATTTAGGTGGCCGATATAATTGCATTACTGGTAGGTTTCATACGATATAAAAAACTATAAAATCGTATAAAAGTGGTAAAGTTCCCTTGTGTCTCCTATGAACATAGTCATGTCCATCATGACATATATGCACTATACGGGTAGAGTGGATGTGTTTTACCAGGTTAGGAGGAAAGGATGATTCTACAGAGTGATACGACCGATCTAGTTTTGGAGCTAGAGGGGGTATTAGAATACGCATGCTTTGATTGCACTTAGTAATTGCCATTATCTAACCTTTTCACCAAAATCAAAGATGAATGAGCAAGAATTCCCCTACTAGTACACAGCATCTCCATGGAGCCGGTTGCCCTACGGACACAACCTTACGCAGCAGGGGTGTCTCAGAGGAGCAGTAACATTGTTGTAGTCACTGCCTTGCGTGTTACCTATAGAAGTACAAGGTTATCAGAGATAAGCAACTCCCAACAGAATATCTGTGACTGGAGGCACGTATTAGTCGAGAAGGGAGAAAATGTGTTTTCGGAACACTTCTGTCAGCCTAATTAAAGCCAGTCAGTAGTTTTGCGTTCTTATACCACTGACATGTGCTCATTAATGCCAAGTGTTTCGGGTTTCTAATACTAATGGCATGTGGTGATTGCGGCCAATAACTTTGGGTTTCTAATAATACTGGTATGTGCAGATTATATCCACTCATCTTGAGTCTCTAATACCGCTTACTCATGAGGATTAGAGCCCGTCTTCTTATAGTTATATTGCCTTTTGCATCTGCTAGCTAAGATTAAGTGTCTTGGTTTCTAACATTCGGGTAATGTTTTTAATGCCACTGGTATGTGCCGCGTAGGGCCAGTTCTCTATGGATTTTAATGCTAATGGCTGAGGATGATTAAGGCCACTATTGTTGTATTTCTAATGTCAGTGCCAGGAGGTAATAAGTGCTAGTTCTTTTATGTTTCTAATGTTAATGCCAAGTGTTGATAGAGCCCAGTACTTTAGATATTTTATTGCAAATGGCTAGAGATGATTAGGGCAGTCCTCTTGATTTCCTAATGCCACAGTCAGGTGCTAATTAGGGTCATTTTCTTGGGTTTCTAATGCCAAAGTCTGAAATAATTAGAGTCATTAGTCTTGGATTTCTAATACTACTGATAGGTGCTGATAAAGACTAGTTGGTTTGGGTTTATAATGCTACTGGAATGTGATGATTCAGGGAGCCAGCAAGGATTACCTAGCCCACTATAAGACTAGTCCCATTCTATAATAACATGCTAGTAGTGCTCCTTTTGACATTGTTGTCACGATGCTCACTCACGCGACACTCAATCCACAACAAGGCTCCGTATTTAAACAATATCCTTATTCGTTAAAGACCTGTCAATATTGTTTTTTAAACTATTCACACTACTTGTATTTACTACCTGGGCTGTTTGGTGCCAAAACATAATACTTCCTGGCACCTCTCCCCAAAAAGAGGACCGGCCTCTTGGGCCCTCGGGCCGACCAACGATTGTCATTCTGACCTTGTATAAAAAATTTCATTATCGGGTCGGGGATCCTTCCAGTATCATGGAAGGATTGGCGCTAACTAACTAACTAACTACCTCGGCGGGAAATTTGTACCATTTATCAATGATATTAAAGATGAAAATTCTTTTAGCTATGTTCTTGTGAAAACCTCTTCCTTCCTTTCAATTTAAAACCGTTACATGTGGTACCATGGTTGTACTTAAAAAGTTTTTTCATAATTTACATTTTCAAATTTATTTAAAATTTTGTATACTTGGATAAGCTTACCTCGCGATCGCCTGATTTCGAGAGTCGATAATTTTAATATATTTAATCATTTGTCACTAATCTTAATGCAATTGCCAGGTGCTGATTAAGTCCAGTCATTTTGTGGTTCTAATGGTACTGGTATGTAGTAATTATGATTATAATCCTACTAGCAGTTGCTAGTCTTGGGTTTCTAGTGTAAATAGAAGGGGATGATTATGGACAATATAGCCGCATATGTGACTGCACATCATCACTCACACTCCAAATCCACTTATTATTCCAGTTTTGCTCCATTTCATCCTAATCAATCATGTGGATGATAACATCACCGACCTAACCATCGTATTGACTGCATTTTCACGCGGTCAATCGCATTTTTCCTATTAACCTACTCTTTTATTGCATTACACAATTTACACTTATTTTAGTAAACAGCGTTAGTAAATTGGGAGAAAAGCAGCAAAATCACTTTCATTATTACATTGTCTCAAATAGTTGGCCTAGATACGGTCGAACCAGAGAAAATTTCCAACTTCAGCGACGCCGCGATATTGGGCATAAGTGGGGGCTAACTGATTTTTATCCTCATAGCTTCCACCATAAGAGCAAAAGGGCCTTCTCAAACAATACCTAAATCCAATCCTTCATATCCACCAGTCTCAAAAATTTTAAATTCAAGGAATCGATCACGCCCGTCACTGACAAGTTTCAGTTTCTGGAAAGTCAATTGAGTTTAATTTTAAAGCTTTTAGCATTCCGGCTCCTCTGCAGATCCCGAAACCTGGCATGTATAAATAACCTCCTCCCCAGAATCCTTTTAAACAGCTTCCGCAGGACAAATTGCTGTTCTACATCCACTCTCTTAATCAATATTTTGCCCAAAACTTTTCATTTAGCATCCATCGCAGTAAACTCCCCTAACCTTTAAGCTTAATCACTCTCATCACTTATTGTCGTTCCAAATATTTTTCATATCACTCACATTATATACACCAATGTGTTGCAAACAATCAAAATTAGAATTTAAGGAATGTAGAAAATCTTAAATAAACAACTTAAAATGGAGTATGATATGAAACCTGGAATTATTTATTGTTAATATTTCAAAGCTAGGGACGAAAATTAATTAAACGTAGAGCAGTACCTTTGTTTTTTTTATCAAATTATAAACTCTTTGAGAGCAATACTTTCTTTGGGATTCTCTGGCAAGTTATTTATATTCCCAACATTTCTTATACACAATATTTTATATGGAATTTATTACTTTTAATTCAACGGTGGAAGGAGTTTAAGCAGAAAAATATGGGAAAATATGTTCCGATCAGAAAACGCCTGTCCGTGCATCAGTTGACACCAGACACTCAAAGGGTATACATATTTTTCTCAGAAGCATTAAAATATTAGAATTTGCCCTATGCAAAGATGCTAGCATCGCAGACTAGAATTATATGTTAGGAGATTATATAATATTAAAATTTTTTCAATATTTAAAATTGCAAAAGTTTATAATCAATAAGCTTGTGATTTGGTGAGCGGTCACCTGTATCTGGTTGAGTGCATGTTACGCAAGTTCCAGTCCTCGTCGGATATTATGCTCAGGCTGGAAAACGATATCTGCGAGCCTTTCTATCATTAGCAGCAGCACCTATCACGTTTTTCTTTTTGTTGGAGATACGGTATCTTGGACACCGTTCATAGTAAGGAAATGAAGTGGTACCTCGCAATTTAATTAGCCTAGCTCCTATAAGAACGTCAATTCTGAATACGCATCACGGAGTTTACTCCATACCAATATGGCAGAAATAAAGTGTACTGCCAAAAAGTGTCCTCAGTGTCATTATCTTTGGTATGGGCATCAAAGATGTTACATCGGTGCTGCTGGAAGATATTCTTACAAAACAGTCTACTTAGGCGACTTATCGGTGTGCCATAGATGGCTACTTTGAATCGTCAACTTCAACACGCTCTGAACAGTATCTAATGGTAGTGGTTTTCTTTAGCAAATACTGGTGCACTTCTGCTGCATCCACGTTTCAATTCCGACATAAACTTTTTCTTAAATGCGCCTTTTCTTGATTTATTGAGTCGAATTGTTTCTTGAGTCTTTTTTGACTAATGCATGAACTAATAAGGTTAAATTGGATGCCTTTACGTGTCATATACCTCCCCCATCAAAAATTTCTGATCCGTGTCGTTCAGCATTTGCGGTGATGATAGGTTTATTTTTCAACTGCTGCTTTTTAATTTTAATCTAACAATAGATGCAAGTTCTGCTTATCAGACAGAAAGTTTCTATTGCGGAAAAGCGATACTATATACTATATACTATAAATTGAAGAATCAATTTCCACATATTACATTTGTAAGCGCAAACGTGCAAAGTTAATCGACAGAATACCTTTAGATAAATTAAATACATGTTTGAATGCAGTTTTAAAACGTCTTTCAAAATGTTAACCTTTTTTTCCCTACAAAACCCTTTGTAACTGTATCATGGTTTCATTACATCGCCTGGTCGTGTTCCTCGATTCTTTACCACTTGGACATGTTAGTGGTTCGAGAGTTGGATACCTTTAAATGGACAATTTTTTACTCACCTAAAGTTTGGTGGAAGAATGGTATGAAATCACACAGGAACAATGTGACAAATTTGTGATGTGCTACGGCTAAAAATGTACTCAAATCATTCAGAACAAGTTCCTGCATAATGGTTATTATTGTTTTTATTCCATTGTTTATGATATAAATATGTTTTATGGTTATG